>VDFB02047230.1:218018076-218246924 GCA_007258455.2 Sequoia sempervirens
CCCCTTTCCACATTATGTTGATGCTTCAGATGATGCAATTGGTGCAGTATTAGGGCAAGAAGATGAGGATGGGAGTAAATATACCATATATTTTATTAGTAAAAACCTAACGTCTCCTGAGAGAAATTACATGACAACAGAAAAAGAATTCTTAGCAGTAGTTCATGCCATTAAAAAGTTGTCATTATATTACAGGATATAAAGTTACAGTTTACACAGATCACTCAACTGTAAAATATTTAATGAATAAACCTGTAGTTAATGGTCGAATAATGAGATGGTTACTACTTCTTCAGGAGTTCAATGTGACAATACTTGACAAACCAGGAAAATTTAATGAGGTGGCAGATTTTCTATCTCGAATTAAACAAGAAGAGGGTGATCGAGCACCTGTAAAAGATGAGTTCCCAGATGAAAATTTGTTTGCTATCTCTATAAAGGTTCCTTGGTTTGCTAATATTGCCAACTATTTGGCTACTTCTGAAGTACCTCCTAAATTTACATTTAAACAAAGAAAGCAACTTATTCGAGAATGTGCACCATTTAAATGGATTAATGGGATTTTATTTTGTTGTGGACCTAATATGGTTTTGAGAAGATGTGTCAGGGCTGATGAAACTTATAGTATTTTGAGGGCCTGTCAAGATGATCCTTCAAGGGGTCATTATTTTGCAAAAAGAACTTCCCATAAAATACTAGGTACTGGATATTATTGGGCTTCAATGCATAAAGATGTTAAAAGTTATGTTCATCATTGTGATGAATGTCAAAGAGTCGGAAGACCAACTGCTTTGACAGAAATGTCGTTGCAACGACAGGTAACTTTGGAACCATTTGAAAAATGGGGGTTAGATTTTATCGGCCCCATAGATCCTTCCTCACAAGGGAAAGAATATATATTAGTTTGTACTGATTATCTGACAAAATGGGCTGAAGTTCAAGCTTTACGAATTGCTAGAGAAGATCAAGTTGTTGATTTTCTCTATAACAGAATTTTTCTTTGATTTGGAGCCCCTCGAACTATTGTTATAGATCAGGGACCCCAATTTATGTCTAAAGTCCTCCTAGCATTTACAGACCATTTTCAGGTGAGCCATAACAATTCATCCCCCTATCACCCTCAAGCAAATGGTCAAGTAGAGGTGACTAATAGGGAATTAGAAAACATACTGACAAAAACTATCTCTTCAAGAAGAAAAGATTGGGCCAAGAAATTGCCTGAAGTTGTTTGGGCATATAATAAAACATGGAAATCTACAACTGGATTCAATCCCTATGAGCTTGTTTTTGAAAAGAAACCTTTTCTTCCCATTGAATTTGAACTTCAGACCCTACAAACAGCTATGGAATTGGGTCTAGATTTGAAACGAGCTCAAATAGAACAAGTTTTACAGTTAAATGAGTTGGATGAGCTTCGTCTGGATGTTGTTCATCAAACAGAATTAGTTCAACATCAACGAAAAGTTTGGCATGACAAATATATTAAAGAAAGAGAATTTCATAATGGTGACTGGGCCCTACTATTCGATTCAAGATATAAAGATCATAAAGGAAAACTTAGAACTCATTGACTGGGGCCATATGAAATTTTTGAGGTTTTCTCGAATGGCACAGTTCAGTTAAAACCTATCGATGGTGATTCACGAACTCTCTTAGTAAATGGTCATTGCCTACGTATTTATCACAAACCAGTTAATAAAGAAGAATTTACAAAGCTGGTAGAAATGCAAGGAGAAATCCAATGTATTGACTCTGCCAAGGCAGAGTCTTTTGATTTAAATGATTATATGTTATTTGAAAAAAAAAAAAAATGAAGACAAGAAGACATATGTACTTAGTTCTTTTTTTTAGCATCTTTCATAAATTTTCTGATTTAACACGTATTTTCATTTGGCAAGACCTTTCATAAAGGAATAACAACTTCTGGAGCATCGTTCCATGATGCTCTAGAACTTGATCATTTAGTTGGCCAGTTCTCCAGAACTTGATGATCTGAACACCTGATGCTCCAGAACTTTCATTTGTTGCTGCTCCAGGTGCATATCTCAATGATGCTTTGGAACTTTCATTGGTCGCTGCCCCAACTGCATCCTTCAACGATGCTCTGGAACTTTCATTTGTTGTTGCTCCGGCTGCATCCTTCAATGATGCTCCGGAACTTTCATTGGTCGCTGCCACGGCTGCATCCTTCAATGATGCTCCAGAACTTTCATTGGTCGCTGCCCTAACTGCATCATTCAATGATGCTCTGGAACTTTCATTTGTTGCTGCTCTGGCTGCATTCTTCAACGATGCTCCGGAACTTTCATTGGTCGCTACCCTGGTTGCATCCTTCAACGATGCTCCAGAACTTTCATTTGTTGCTGCTTCGGCTGCATCCTTCAACAATGCTTCGGAACTTTCATTTTTTGTTACTCCGGCTGCATCCTTCAACGATGCTCTGGAACTTTCATTGGTTGCTACCCCGGCTGCATCCTTCAACAATGCTCTGGAACTTTCATTTGTTGTTGCTCCGGCTGCATCCTTCAACGATGCTCTGAAACTTTTATTGGTCGTTTCCCTTGCTGCATCCTTCAACGATGCTCTAGAACTTTTATCTGATCGTTGCTCCGACTGCATCTTTCAACGATGCTCTGGAACTTTAACTTCTTGCTGCTTTGGATGCATGCTTTGCGCATGCTCCAGAACTTTCATTTGATCACTATTTCGGTTGCATCTTTTAGTAATGCTCTGAAACTTATCCACTTTTCCAGTTCCTAATGCATGCCTTATGCATGCTCCGGAACTTCCACCACTCTCCTCGTCTGAATGCATATTTTACGCATGCTCCAGAACTTATTCATTTTCATTTTTCCAACTCCTTTCTAGAAAAAATTTCAAATCTTTTTCAATGCTTTGATTATCGTACATTGGTACATGTGCCTTCTTCTATCATTGTAAATAAAAGTCTTCGTAATAGCACGTCTTTATTAATGACTTTGTCATCCATGAGTCTCTTCATTCATGTCATAATAATTATACCATCACCTTAGCCAATACCCTTGCATCATCCTGTCAAATCGTGAGGTACAAGATCTTCAAGCGATCATGAAACGAAAGTAAGTACAAATTTTTGCTTTAAATAAGTAGTTATTTTCGAATAAAATATAATTTATTGGCAAGAGTTTATTTTCCCAATTTAGTAAATTGAGCCACTTGGTAATTAATTGTTAAGTATGCTACTCTTTTTGCGGCCCTTCATGCAAATTGAAATTATTACACAGTAAGCTCCGAGCAAGAGTAGAGTAAATGATTACAGTCTAATCATATCTTCAAAAATACCAGTGCACAAGTCCTTGGCATTGTTGAATTTTTCAGCAGGGTGGTAAGCAAGAGAGACAAGAAAATGGGCAGTACAAAGAAGAAATCTAAGCCGGCTTCTGCAGAAAAGCTATTGGGGTTAAGTAATATCTCTTGGCTATTTGAGGAAGTAGGCTGGTTGGATTTTATCAGGAAATTTGAAGGGTATAATGAAAAGTTGGTGAATGCATTTGCAGAAAGCTACTCTAACGGTCAGGTGATTTTGCATGGGAAGCGTTTCAAGGTAAGTTCAAAAATTATCTCTTTTATTTCAGGGTTGGAAGATTCTGGTATTAAAATATCTAAAACTTCACAAATTCCATATCAGAAATTATCAGAATTATTCATTAGACAGGGAGATCCTCAACCCATGATAGTTGTCAGTTTTAGGGGACATAATAAAGGGTTTCAGAGAGCCTCTATCTTAGAACCTTGGGGTACTGCTATTGCATGGATCATTAGATATTTTACTTGTGAAGGTCAACCTGCCACTGTGGTAGGACCAGCATTCTGCATATTAACACATTTGCGGCATGGGAAGGAAAACCCTGCTCTAAGGGTTAATTTTCCTCATTTCTTAAATGATTCTATTAATTCTTCAATAGAGAGATACAAAACTAGTTCAAGACCATTAAAACACCATGGGTTAATTCAATTTATTTGTAAATATTATTTTCGTAAGAAACCTCAAAGCAAATGGGAAAAAAATTTGGGGAAGTTTGATAAGCCTACATTAGGAAGGAAGATAGAATTGGGAGAATCCTCAAAACAAGTTGCTTCACCTTCCAGAGCAACTTCCCCCAAAAACCCTAGAGCTCCTGAACCCCAAATTCCCACCATAGTTGGTGAGGAAGTGCCAGAATTTAGAAAAGATGAGTTTGAAACTACGGCCCAAATAGAGGATGTAGAGATAATGAATCCAAATGTGGATACTCACCTTGTTAAGAAGAGGAAAAGAAGAACTATTCTTCTAAATGATCCAGCTATTTTAAATTATCAGGATACTCCTCCTTTGAGGAGGAGTAAAAGATTATCCTCTGGATTTGCAGAAACCCCAGCACAGAGTAAAGAGAAAAGGTCAAAAGCTAAAAAGAAAAAGAGAAATTTGGAAACTGAGGAGTCAATTCACCAATCCTCAGAAAAAGAAATATCTGTTGAGGAAGTGCATTTTCATTTGGTAATTAAAGAGGAAGTTGTAGAACAAGAAAAACAAGAAATAGAAAAGGAACAATCTCCACTTTTTAGGGAGATTGATGATAGTATGTTAGGGGAATTGTCTTTAGTTATTAATAAAGCTGTTGAAATTGTTGAAACTAAAAATATTAACATGGAGTTTGAAAAATTGAAATTAGAGATAGAAGAGTTAAGAAATCAGCTGCATGAAAATAAAGAAAGAATGGAATTACAACAAGAGGAAATCATGGTGTATAAGACTGTAATAGATGAAAGGGATCAAGAAATTCAGGATTTAAAGTTGGAAATGTAGGGAAAAGATACATCTATTAGTGAGCTGCAATTACAAATTTAGAATTGTGATAAGGAAAATAGGATACATAGGGATGAATTAAATATAGAAATTCGGGATTTAAAAGGAAATTTTATGCTCATGTTTTCAGCTTTTGAAGAACAAAAGAAAAGACAAAAAGAAGAATTAAATACTTCTCTTAGTAAGATTGTGGAATTAGAGCAAGACTTACAGGAAAGCATAGGTAAACCAAAGATGGAATCTAGAGAAGTTCAAACTGAGCCAACGGTAACTGAATGGTTCCAAATTTAGATTCTTCCATTATTAATGAAATGGATGGAATGGTGCTATTTCCTCAGGAATGCACAAATTGAGAATAACATATTGAAAATGGAAATGGTATTATTAAGAGAAGCATTTCATAAAGCTTATAAGGGGAAACAGGATGCTTGTCAAATAGCTGAATTTCTTTTATCCTATAGAAGGCCATCTAGGTTGTATTCCATGTTTTTGAATGAGCAATGTTTTAGATGGAAATTGCTTAGGATTTATAGTGATCAACCCTATGAACCTAATGATAAAGAATTTTTTAAAATGTTTGCAGACTCAAAACCTGAAGAGCAAGATATGCTCTGTGAATTCTTTACCCATGATCTTTTGTTAGAGCAGCATACTGATTTCTTTGTTAATATTTTTGTGGGAGAAGTAAAATTAAGATCTCTATTGTCTACTATGCGGAATCAAATCCATTGTCAAGAACGAAATAAAGAATATTTTCAAGCAGAGAAAAGGATAGGACTTCAGATAAGATCTCCAAATAGTAGACTAGCAGCTTTTAAGAAGACATTTGTAGCTCTTTTGTTGGATGAGAAAATGAAAGAAAGGTATGATAACAGCCTTCGGGTTTGCTATAATCATTTCATAGAATAGGGGCAAAAATTGGTTGGCAAGGCTTGGCATGCATATGAAGAGAGATACACTCCATTGCCTATATATTTAAAGAAAAGAGAAGTGATCTCTCCTCTTGGTCTTAGGTGGTCCTTTAGAAGAATAGATGCCTTGGCCAAAATTCTAGGAGATCTCAGAACAAAATGGATAGGAATGAGGTACATACCTCCTTTACTACTATATCCAGCCCCTGCTTTTCATATTAATACAAATCAGGATGACAGAGTTTTCAATGAATGGAAACGGGGAGTTGCTTTCCATGTAGGTTTCCATAATTCCCCTATAAACTTTGATGACACAGCAAAAGACTTATATGATATCAGTGTGAAGTATGAAGAAGGGAGTAGAGGGAAGAATTATAATCAAGGGACAGGAGGACCTGTCAAGAACTAGGAAGGGGAGGAAATGATGAGGTAAAAATAACCTCATCATAATAATACCACAAAGACCTAGTTTATACATGCAAATCTCTATCCTCTGCCAATTAATTAAATTTTAGAAGAAATCATTGCTTAATTTTAGTAAGAACTTGTATAAACTTTATTTCTTTTGATTTCTTAAAGTAATTTGCCAATACAGATTTAATGGGATGTTTTAAGTGTTTTGTAGATAATAATCGGTCAATGAAGTTACAGATTGAAGTATCTAGTTGGAATGTGCTCCAGAATAGTTAGAGATATATGCTGGAAATATGCTCCAGAACTTTAGGATGATGGGCCGAAAATGTTGTTGTTCTTAAAAGATGTTATTTCTGTTATCTTTTGAATAAAAGACTTTGTGGCTCGACTTAAGCCTCTTAAATGCTATGTAATAGGATTAAAGATAGACGAGTTATACGTAGATCTGTTTTAGATATTTTTCAGTGGTTATCTATACCAACTGAAATATAGCATGTAGTTACAATTTTTCTATAAAAGATACAGTCGCTGGAAGTAAGATATACAGTGAAAGTAATGTTATGCTGACATAATGTTTTCCAAAGTTTATAAATAAAGAGATTGTTATTTGAAATTCTGAGTTATGAGTTATGGATGATAACTATGTTTAATAGAGGTGTTCCTGAAATAGCTGTGGATGTGAGCTAAGAATGAATGTGTGGTCCCACGATTTGGCCACTCGAGGGGAGTAGATAAGTGTTTTCTTTTTTTATACTGATGTTTTGTAGAGAGTTATTTGAATTCACTGTTATGAAATCTTAGTTTTGAAATATTTGTTATCTTTTCAACTTTCGTAGTTTTTGTTAATGTTGGAATTTTGACTGTTAAGAAAATATTTATGGATTGTTATAAGCTTTTCTATTCTTATAATCAGTTTCTTAGTTTAAATTGATTCTATGCTTTTTAACTTAGTTATTATGCTTTCTAAATTAGTATACTCATGTTTACAGTTCAAGCATTTTCCGTTTTCTTAGGAATAGATTACTTTTCAGTTTGATAGTTAAACAAGTTGAAGTTAGAATTAATAAGGAACCTGAGGGAGATACTCTGGAACTCTTCTATTGTAGATTTCCTTGAACACTACCCGGTTATATTTTATTCTAAAGTAATGGGACCTAACGACAGCCTATCACTTTACATAGGAGGTATTTGTTTTGATATGTCCATGGTTTGTCTTTTGTTCCTCCATGCTGATGTGGAGGTCCTCTGGCTAATATGATATGGAATCCTTTTTGTTCAACATGAATGTGGTGACAGTGACTAATGGCATCCTGCACATGTGTTTTGTTTTTGTCCTCCCCTGTTTCCAAATGATTATGTAGAAACCACCTAGGGAGTTCTTCGAGGAATTAGTTGAAATTAGGTTTTTGAAATGAAATGAAATGAAAATGAAATTGTAACTTAGCCAAATGCTTGTTGCTCCCCTAATTATAAAGGGGATTTCATGGTTGAAGTTAAGGGAGTTCAAAATTTTTGAGTCTAGAATAGGTCAAGGAGAATGCTATGCTCTTGGAGCAAATATAATGTAAATAGATACATTAGAAAATATATCAGAAGGAAATATAGGGCGAAGCTTATACTGTATGAAGATCTTAAATATAGTTTTATAAAGTAATATTAGTAATGAAGGAGAAGATTAGTTCTAAAATGTTGCTCTCTTGTGTATTTTTCTTCCAAATGATGAATGAAGTTGTTAATTATAATTTCATTTGTCTTATGTCATTTGCACTGAATGAATGAGCTTTTTTTATGCTTTAGTTCAATGAGTTGATTAAATGCTAAAATAAGGCCATTAGTTTGTGGGAAAGGCATATAGGATTTGGTAAGGAAGCAATAATTTAAAACACAGTGAGTTATATGTTACAAAGTGGCATGCTAATAGTCCATTAATTTTTTATGTTCAACCATAATTGTATTACTGATTGATTGCAAGTAGTGACTATGTTTTCTCCCTCAGATAGGGCACTGGTTTTTCTATTAGTTTATCTTACTATTGAATAAGCTTGTAATGAATATGACCTAAGATTCAAGATGAAGATGAATTTATAACATACTCTAAATTACACTGCCCCAACTTTCAGTATATAAATGCATTCCCTAACACAAATAGCATTTTCACCCGAGGTTTTCCAAGCCTTTGATGAAGTGGGTTTCTTGAGGAATGCATCTGTGTGAGGAAATTCTCTTGACCGAATTTGAGATATTATGAGCATGCATAGGATTACCCTCCTAGGTCTCACAGAGCCCAAAGAGAAGAAGTAAGGTACTAGCTACTTTACTTAAGTGTTGGCCAATCCTCAACCTTACTAATAATTGAGTTGTGGAAAATTCATAGGTAAGGACTGAGATTAAGTTTGGTTCTAAAAAAATAACCAACAAGAACTACAGAGTTGATCAAAGTACACCAAAGGCCCGTAGACCAATGATGGAAAAATCCTGCAGGATGTAAGTGCTTCATAGGCCCTCGAACCTACAAAGAAGGCACTCACCAAGTACTCTCTCTTAAAGGAAGCCCAGTGTAAGGGGACTCCACAGAATCATACTGGAAAGAAACTTCACAGGAGCACCTACAAAACATGTTAATCCATAGATAAAACATGTTAGAAAACAAAACACAGCCACACAAGAAAACAAGCAAATAGTCACAAAGACAGTCAAAATTTTAAAAAAATATTTCAAAGGGGTCCCTCGAGAACCCTTCAAATGAAGATGGGTCCACTCAAGGGAGGCGTTTCTTGAAAGTGTAAGCGTATTTTTTGTAAATCATTCAACATCAAGGAATCCTTTTCAAAATTTTCACTTCATCAAGGAATTTGAAAGGAAAAAAATGCCCCCTCACGAGGAGAACATCAAGTCTTTTCCCACAAGAAAATTTTCTCCCACCTTGGAGGAAAGTTCTTCAAGTTCTTTCTTTATGAACCCATGATGAAGGAAACACATTCTGCTAGGGGTCCTTGTTGAGAATGTGATTTTTGAAAAATGTTTTGAAAAGACTTTTTGAGAAAATATTCATTGGCCACCGAATGCATTTTCTAAAAATCAAAATGACATGATAGCCCCCCTTAGGATGGTGTGTGTTGAATGCAAAGGCATGTGACATCCTAAGGAGAGAAGAGCAAGAATGAAAAAGTGATGTTGTGGCCCGCGGAACATAGCAAGATGTAATCGTGGTAATGTTGTCATGTATGCAAGAGACAACACATAAGCACCACAACATCACAAAGAAAAAACAAAAGATAAGAGAACAACAATGTAAAGAAAACCAATAATCATAACTAACAAGAGACATAGGGGTGATCTGATATTTCGAGGTCAAAGCTACTCTTAAATATATATAAGTATAATAGTAGTATATAAATGAACTGTCATCAACCCCCTACTATATCAGACCAATGAAGAATGCACGAGAAGACAAAATAAAAATAAAAAATTGGGTCAACATGGAAGGGAAGCCTAATTGCCCCCAACACTTTGCATTGTCCCCAATTGTTGAAAATCAATACTCATAATAGAGGAAGAATGATGTAACAAATAGAGGAAGTTGTACGAAACACAACACCCCTGTATCCAAGCACCTACGAGGGTGACAAGGGTCATCCAGGAACACATAACACAAGCACGGGAGAACACAAGCACACACATGCTCTACACTATAGATAAAGAAGAAGCCCCCCTAGCACTCATCAACCAAGAGGTCATCAGCCTCCCAATCTAGATCATTATACGGGGAAGGCAGACAAGCCTGCAAGGGAAAAACATCAAGGGGGGAACCTTTCAAGCCCCCGGCAACAAGATCCAAGGAAGGAGACTCTTCGAGGTCTCCTCTGCTCAGTTCTTGTGGGGTGAAAGTCAGCGACTTCACAAAGATCGCTAAAAGGGTCGAGACCTCATCCAAAGAATTAAACATGCACTTCACAGGAGTTCCATGTGTTAACTCAATGGATGAGGGAGGCGACACCCAGGATTCACTGCTAGGCTCACTGAGTGACTCGAGAGAAATGACAAACTCTAGGGATGTCAGAACTTCTTCCATCACTAGGATGACACATGTTAATGCAAAACCACCCTCTAAAGAAGTTGGACTCCTCTTTCGACCCCCATTGCTAGCGGGGCCATCCTCCATCTTCTGCTTCGTCAAAGGATGCGAGATCCTCACGGATGAGGTAGAAGATGCGGAGGAAGAGGAAAAGACTGTGGCGGACACCACTGAGGTGTTCAACATGTCCACAGGCTTCAAGAATGGAAGGATGTCTAGGAGGGACATCAAGAGAGGCAACTCAACCGAAAGAGAAATAAACAATTGCACCCTCTCGTGGTCAGGAACATTTATGCTCATAGTAAGAGCCAGAAGCAACACCGAGGCTGATGGAACTAAAGGAGAGGGGACAAGAGAGGAGGACACAATAGCAGGCCCTGAAACAGGGGTGGTCGACTCCCCTTCCTTCCTTTGTAGAGTGGCTTGCTTAACGGCTAGAGCCTTTCGCCAATGCTTGCACTCACACACAAGGCGGTTCCTCTGACTCTAGGAGCTAGAAGCCAGAAGCTAGGAAGGGACATAGGACTCTTGCTAGGCCATTGAAGTGTCCATCACAACCGTCTCCAGTGGAGAGAGGGACTCCTGGATGGGAGCAGGAGGGAGAGATTGAGAAGAGGTTGTAGCAACAATAGGGGGAGTCGGCTCTAATGCCTCAGCGGAAGGCCTCTTCCCATTCACTACCTTGGAAGCAGGAGCAGTAGGAGGCCGTGAAGCCTGAGATATAGAGGACACCCCACGAGGACCCTTCCCCTTACCATACCAAATGGGCCTAGGCACCATGGGTAGAACGGGAAGTTCAAATGTTGGACACTTGGGCCTTCACCAAGCAAGCACCATTGGATTCTCTAGCAAGTTCCTAGGAGCAAGATCTAATGACGTTGCATCAGGGCGAGAGGAAGCAACAGGCAGAACAATAGCAGAAGAAGAAGAAGAAGAGTGTTGAGCACACTTCTCCTTTTCTATTTTTTGAGCCAAGGTGACATCGCTATCAGCCTTCAAGCAAGCCCTATGTGATATGGCATAGGGAGATGGAGGGTATCTCACTTTACGTGTTAAGCACCCACTCTTGTACTTTAAATAGGTTTGGTACAAGAGGTTTTTCCTAGGAGGAAGCAAACCAATGGGTGCAGGGCAAAAGTGATCCAGCGAATAGCTACCATACACAACTGGTAGTTTATAGCTGGTGTCATGGACTACATGCAGTGTACCTTCATGGATGAATTTCAAGAATTTACGTACTACCAAGGGAACTGCATTCATAGCGACCAACCAAGGAATACCAAGTTTCCCCTAAAGAGCTTGGACCCTGGGATTATGTCAAAGAGTAAATTCACTAATTTAGGTCCAATAAGGACCAACAAGGTGATGCAGTCAAGGGGAGGTACAGAAAGTCCTTTGTGTCTACAGATGGTTCTCTCATATTCATCATACCCATCTTTGTGGAAGAAGTTAATTAGCATAAAATCCTTAGTTATGACATTCACTCGACACGTTGGGCCAACAAGAACACTTATTACAATCTTTCCATTGATTCATGTGGGGATGTATAAGGGAGATGGCTCTCTATTGTAATTCATTGGCAGGTCTTGCGAGGTGAAATTTATACCAGGGGAATTACTCGTAGGTTGCACAGATGAGATGGGAAGATGTAAAAAGGAGGCCATCGTGTAAACTAGATAGAACTTTCATAGAGCACCCAAAGGTTTTGCAACTAGATAGTGACCCAACTAAGGTTTCATTCCACAACGCCTATGGAACCTTCCAACTATGCCACTAGGGGTTGTAGTATAGGTTGCAAGATGAGACGCCTCACAAAACTCACACCCACAATGCTCCTAGGATATGAGGAAAGAACCTTTTAGCACTGGTAAACAGAATCAAAATCTTTCATATCGGGTTCACCAAAATGTAAGGTAGGGGGACCAACCACACCAAGGCTCTAAGTCATGGAGAGCCGAGAGCGGAGGGCTGCCCTATCTTACCTCAAGCTAAGCGGGCATTTAGGTCAAGGATAGAGAATGAAAAGCACTCTCAAAGTACTTATATCACCCTACTAATCTGAATGTTTGGATGGGACTAAATGAGTCAGTTTTGAGAACCCAAATCGTACCTCAGACAACTCTATGTTCGAGAATAGTAGCATAGATTAGGGATGACAATGTGGCACGCTAGTGTCCATACAGCCAGAAAGTGACAAGTACAATACAGAGTTCAGAGAAACCTACTAACAATCTATTCAATGAGTTTTAATGTAATGAACAGAAAGATAACTAACAAAATGTAAGAAGTGAGTATGAAGATGACAAAGAAGACAACTAAAGTAAAGGTGACAAAGTTCAACTCACTGAGAGTCTAGTTCTCTAGCAAGCTCCACGCATATGAGAAGTTTTCTTGTTAGTTAGGAGTGTAAGATTAGTTTCTTGTTTAAGATTATCCCGAGTCTTGGATTTTAATTTAAGTTGGGAGTTGTTTTGTAAGTTCATGTGCATGTCTTGAAAGCGTAATTGTTTACCCTGGGAATTGTGTGTATCTTATTATTTACTTCGAAATGGAAAAATGAGAGACAAAATGGCCGAATTTACAAGTTTACATTTTTATTTTCTAATTTGTATTTTTATGGTATTGCAGTGAAGATCAACTCATCTTACTATTTCATTTTTCTAAGGCAAAAACAAAATAGCAAAGTTATTTTGTTGTATGTGTGAGGAGTGGCTTTCTCAGAGGCTTTTATGGTGAATAGAGTTAAACATTTTTTGGCACTCCCGTGGATTCAACTGTGCTCATTAGCTGGCATTATTCTCTTTATTTTTAGTATTTCTTAATTTAAATTATTTTTCCCCAAATGAAGAAATTGATAATTTGGAAGTTCAGTTCTGCATGTTATCAAGTACTTTTTTAATTAGTAGATTCTATTACAAAATTTATTCCTATCAGGGGAAATTTTAGATGATACTTATGCAGGTAGTCGGGAAGCACTTTTGAACCTAAATGTTGTAATACTATTATAATATAATTCTTTATTTTGGTGGACCTCAATGAACTCTAGTGGGCTAGTATAATTCCTTGTCTTATTCAGATTTCTTGTTTGCACTGAGAGGTAATTCTACACCAGACACGTCAATATTGAATTTTGGTGTGGATGGGTGTGAATGTTGGTAGCTGACTCTTTATCGATATGTAAACTCTTAATAGTAAAAAACTAGAGATATATAACACATGCAACTGATGTTATAAAACAAACAATTTTCAAAAACACATTAAAAAAGAAAAAATTAAACTTCAAGTCAGTTGTCTCTATGGGCTATGGCAATGAAGAGTCAAGGAGAAGTCTATGACTTGTAAAGATCCATGCTTATATGGTTCCAATGTGCACCAAGAGGCATGCAAAATTTTGAACGCGCCAATCCCACCATATGTAAAACATAGGCATAGGCACCTCAAGTCATTTGGATACCTTTTTGCAGGTATGCATTTGTTGTATTGCTATGTATTCATGATATGCGAAATTAGAGTTGCATCAATTAATGTTGTATCTGGAAATTTTGAGTCAGGTTGTCTATACCATAAGTTAATTTTGGTGTTAGCATGAGCTAACTGATAACAATGTTGCGGCCTCTGTTTTGATAAATATCGCCCAGATTTTGCTTTAAGATTTGAAAGTCACAGATAACATAAAGGAAAATAGTGAAAGGGAACACTGAAGGATTGATCTATGCATATATTGAATCAAAATATAGGTATTATGCATCAACCATACTTATTAATCCACATAAAAACTACATACATCCAATTGAATATATAACATATGATTATTACATTACCTACAATATTTTTTTGTATTAGATATAGAAGGATCAACAAAAAAGTATATTTTATTTTGTTGTAGTACTACTGCAAGTATCTATACAATTACATAACTTTATGCACTCCTTGTATACCCTTATACAATATATATCAAACCCCCCCTTACATTGCATTTACACTTATCTATCGTATAACAAAAAGGAACAATAGCCAGTACATTATACTATATCAGTGAGAGCTATACTTCAATTGCTTTATCAGTCAAATTACAAAAAGGAACATCATACCAAGAGAAATTAAGTGTTGGACTCCCTTTCTTCCTACACTAGATTCAACCCAAGAAGTGTTTCAGCTGCATCTCTTTCCTCCTTTGTAAAGTCTTCAATGCTAAGCATACCTGGAACATTTGCCTCTTTTTCCACCTTATCATTGAATTCCTTTTGAAAGATCTCTAGAGCTTTGAGGAAAACATCAGTGCTGGGTTGACACTCCTACCAAGTGTGTCCGCGTCTAACTTCATGTAGGTTAATCCTCAAGGTGCCATCCTCCAATAGCTTCAAAATTTTGAACTTTGAAACTTTGACTGTCAAAGTAACCTGCAAAGCCATATTATAAAGTTTGAGTCTCTTAACAGACTCAATAAGTGCCCTCCATGATCCGTTAAATTTTTCATCATTCCTTGCCCTCCAAATAACCCACAAAATTTCTGTAGAAAAGCATAACCACAATAAGGAAACTTCTTTCCCCTATTTATTATCCTTTATCAATAAAATTATTTCAAGTCTAGGCTTTCCATTGCAATCCCAAATTTGTGGTTTATTACAGAAAAAAAATTCCACAGTTCTCTTGCATAGAAGAATTCAAAGAAGATATGATTTATTATTTTTGGCACCTTGCATAGGTTGCAAATTTCAACATGTCATCATGGTTCATCTTGAAGGGGATCTTTTGAAACATCAAAATCCATCTGAAGCAGGCCTTCTTAGGTTTAATGATGTGTGACCAATTATTTTTAAGGATCATGGACCAATGATTGCTACCCAGATCATTGCCCCATGCTCTGTTCAAGTGATATATCACCTCCTGTTGATTAACTAGTGTGTTATAAGTTATTTTGGAGTTCAAGTTTATGAGTTTGGATCCATCTTTCCATAATAATTATTTATATTGTTCAGGACTGATGTCATATTCCACCGAGAATTGTATTTCCTTACAGGCCTCCTTAAGAATGGTATAAGTTCTCTAATTATTGGTTGGTAAACTATATTCACTGTGTAGCTCCTCCCATTCTTTTAGGTGTCCTTTTAAAATATCTTTGTAGATTTTAATGCCTTTGCTATCCCAAATTTTTTTGGAGAATCCTTGAAGAAGTGCTAGTTTCTTGCCATTATGTTTCAGATTCCACCAAATTGATCTATGGGTGGCAATTTTATTGTTTTAATAAAATGAAATTTTGAAAAATACACTTTGATATGTTCCCAAGCCATCTAAATACTCTTGAAGACAAATTATCCTTTAGGGGATAGTGAGTGACCATTTCTAAGAAGATCACAAAGAGGGAGGTCCTTCTAGGCCTTTGAATGCTTAGGCTAGGCATTTTTTATGTTGTTCCTAACCAAAAATTTTGGGTTTCATTCCCTTCTAGGGCTTTAAAGATTCACTTTGAAGCTAAGGCAATGCTTTGAAGTTTTAGATCCTTCAGTCTAAGCCCCCCATCTGATTTACTCAAACAACACCAAATCCATTTGATTGCATGTTTCTTCCTTTTCCCCTTTCCATCTGACCACAAAAAGCTCTGATTTTGTTTGAATTTCATCCACTTGGTAACTACTGAATAGCCAAAAAGATGCAAAATATAGGCTATAAGAGGATAGAATTTTCTGGCAGATTTGCATCCTTCTTGCCAGTGACAAGAATTGTTTGTTCCACTTACCAATCTTCTTTTCTATTTTACCTTTAATCCATAACCACATCTCTTTTAGGTTGGGGTCAATAGCAAAGGGGATCCCCAGGTATCTTACTTATTTTTGAGGTCCTCCCCATTGCACATCAAATTTTCTTAACCAACCCGGGGATTTTTCATGCCATATTAACATGATGAACTTTACAACAGATACTCTTGCTCCTGAGGCAGCACAAAATAGATCTAGCTTCTACATTAAATTAGAGATATTTGCCTCCTCCAGTATAGGGAAGAGAGCAGTATCATCTACAAATTGAATTTTAAGAAGCTCATTGTTATCTGGAAGAGTTAACCCTTTCACCTTCAGGGTGGAATTATTTTCCCTAAGGAGGTAGTGTAAATAATTTGATGCAATGAAAAATAAGGTAGGTGCCAGAGGAAAGCCTTGTCTAATTGACCTTTCAAGACAAAATTCCTCTGTAAGGGGACCATTGACATCAACCTATGCCACTACATTCTTGAAAAGTGTGACAACCATGTTACAGAAAGGTTCAAGAAATCCAAAGGCTTCGAGAGATAACTTGGTAGAAGCCCATTCTAACCTATCATATGCCTTCTCAAAGTCCAGGAGTAGCATTTCTACATATTGTTTGGAAGCTCTAAACCATTTCGTTGCTTCCCAACTGGTTATCAAGTTTTCCAGAATTTATCTTCCTTTGATGAACCCAATTTGAGTACTATTGATAAACTTTGGTAGAATGTTCACCAACCTCTTAGCTAGAACTTTAGCTAGGATTTATAAGAAACATTGAGCAAGGTAATTGGCCTCTAGTTTTTTTATCAGTGTTTTGTCACCTTCCTTGGGTAGTAGTTTAATGATGCTTTTATTGATGTCTCTTCCCAAGGAGCTACTTTCTAGTGCTTCATTGTACACAAGGAAGAGATCATATATTATCCAATCTATGAGGACCTTGTAGAACTCTATTGGGAGACCATCTGCCCTAAGAGTTTTATCATTTTGCAAGGATAGTATTATTTTCTTGATTTATTCCTTAGAGACCTCTTTACAAATTTCTTCTGCCTCTTCTCCCCAATCTTCCTTGGAATGATTTCCTTAAGTAGATTCTTGGCACTAGAGCAACCTGCCACATTGTTTTTTGAGGTAAATAGACTCTTGTAAAAGTTAAAGAAGTGACCTTTAATATCATCCTACTTGGTGAACCCCACCCCTTCAACCTACACTTGCTCAATTTTCTATTTAATATTCTTTTCTTTTAGGAACCTAAAGAAGAACTTGGTTCCTTTATCACCATTGTCCATCCAATTAAGCTTAGACCTTATCCTTAGTACCAAAATCTTATTGTTTTGTAGCTTCCTCAAGGAATTTTTTACTAGCATGAGCTTACTCCCCAGATCTTCATTTTTGAGGTCTTCCTGTAAGTTGGCTTCAGCCTGGAGAAGCCCTTCTTGGAGGAGACCCTCCTCTTTCCTCCTATCCATATCCTTTTTCTTACCAATGGTTTGAAACAGGACCTTCCACCCTTTAGTGTTTAGGTTCCACCTTTCTATTGCACTTAGATCTTTATGCATCCAACAATTGATATTTCTAAGAGCTTTCACTGCATCCACACAATCCCCATCTTTGAGCAATTTTGTGTTCAAGAGGAAGCCTCCCCCCTTCTTCCTTTCACACCCAAGATACTTTTTTAGGTGGAACTTGATTTTGATGGGATGGTGATTGGAAAGGGTATAGGGATGGACTTCAATCTTGCAGCCATCTCTAAGAGAGCCTATTATAAAGTGGTCCTTATTTAAATAGAATTTTTCCAAGCGACAATAGATTTTTTTTTTCCCCTTTGTGTGTTGCACCATGTATACCAAATATTGGGAATGTCCTTTTTTCAACCTTCAATGGGGTCAGCTAGGTTCAGTTTAGATTTCATCTTCATCCAAAAATATTTCTCATTCCCTTTCCAATCCATTTCAATCCCATCACATTTATCTTCTAGGCTCTCAATCATGTTAAAATCCCCCCCCCAATATCCAAGAGATACACTCCAACTCACTGATCCACTTCCAAAGTTGGATTCTCTCCCTATATTCATTTGGGGCATAGATGGAGTAGATTCCAATTAGGACATCATCCTTTTTTAAGGTTACCCAGATAGCCCTATTGCAGGGGGAGACCCCATAACTAGAGACAAACTAACTCCATTCTTTGGATAAGAGGATAGCAGCACCCCCTGCCCTTCTCATGTTGGGTAAAAAGATGTGTTGCCTCCCTCCAAATGAAGTTCAAATTGGTTTCTAATGCAAACCCTATTGCTTTAGCCTCTTGGAGAAACACCACATCCTTACATCTGAGTTGGTTTAGAAATCTTCTTACAATTTTTTTTTCTGTCTGGGGATTCCAATCCCCTTACATTCCATGGTGCACAATTAAGATTCATTTGGTACAAACTTAATAGGGGCCTCAGTCCTAAAGTTCTCAAAAAGGAATCCTTGCATCAGGTTCCATCCTTTTTGCATTAGGACTTACACTGATAATGCTAGTATTTTTCCTTTTATTCCTTGTTACGAGTTTAAGGTTCTCCCTCTCTATCGGGATAATGGACTCCTTACCTTTTATTGATGCTCTTCTATTCCTTTGGAGCTACCTAACTCTTGGGCCCTCTCCTTCCACCATGATCCCCTTAGAAATTGATACTTCACTATCCCTTGAAGACACACTACCCTTCTGAGTGCTAGGAATATCAGGTTCTACATGTTTTAGTGGGGCAATTCTAACACCTTTAATTTTTCCACAGTCCTCCATACTTCTGGGTGGTGTTCCAGTTTATTTAGTAATTACTTCTTGGTTATTTATCTCATTAAGAGCAATCTCCAACACACTAGTATTCATCAGGATATCATCGGTGCATTGGTTGCAATTGACCTCAGGACCACTGGAGTTCCATTTTTTTTTCCCTTCCAATGTCTGGCTTGAAACCATCCCATTGATGGTATCTTGTTGGATAGAAGTAGGATGCAAATTGTTCTCAATTGCACACACCAGTTGTTTGATAGAGGCTGTGGAAGGTAATCCTTTGCAAATAGTAGAATTATTATTCACCAACTCATTGCATGAGCAGCCAATGTTCTTATCATCCACCATTTTAGTGAATTTAAAGTTTTTATAAGATACATCTTTTTGGAGGGCTCATTCTCCTTTAATTTCTCATTGTTTACTATTTTCTTTCTTAATATTTCCATTACCAGCTATTGAGCATTCTTTTTCCCCCCTCTTCCATTGGAGGAGATATGATTATGTTCAACCTCCTCATGGAGGCCAGTTTTATTCAAAATGCTTTCACTATCAATTTTAGTTTTCATCATTTGGCATTCCTTCTCTATAGGAGTTTCACTATTCTACCCATTTTCATTAGTTTCCACCATATTGGTGTCCAAGTTTATTTCATTAATGGGATGGGGATTATTCCCCGACCCCTCGTTTAGCCCTTGATTTTCCATTGCGGTATCAATCTCACAAGTTTCCATTTCCACGGTTTGATTAAAAATTTCAGCCTCTTTAGGTTCTTTTAGGGAATCCCCTCTCACACCATCGTGTGAGATGTTTTCTTCCACGGATTCATTTAGGGCTTCCGAAACAAAGTTTTTTTCTATAATTTCCACATATTCAATTAAGGTTTTTGAACCATAATTTAGGGTTCCATTATTTAATTGATCCAGGTTTCTTGATTTTGTGCTAGAGCCAAGAGTGTTATTAGTTACATCCCTTTGAGAGCCCCTTTGAGAGCCCGCCACATTAGGGTTGTTAATTTTACCCTTGGGTCGTGTGCTCTCCTTATTGTTAAAAATGTTCTTCTTTGTTATTATGGGGCAGTTCCTCCTTACATGTCTCTCTCTTATGTAGAGGTAGCATGCATTTAATCCTTCAAGCACCTCAATGGTGCACTTCACATCTCCACTGTCAAGTTTTAACAAAATCCAATCCAGAATATCCACTCTGAGAAACAATGAAATAAGAGCCCTCACATCTGCATGAGGTAGTACAGATTTGGTGTTGTTCATTCTTAGCACCCTCCCATATGGTTCAAAGATTAATAGAACAAAGTTCCAGACATGGGGTGGGACATTTTTTATCACCACCCACCTAGGGCTTGATAGGGAAAGGATTTATTTGTTTACCACCTCCAGAGTCCATGCCAATGCCCTAAAAACATTCTTTCCTATGGTCCAAAATTGTTTATCTATCACAAATTCTTGCATTTCATGGGTTTTCAAAAAAGTGACAAACAACCCCTTTTGAATAATTCTATAGTATGAGAAATGAATTTCCATTTTTTTTTCCCCATACACTAGTTAACCAATCATCCATGAATTTTCTTGTCGGGACCTTGGTAATGCCCACGACAGCCAAAAAAAATAGCCACCTCTTTTAATTTGGAATCCTCATCACATAAGGCCTTAATTCATTATTTGGAACCATGATATCCATTTTTGAGGAAGCAGGGGGGCACTTACCTCTTCCTCTGCATCCCCCATCTTTGAAATATTCACACTCCTACACCATGAACTTGGCTCCCACCAAACAAATCACCTTCCCTCCTGCAACAATTTCTTTGAAAGTCTTGGGTTGCGGGATGCCCTCTATTTTTCCATTTGGATTTTTAACCACTCCATCAAGGGGGTCTGTATCCCCCTCCATGATTGCTCAGGCCACCTTCTCGCAACCTTGCATGAGCGAGGGTAGATGAATTTAAAACATTACACATCAGCACCCACACAAGATTAAGTGGGAAAAACAACACCAGAGAAGCTCGTACTCCAAGGATGACACCTGTGTGGAGGAGGGTCGAGCCTCCCCCACACAAGTGAGAAACCTTGTCACAAAGAGCTTTCGGCACATACCACTTGTAGAGAAAAATTTTCTCCTTCCTATCATCAACCCTCCTAATTTTTCTTCAAAATGTTATTCCTTTACCTACAATATTATAAAATTTTGTCACATTTTCAAATTCCTAATATAATCTTCTCAACAAGTGTGACAAGAGGGAACTCTAGAACGAAATTTGTGTTCCCTTGAAAGTATACAAACCATTATGGAGATATTATCTACACCATGCCCATTTTAGTATCTTCTTCATGTTCTCCACAAATTCACTACCCTTCTACACCTATAAATGATGTGGTTCAAACCTTAGACAAACCCCTGCACTTGTATATTCTCTAGCTGCCACTACCAATTTTTTGTTTAAATTAACCAAAAAACCCTCTTTTAACCACTTATATGTATCCATCTTAAAAATGACACTATAGAAACATGAAATTGATGGTGGAGGTGCAATCCTGCATAGATTATAAATATGCTAAAATGAAATAAGTAGGGTAACTAGGAGAACTACCCTGCATTAATGCCAATTAAGTTTAGAAGACAATACTAATGCCACTTTATTTGGCACTCCACGTCATTTAAAAAGTATTTTGAAACAAGATATCGGTTCGTTTTTATTATTTTCATTCTAAAGCACTTGATTAATCCCTCTATTATATTTTGGCTCCACTCTATGTTAGATTGTGTCCCTTATCCTTTATATTGTATGCCAAATTTGTTTCATGGTAGCCTTTGAAATTTTTCTAGCACCCAATTTCAATTGTATTATGACCTAGACGTACCCACTAAACACTATCATCATGTTGCATCTTTTTTTATTGACATATAGAGAGTTAAACTATAGTTCCTCTATAGAGAAAAGTATAACCATCAATCCTTTAGGAAATACCAAAAATTACTAAATATGCACCCCTAACAAAAACAATAGTTACACCACTATCCCATTTATGACAACATTGAGAGAGCTCATCAACAACAATTAGATAGAATCATTACAATATTCAATTCCATTATGATATGCAATCTTCTTGTTGGCACTATTGATCCACTCATAATCATTTGACCAATGGAGAAATAAAGAATTATGACTTTCATACCTTCGATGAAAATTGAGTGCTCATTTTACATTCATGCACAATAATGTGGAGAGTTTAACACAAGAATATAGGAATTAAGATCCTCTTACCTCTAAAAAGACCATAAAAACACCATCTTTGGGCTCAATATACATGTATATTGGGCCATCAGGAAATCACATACATGTATACCATAACAATGAAGTATGCAGGAAAATCCATCCCCAAAATCACAAGGAACAATAAAATACCTTCACTATTAGTTTATCGAGCCCATCCTTTCCTATGTTTAACAATTTCATGGGAGCATATAACTCATTGATATCCCAAAGAAAACATTAACATTCATATTATATTAGACTATTGGGCTTGGCCATACTATCTACTAGGGATGAGGAATGCTAAAACCTCAAAGTCCAAAAACTAATACCTTCACCACTTTAGTGATAAAAAAAATACATAAACCTGGGTTGAGAGAAACTGAGTTCCTTCCAATGAATACTAAAATAATTGCCACCAAGCTTATGCACACTATCAAGCTATCAGGCCATCAAGGATGGATGTAGATAAATCATAGGGATGGGAATAAGAAAATCCTTGATAGGTGAAAAAATATAGCATTCCCTCATACACAATTAACTCCACCCCTGCCCAAGTCTATCAAACGCCCATCAATGTATCTAATCTTACAGCTCCTCGACATCAAGTAGGAGGGAATGAGTTTTCCCAAAACACAAAAATAAAATTTTCCAAAATTTTCTTGTAGAGTCCTAAAAAGATAGTTTGGATCCTAGTTTCTTGAATGTGTTAACATTAATAATCTATTTAGTAAGAGGTTCCTCAAAGACCATATCCTTGAATTTATTTTTGACTACCTATACATCTACTTCTAAATCATCTTATTTTAGAATACTTTCTTCCAAGGCTATAAAATTTGTAATGATATTAGACTTGACTTGGATACAAAGCCTTGCTAGTCTGTTAACTCAACAATAGTTTCTCTTAATAACATTACTTAACATTTGATTCTCTTAAACCTGCATGTTACAACACTATATTCTTCTTGCTTATCTATTACTTACTGAGATATTATTCTTTATATCATCTAAATATTTAATTGTAACCTATTATGTGGTGTATTCTCTTTTAGCTACATTGATCTTAGCTTCCAATTCCTTCATTTTATTGTTAGACTTTTTTTATAGTGATACCAAATCTTTAATGAGATTGAGACCATATTAGACTATTGGGCTTGGCCATACCTATCTGCTAGGGATCTGAGGGATTCTAAAACCTCAAAGTCCAACAAATAATGCCTTCACCACTTTAGCGATAAAAAAATACATAAAAAGGTTGAGAGAAACCAAGATCCTTTCAATGAATACCAAAAGCATTTCCACCAAGCTCATGCACACTATCAGGATATTAGGCCATCAAGGATGGATGTATATCAATCATAGGGATAGGAATAAGAAAATCCTTGATAGGTGAAAATATCCAACATTCCCTCATACACAATAAACTCCACCCTACCCTATTCTATCAAACACCCATCAATGCATCTAATCTTGCAACTCCTCGACATCAAGCAGGAGGGAATGAGTTAACCCAAAACCACAAAAATAAAAATTTCTCAATTTTTCTTGTAGAGTCCTAAAAAAATAGTTTGGATCCTAGTTCTTGAATGTGTTAACATTAATAGTCTATTTAGTAAAAGGTTCCTCAAAATACCATATCCTTGAATTTCTTTTTGACTACCTATACATCTACTTCTAAAACATCTTATTTTAGAATATTCAGTTCCAAGGCTAAAAATTTTGTAGTTATATTAGACTTGACTTGGATACAAAGATTTTCTAATCTCTTACCTCAACAATAGTTTCATTTAATAACATTATTTAACATTTGATTCTCTTAAACCACATTATAACATTATATTATTCTTGCTTATCTATTCCTTATTGAGATAGTATTCTTTATATCATCCAAATATTTAATTGTAACCTACTATGTGATGTATTCTCTTTTAGCTATAGCTTCCAATTCCTTCATTTTATTGTTGGAATTTTTTAATAGTGATACCATTTATTTAATGAGATTGAGACCATCCAAGATAATTTGTTTTACCCATGTCTCAAAGGCTTTACCATACTTTTGATATCTATTTATTTATCCCATCATTTCTTTATTTACATATTTTATGTTCATATCATATGATATAATGGTTAAAGGTTGGGAAGATGTATCTAGAATCAATTTAATATAAGATTTCAATAAATGTACTTTCTCCTTAAGTTGTTATCTAGTAATATTCTCTTTCTTCATCCTTTCAACTAACATAATAGTTGAGAGCTAGAAATTATGGATTTTCCTTCATGAGTAGAGGGACCAAGTTCTATTTTGGAAACTTGATATTCGGCCTTTATTATTTCTTCTTCATATTTATTAAAAATAGGTTTAGCTACTTCAACATATTGACTTCCCAAGGCATCTACTATCAACCTAGAACTAATTTTTTTCTTTCTTTAGTTGATGTGTCATAACTTGTAACATCTTAGTAATAGTATCAAAGCTTGGGTCAATCATCTATGGGAATTTTATCTTCTTAAAAAACGCCTCTTTCAATCATTGAGAGATAGGAGTAGCAAATGTGTGCTTAGGGCTATAGTTTGAATGGGAAACAATAGGAAGAGGAGTAATTCTAAGCATAGTGTAAGTTGTTATATTATATTGTGATGGAGAATGAGGAGGAGATTCAAATGGTAGATCTGTTTAGACGAGATAATGAGGGGAAGACTAATTATGTTGATATGAGAAGGGGTTTGTCTCTATAGCAATAGGGTTCTCAAGCAACTGTTAATATTTGTGTGTTTTCTAAGTGCCTTGATACTTTCTTATTTCTAACTTCTTCAACCCTGCATCTCCTTGAACATAATAAATTTTAAATTTAATTCCCTTCGTATAGTCTTCTCCATCTCTATCTCAAGTTGTAGAATTTGATTTGGATCTCATAGAGTATATAGTGGCTATTTCCTAGGATTCAGTCGCTCCACTTTTTTATTTCTTTGAAGTAGTGCCAAATTTAGAAGAGATGTGTTCCATAATATTGGATTTTATCCATTTTTTAGATTTTCACAAAATGAAATGTAACCTTTCAAAAATTTATTTTGGAGGTGTAAGAGATTGAAATTTTAATGTGGATGTATGAATCCAACTACCATATGTGTACCATCATAAACAATTCCTATAGTATCCCAACCAAGAATATAATCTTTAAATTTTTCAATAGTCATATGGTACCAATCCATTTTTATAACTTCGAAATCATTCTCATAGTTTACAAGTAATAATCTTCTAAGTGTAGAATATGGAAATATTTTGATCCAAGGTGTACATTATCACTAGCATAGTTGTTTCTATCAAATGGAATCCTCTAAGTGTAAAAATATTTATGGACTTTTTCTAGAGATCTTTCAACATTTTTTTCATGAACATATGTTTGACATGCATAATAAATTAAACTTAGAGGAAATGGATAATTTTTTTTATTCTTATCTCTATATTTCTTATTTATAGATGTCATTTGTCTATAGATTTTAATCAAATAAAATGGCCATTTAAGTACCAAGGAATTTTGTAAGGATATTGAACAAAACTACCAATTTTAAGATATTTGAACCTCTTGAATTAAAAATAAATTCCAAATTTTATGATAAGATCTATTTATTTAAGAGAAATTTATAATCCAATATTTCTATCAAGATCCCTCACTGTCAACATGGTTAAGGGATCATTAACATGCAACCTCTAAATACAACTATGGGCAATAGTCATATAATTATGTACATCATATTCTCCCATTATATGTTATCTAGGTCGTGCCTTCATACTTTCTATAGCATAAAATAGATAAGAAGTCATATAAGTTTGCCAAGTTTTGGAAATTTGACTAATTGACCATGAAAATTATTACTAATTAGTTTTCCCCAATTAATATATTGATAAATGTATTTGATAAATATCACAAACACACAAATTGAAAACTTGAAATATATAGTTTTGTTATTTCACATAACCTTATTTAATATAGTTATAATATTTCAAATGTCATAATTGAAATGAGAACTTTGTAGATTCCTAGAAAGTTTGATTTTATTTTCTTTGGTACTTTCAACCAATATTTGGATATGTTATTTAGGTAAGTCTCCTTTCTATCTTAAAAATAAAATCTACTAGTTTTGATGCTCAGATCTACATAATTATCCCTTACAAGAATAAAATCTACTAGTTTTGATGCTCAGATCTACATAATTATCCCTTACAAGATTTCTTAGTGTAATATTGATGGATTTTCTATCTAAACTAGCCACAAATTTATCATCTACTATTTTCATTTCCCATACATTTGGTTTATAATTCCTCACACAAGCTAGGATGAGATACATACATTACAAAAGTGGGAAAACTAATGGAATGAGCTAGGCCACTCTAGAATTTTTCTTCCATAATTAGTGACCTAGGGTTTTGTCACGTTATTTCCTAATAATTTTAAAAATCAATATGCTCTATGTTGTTGTCTCTTAATTCTAAGAATCAATTTTAGAGGATAGAAGAGTGTTCATAACCTTGATATGATTACTTCATGGGCTAGAATTACAAAAGGATTTAAATAATAACAATAGGATGAATTTTTTTTTTTAAGTGCAAGAGAATAATCAAGAATAAAACTCATAAAAAAATAAGGTTCAATGATAAATATGGGAAATTTTATAGTAATTAAGGTTGCTAAGATCTTACCCTTCTTGTGAAATATAAAATAAGTGTCTATAAGGAATAAGTTACAACCAATACTTATAACTAGTGGATGTCATTATATGTGTATTTAAATCCTTCACATATAGGAAAGCATTTGGTAAATAAGTTTAATAATCCCTTATATAGATTTGTGCTTTTCCTATCAAATATTTTATGGTTTTTGAACCCTAGAAATGACCATCCTTCTCTTTATTCACATATCAACAATTTAGAATAATTTTAAACTCTTGTTAGATTTTTGGAGAAGTCATGAACCATCAAACTCTCCAAATTGTTCTTTTCTTTCTTATTTGTTGGCATTTCAGAGTTAGCAAGAACTTTTGAATTTTAAATTTGTCTAAATGGAAATTCAAAGATTTTATGAACCATTAAGCTCCCCAAAGTGTTCATTGAAACATAAAAGGATCTAACAATTTTTTTAAGACAGATTTCCAAGTTTAAAATTAAAAATTTTGAGGACTAAGATCAAGTTTTTGGTAGTTCCTAAACTTGTGAAAACTCTAACTAGCAAAAAGAATTAGAACAACTTTTAGTAACAATGAAATATTTAAATAATCCAAGGTTTGACTAATTATCAAGAAAAATATTGAATAATTTTTTTTAAATGATTAATCACAAACTAAATGAAACAAAACTCAATGCCACCTACATGGTTATATGATATGTTATTAAGGGATTTAACTATAGGCATGACCTCTCTTGAAATGCTCTCATTTTGTAAAAAATTGTAAAAATTCTCCAAGTGTTGATTGAGATCATGGACTTGGGTGTTAAACTCTAAGAGCAAACTTGTGATCAAAAATAGTGTTTGTATCATGGAAACCAATGTTTGAATAGCCTAGTTGTAGTGTACACATTTGTTGTAAGAGTTGCTACAATAGTTGATTGATTTAAAGGAGTTTCATTAAAGGATGGATTAGTTCTTAGAGGACTTGTGATACCATATGAAGTCATGTGTAAGTGTTTGTAACCCCTTGAAATAATATTTCTTGAGTGTGAGAATTGGATCATGAAGCCCATGAAAGGGTTCGCGACACACAATCTTAGATCTAAAGAAATGAAGGTAAAGGAGGGTTGGAATGTTTAAGTTTTTGAAGTTTTAAAAAAATTATGCAAAGCTTGTAAGATTGGATGTGTAGAGTGACAAGTTTTCCAAAATGTAGTGAAAGTGAAATTCAGCTCTACGAAGGAAGAATAAAATTTTATTGAGATATTTTAATATCACCTCACTAGGGTCAACTCAGACAAGTTTATATTTTAAACTAATCTACCATTGAGATTATCCCAATTAACCCTTTTAATGTTTTAATTCTAAATAAAAAAATTAATTCAAAAAGATAAAACACTTTGAAGAAAGGAAATGATGCTACTATGAGAAAACTAACAAACCAAAATCATAAATTTAATGTAGAAATGAAAAACACTAAAAATGAGGAACTTGGACCAAAAAGTTGAATCACACTATGTTGGACACTACTACTTTGTGTAGATGTCAACATGATGTGTTGTCATCCCATATAGTTATAAAACTAAAAGTGCTAGTATACTAATAGAAATGTCACCTACATGTTGTTAGTTAATAGATTTGTCACCTCAAATTTTATAAATTAAAACTGTGCAAACACCTTGGTGAAGGGCAATTGTACTAATAGTTAGACAAGCTATATTTTTATTAGATTAGATTTCCTTTGAATTTTGGAGGTAATACTCCCTCGTAAGATAAATTTTAAATTTTTTTTAGTATGCTTTTAACCAGAAAGAAGGAAAGATTATAATGAGATAAAATATTTTTTAAGGAAAGATATGACTAGAAAATGATTCATAGATAATTATTTCAGAATCCTAGGTACCCATGCATGGTAAAATACATAATCATTTTCAAAATTAAAAAATGGCACATACACTAATTGATTATCTTAAACTGAAGCTAACAACTTCAAACTAATATAGATAATAACCAATCCAAGAATAACAAAATTCAAAGTAGCTATTATACACACATGACATAATGACATTGAATCATGAACAACACATAAAGATTCTTTATTATGAATGCTCATAAATTTTAGAATTCACAAACTCAAAATCCTTCACATATTAGCTCTATTTTTTATTTATTTTGAATTAAAACCCAAAAAATACCTTTTTTGTCCATCCATTACAAATATATTATATCAAAGCATAAATAAAACTCTAAAATAATTGTTTCAAGAAGGTTAAAAGAATCCTTTTAAAATTAGGAAACTTTAACACTTCATTAGTTAATAAAGTCATTAGATAATAATAAAATAAATTAGAGATTTAGTTGAGGTGGCATGACTTTTGCATTGGTTCCCTCTTTGTCCTTTAGTGGAGACTAACTTGCTTGAGTATCAATTTTAGCCTTATAAGATCTAAATGCCTTCGCGATTGGTACTAGCTCATTATACTTCATAATGATGACTTTGTTAGTTCTTAGCCTCCATAACACTTGGTTGCCACAAACACTCTCCAACCTATTTTGGTAAGTCACAAGATGATATGTACATGAGATTAGAGAGACATCAATAGTACTTAATTTTCTCATATTTTCCATAGAACATTTTCCTATCAAATGACTATTTGATATTTTCTTTGAGGCCATCTCTAATACTTTTGATTCTATGCCTTGAGGATTTATTTGAATACCTAAATTTATGGATAAGAGGTCAACTTGAATATCCAATTTAATTTGACTACATTCCTTTAGTACCTTCATCTACTCATGAATATTATGTTTGAGAGTTGTTATTTTCCATTCCACTCTTTTTACACATATAACATTTGAAATCATGGATACTAGAAATAATTTATTCGGTGACCATTTTATTGAATCCCATGTCTATCATCTCTTTAATATTTTTCCTACCCTCAACCAATTTATTTCTTCTTGTTTAGAAGTAGTAATTTCATCTTTAATTTTCTTTTCCCAATATCTAATTCCTTCTATACCTTCTTGATTTCCTCTATGAACTTTGATGCCTTAGCCACAATATCATTGACTCAATCTTCTATTGTTTTTCCATAGAATTTATATTTTTTAACTCTTTCAATAATTTTCCTACCACAATTTTCCTACCACTAGCTGAACTTGGATCAAAAGTGGAATTAACTTAGCCTATGAATTGAGCAAAGGTATCACGATGGTTTTTAATATGACGTCGAGATTCTTACCTACTACTTGAGCTTAATTTTAGACTTTTATCCTTTTTTCTCTCTCAACCAACCTAGCAGTAGACACTTGGAAAGTATGCACATCACCCTCTCATGAAGAAGGCATTAAATTGACCCTTCTGATATTAAAATCTATAACGGTCATTTCAAAGGCATCTATTTACATATAGAAGGATGAGTGATCTCTATAAACATGATTCCTAAAGAAGTGTCTAGAGTCAAACTTGAAGTAGTTTTAGGTCTCTTTTGTTGAGGTGTCCTCTAGAGAAAATTGGCCACAACGTCTTTTTTAGGGACATTTAATTCTACTACTTTCCTATTTTTGGACAAGGTTTGTTGTAGCCAAGAGTTGGGTGTGCTAGGAGGTGTATTAGATGGATTTTTAACTGTGTGAGGGGGAAATGGTAATGCTCTATTAATATGAGTGTCAAAGTATGACATGTCAAGAGAGGAGAGGGGAGAAATATTAGAGGTGATAGTAGGAATTTTGGATATATGAGGAGGTGATGGATTATGTGCAAAATTATAAGGTGAAGATGAGTCACTCACCTGGGAAGGAGATAAAGATGTACATTGATTGCACCCTCACCACCAACCTCTTCTAAAGTTGTCTCCAATATTCCTTTTACTTATCCTTCCCATCTTTGTTTTTTGGAGTGTCTTCACAAGTCTTCTCATCATCCCTTTTAAGTGGTTCTTCATCTCCATCTCTACATCTAGTGGTTTGTGGATTTGTTGAGGATGATATTAAGAGTGAGGAGTAGGTTGTACCTAACTTGTCTCTCCCCATTCTGAAATTTCTATTGTTCCTACACTTTTGGATTTGATTTCTTTGCCATTTTTTATTATCCATTCAATTATTCTTTTGAGCACAACTATTGTTCTTCCTTCTATGTTTCCAATCTCGTTGGTAGTCCAATTGATAGGTAAAATGGGTAGCATTTATATATAATAAAATATATCTGATTTACCAAATCAAATTCATCATCGCCCAGGCCTTGGATATCCCAATTTAAATTAAAAATTCTAGCCTATCTTAATGATAGCCTCTAAAAATGACTCACATATTGAGACAGACGATGTTGGGCACAGGAGTCTCCTGTGCAGGCATACATGCCCGTGGCCTGTAACAGGTCATGGTTACATGTGGTTGTTGCCTCTTGCTTGTGTGTGGCTTATGTAGATCAAAGTTTTTAGTTTGTGTAGAAGTGAGGGGGTGTTGGTTTTTATGGGGGGTGAGGATTTTGCCTCTTTTTTTCAAGTTTTTCTTCTATCACTTGTGCAGGTTCAAAGGGGGGGCCGGTTGTTGGTGTGGGGGCGTTGATCTTGTTCGGGGAGGGTTTTCCTTTGCATCAGAAGTGGTGCACATTTGTCTTCATTTCTTTTTTTCTAGTGTACGTTCGGTGCTTGGTAAGGGAGGTAGGGAGGTATAAGGATTTTTCTTTATCTTTTTTTCCGGCTATGGATGCAAGTGAAGCTTCTAGCTTCAAACCCTACATGGATTTTTGAGCCTCTCTTGGTGCAAAGTCACCATCTGCTTCAATGAGGGATGTTGAAACTAATGATTCGGGGGTGGGAGCGTTTGCTCCATCTGGTGGCCCTCGAATCTCAAAGATTAATGGATTCTTAGAGAGAAGCAAAGATAGGCTAGTTTTGGTGATTCAACTTGAATCAATCGCTAAGGATGTTGAGTATTTTAAAAATCATCCCTTGTTATGCAAATCCATGGGAATGTGTCTCATTTCCATTTTTGAAGTCATGGGCTCGGTAGACATGGTGTTCAGAGGGTGAAATGGAAATGGTGCTACTGGCTAATATCTATTTTATGGTCATTTTCAATTGCATGGCTGATCACAACAGGGTTTTTGAAGGAGGGCCTTATTTTGAAAACCAGATTGGTTTATTCATTAAGCCCTGGAACATGGGTTTTAACCCGTCTAAGGAGCTTCCAAACTGGGTTCCTATGTTGGTTTTCCTCCCTTGGTTCCATGTGGAATATTGGTGGAATGAAATCCTAAAAATGGTGGCTTTTCTTTTGAGGAAGCCGATGGGTCCCTCTTAGCAAACTCAAGATAGAAAGGTAATGACTTTTTCTCGCATTTGTGTTGATATTGATTTGAGTAACCCTCTTCCATATTCTTTGGAAATTCATGTGGGTACGTCTTCTTGGATGCAGCAGTTACATTATGAGACTCTTCCTTTTCATTTTTTGTTTGTGCCATGAATATGGCCATTTGTAGAGAAGATGTCCTAAGTCCAAACCTTCTAAGTCTCAACCAACTCAGCCCCCCTCACAACCCTCCCAAGGTTGACAAGGGAAACGTTCCTATTCTTGGTGTAGTCACAGATAATGAGGGTTTTATTCCTACTAAGCTTCGTAGCAGGAACCACAGACATAAGAGATCTTTTAAGGAGAGGTAGGAAGGGGATACATTTAATCGCTTTTAGGTGTTGGATGACCTTAGTCGGCAAGAGGTGAATCTAAGGATGATGGCTCTAGATCAAGGTGTTTTGGAGGTGGTTAAGGAGGATAATGCTTATGTCAATCTCCAAAATATCTAGAAGTTGGTTTATTTCAAATGGATACAGATAGTGGTTTGGTAAATTCAGTTGTTCTTGAGGCCCTTGTTGCTATGGAAAAGATTAAGGCAGAAAACTCTTTGTTGTTGGAGAATATGGTGTTTGACTCAAAAAATGTAAGAAGGCCTCTCCTTCTTTGGGGATTCACCAGAAAAATCTTAAGAAAAAGGCTCCTAAGAATGCCTCAAAGGCCAAGAGGAAGAAGGACTTAGAGAAAATTAAGATGATGGGAGAGACATTAGTGGAGTCAGGATCTATTAAGACCCTTGATTCACACTTTTCCAACCCTCAGAATTGATCATTCTCTCATGGAATGTAAGGGGCTTGAACAGTGGCCCTTGACAAAAAGTTGTTCATGATTTGGTGAGAAAGCATTCTCCAGATGCACTTTTCATATAGGAAACTAAGCTATCTATTGAGAATATGTGTGGTGTGGTTCCTAGAATTTGGAGGCGTGGTCAATGCCATTACATTAGTGCCCAAGGTAATGTTGGGGATTGGCTTGTTTATGGAATTCATTGAATATTTTCCCTCTCTGGTGGATGTCCTGTAAGTCTTTTATTTATGTGGTTGCTTCATGCCTAGAAATCAGAGAAACTATTCTTCTCTCCAATATCTATGCTCCTATGGATTTTCCTGGTAAGCAGCACCTATGGTCTCACATCTGGTTTATTCGAAGCTCTGCCCTGTTATATCCTTGGATTATTACAGGTGACTTCAATGCTATTATAGATCTGGAAGAAAAGAGGAGAGGAATTTTGAGGTTTGAGCCTTTTGCTCTTCTTTTCCATGATAATATTTATGCCTTGAATCTTGTAGATATTAAGTCTAGTAATGGTTAGTTTACTTGGAACAATTGGAGATTAGGGGAGGATTGCATTACTAAGAGGCTTGGAAGGTTCTTAGTTTCTTGTTTCTGAATTGGTGGGTCTTGGTCTATTTGTTCTGAGATTCTAGATTGGAGGGGTTTAGATCATTGGCCTATTAAGTTTTTTGCTTTATTTGCTCGCACTGCCTAATCCTCCTCTTTCAAGTTTCAACTTATGTGACTGTGTGATCCCTCTCTGTAGGATTATGTTGTTGAGGGGTGGCATTTGGGTAGACCCACTTTTGGTACCACTATGTATTCTTTTACCATGTAACTGCAATATGTGAAGTATTGGCTCAAAATTTGGAATAGGCAGTGTTTCGGTAACATCTTCCATGTTAAGGTTGCTGCTCAGGCTAGTCTAGATGCTATCACCTATGAGATTAGGGAGTTTGGCCTTTTTGAGGAATCTCTCAAGGAGGAGGTGAGGGATTTAAAAAATTTGTAGGAGTGTGAGATGCATGAGGAGATCTACTAGAAACAAAAGACTTGAGTTGAATGGTTAAAGGAGGGGGATAAAAACACTGTCTTTTTCTTCAACTCTATGAAGGCCACGAGACATTGTAATTCGATCCCTTTTCTTGTGAATGTTAGGGGTGAGCATCTATCCTCTTTGAGATATATCCCCAGAGAAGCTTCGTAGTACTTTGCATCCTTATTTAGGGAGAACTCTCCAAATGTGTTGGCTAAAGAAAATCATGTTCTTCCATGTATACCCTCTTTGGTTTCTACGGATATGAATGAGCACCTCTTAGGTTGCATTTCACTAGAGGAAATGGAGACCACTATCTTTTAGATGAAGTAAGGGAAAGCCCTTGGTCCTAACAGTTTTCCAATTGAATTTTTCCAAGAATTTTGGGACATTATAAATCTATATTTATTAGAAGTGGTTCATGAATCCCAAAGGAACAAACAGATGTTGAGGGCTATGATTTCCAATTTTCTTGCTCTCATCCTGAAATGTGATGGGGTGGATAGGTTGATTTTGTTTAGGCCCATTTCCCTTTGCAATGTGGTCTATATAATTCTTTCAAAGTTTATTGCAAAGAGGCTAGAGCAATGGATTAGTAGGCTTATTTCTAAGAAACAGGGAGGCTTTGTTGTGGATAGATAAATCCTAGATGGTGTGGTTATTGCCACCGAAACAATTCAGTCCATGGAGACCTCTAAAGAAAAGGCTATATTCATCAAGTTGGATATGGCAAAGGCATATGACAGAGTTAAGTGGTCCTTTTTGAGTAAAGTGCTTATTGCTTTTGGTTTTGCTGAGGATTGGGTTATGTGGGTTATGAGTTGTGTCACAACCACTTCTTTTTCAGTTTTGATTAATGGGGAACCGTATTCCTTATTTTGGGCCTCTAGAGGTCTTTGATAAGGCGATCCTCTTTCTCCTTACTTATTCATTCTTTTGGCTGAGGGTTTGGGGAGAGATATTAAGGGCAATGTGGAGTAGGGTCTTATCCAAGGTTGGGTCTAGGGTAATGGTTTACCTCCTCTGTCTCACCTTCAATTTGTTGATGATACTGCTTTGATGGGAATGGCTATGATCAGAGAGGCCACTAATTTTCACAAGGCTTTGGATATCTATCTTGGTTCTTTTGGGCAGATGATTAATAAGGGTAAATCATCAATTTTCTTTTTTAATACTCCAAGGCTCATTCAAAGTGGATTGCTCGTATTTTGAGGTCTCGGATTGGTTCTTTTCCTTTGATTTATGTAGGCATCCCTATCCCTTTGGGTACCCTCCCTAGGGGATCTTGGAAAAATATTTTAGACAAGTTTTTGGAAAAGGTAAACCATTGGACTCACAAATGGCTCTCTTTCACTGGACAGGTTCAGCTTCTCAAGTCGGTAATTCAGGCTCTTCCCAATTATAGGTGTATGCTCCAGGTGGCTCCCATTGGAATTATTAAGGATTTGGACTCTCTAGGTAAGCAATTTTTATGGGTTGGTTGCTTGTCATCTTCTAAGTGGAGCCTTGTGAAGTTGGATATTATTTGTAGGTCGAAGCAGTTTGGTGGTCTCAGACTGGGGAATTTCACTATGACTAGTTTGGCATTGTCTGCTAAGCTTTATTGGAGATGGTGTTTGGAACAAGATCATGTCTAGGCCAGGATTATTTCTCATAAATATCTTAGTGGGGTACGAAAGGAAGAGGATCCTCGATACTCACTTGTGGGGAAAGTTTTTGTGATTTGGGCTACACTTAAAAAGGTGCTAAGTTGATCAACAAGGGCTTGTTTTGGATTTGCAATACCTGGGGTCTGAGGCTCTCTTCTAGGTTGACTCTTGGGATGGGTTTTCCCCTATCATGTGCAGTTATCCTAATCTACAAGATCTTTCTCAGTGTTTCTTAGCGACTGGATGGTCTCGAGTGGTTGATTTGAAGACTTCTTACCTTTGTGGGCATGTGGAGGTGTCTAGATGGAAGGTACCTAGTAAGTGGCTTGTGGCTATCTTAGAGGAGGATTATGTTGAGATTCATAATATTTCGGCTAGTAGATAGTGCAGCTCTCTTAGGGATAGGGATATCTTGTCTTGGAGTCTGGATCCTAAGGGGGTTTGCATGGTGGCTAGTGGGTATCAGGAGCTGATTGCTCAAAATTATGGTGGATTGAAAGTTCCTTAGTGGAAAATTTTTTAGAATAAGTTATCCTGGTCCAAGTGTAATTGTTTCCTGTGGACCTTAGCTTGGAATAGATGTTTGACTTGAGAAAATCTTCAGAAGCGGGGATTCTAAGGCCCATTTGTTTGTGTTCTTTATGGCAACAGTGAGGAGGACTCAACTCACTTGTTCTTTCGTTGTCCTTTCTCTATGCTTATTTGGCACTTTTGGTGGGATATTTAGAGACATCCTTATGTTCATGCCTCTTCTCTAGTTGAATTCTCAAATAGCCTAGGGAGACCTCCATCATCGGCCTCTTTCCTCTAGATTGTATGATGCATTGGCCCTGCTTTCATCCTTTGGAAAATCTAGCTAGAAAGGAATTGTAGGATTTTTTGTGGAGGCAAGTTGATGATTCAATAGGTTTGGTAGATAATTATTTGTATGATTCAAGAGACTATGGATGCTAAATGTGAAGTAGTTTTTCCTTTGGAAAGGAGTGATGATGAGATTGTGAATAGATTGTGCCTATGTGATTTGGCCTTCGACTCATTCTATGTCTAGAGAGGTATGCATGCTAAAAAGAAGGTTCAGAGGGTTGGGATTTGGTCTCCTCCTCCAATGGATGTGTTGAAGATTAACAATGATGGCTCTTCTAGGGGTAATCCTGGGCCTTTTGGGATTGGTGAGGCTAGGAGAGATAGCTTTGGTTCCATTATTTTCCTATTTTCCATTCATAAAGGGTAGCAAACCAACAATCTTATGGAGGGGTTAGCAATTATTTGGGCTATTAAGTGTTCTTTCACTCTTGGTTGGTGTAATATTATTTGTAAATTTGACTCTCAAATCATTGTTAATTTGTTGACTGAGCAGAATTTAGAGGGGGTTGTAAGGAAAGCTTAGGTGCGAAACAAACTCTCCTAATGTCAAAACCTTAGGGAAGAATGCAGATATGACTTTAAATTGTTCAATTACAGTTCATTAAGATACACTTCAAAGTAATAACAGAACAGAGAAATGAACATACATAATTGGACACCAGATTTACGTGGGAAAACCCTTATGGGAGAAAAACCCACCACACCAAGAAAAGCCTCTTTGTATTACAGTAAAAAAAATTGCATACAGAGTACAGACTTCACTTTTTGATGTCAATTTATAGCAGCAACATTCACTCAAATCAATTCATGTTCAAACGAGCAACACTTCGTTATCTCACACTATTCATTGTCATCCACCATTGCCCAAGCATAATCATTTTCCTCATAGTATGTTCAGGTCGCAACATTCCAACTACTAACGGTTCACATTCCGCTTCTCCCTTTGGTCCAAAATAGACCACGTAGGATAGACATTTGGTCAAGGCATTCAAACTGTATCGCATGTCAGTGAGACACTAGGCCGTGTCTCCCCGATGCCACAATGCCCAATCACAGAACCATCAGCAAGACTACTACTATCGGCAAGACATCATATTGAACACAAATCCAACTTGTGCAGATCTATCGGCAAGAGTTTCACTATCACTAAGACTTCACACCGATGTTCAACTCATGTAGCTCTATCGGCAAGACCATCGCTATTGGCGAGACATCATACCAAACACAGAACAGTCAGAGAGAGAAACGCTATCGCCAAGAGGTCATATCGAATGCACCATCCTATCAGCGAGACCACATCCATCAGCAAGAGTTCTTACCAAATGCAAACCTATTAGCCAAGAGTCTCCCCGATGATCACCAGGAGCCAACCCATCGGCGAGACTAGCGCTATCGGAATGAGTCACTCTGAAGGTTCATACCGTCTCCTCGATGACATCCATCGCCTATGTGTAAAACCTCGATGAGACATACTCTATCGAAATGAGTCATTTTGAATGTTCATGCCTCTCCCTGATGCCACTCGTCACCAAGAGTCTCCCCGATAACCAACTGGAACCAACCCGTCGGCAAGAGATTTGTCATGATGGAATGAGATGGGAAACTCACAGCGATAGACATGTCTTGTCGATGACTCACGTTAGCAAGACAAAACCAAAATCTCAGCGACATTAAACTTTGAACACAACTGCTAGTCGGTAAGACTTCCAGAGGGTTTCACCGAATTTTCTCTTTCAGGTGTTTCATGTCAGTAAGCTTGAGGCATGTTTTCCAACAATCTCCCACTTGACGAAGATCTTACTAACACCTCCAGAGCACAACAAAACTACTAAAATTCATGGGTGCTAAGGCCCATCGAACTGGCACACCACTTGAACTTGTCTGTGCTCACTGGTTTCATCAATGCATCTACAACATTTTCCAGAGTATCCACTTTTTCTAAAGAGACCTTTCCATCCTCCACCATATCTCGTACAAAATGATACTGCACATCAATATGTTTCATCCTGGCATGGAAAGTAGGATTTTTTGCCAAACAAATAGCACTCTGATTGTCACAGTAAATTGTAATTATCCTTGCATCAAACCCAATGTTAGAACACACGTTTTAACTAGATTGCTTCTTTACAGGCATGTGTTGCTGCCATGTATTCTACCTTTGTAGTGGATAAAATGACTACAGCCTATTGCTTACTCATCCAACTAACTGCACCACCATTCATCATGAAAATATATCCATTGGTGGATCTTCTGCTCTCAATGTCCCCTGCCCAATCAGAATCAACATAGCCTCGAATGCTAAGAGTCCTCTGTGATTCAACCAAGTTGCCATGGTAACACAAAGCATATTCTAGAGTGCCCTTCAGATATCTAAACACTCTTTTCACAGCATCCCAATGTGTCCTTCCAGGATTTTCCATAAAACGACTAAGTACTCCCACTGCTTGGGCAATGTCTGGCCTTGTACAGACCATTACATACATTAAACTGCCAACTACACTAGCATAAGGCACTCTGGTCATGTCCTCTATCTCAATAGAAGATTTTGGACAGTCTTCAATAGATAGCTTTGTTCCCTGCAAAACTGGAACAACTAGCTGCTTGCACTCAGTAATACAAAATCTCTCCAAAACAGTATTAATATACTTACTCTGAATGAGCCAAAGTTTTCTACTCTTCCTATCCTTGGTTATTTCCATTCCCAGAATATACCTGGCTGCACCAAGATCTTTCATTTCGAACTTTGCAGACAACTGAGATTTTAGATCAAAAATCATTAACTTACTATTACCTATGAACAACATATCATCAACATAGAGAGCAATAATAAGAACACGATCATTTTCAGCTTTGTAGTACACACAATGATCATATTTCGATCTTACAAATCCCAATGACCAAACAAATGTGTCAAACTTCTGGTACCACATTCTAAGAGATTATTTTAATCCATACAGAGATTTTTTCAACTTGCAAACCAGATTTTCTTTACCTTTCTCCACAAAGTGCTCAGGCTGGGACATGTAAATCTCTTCTTCAAGGTCACCATGAAGAAATGTTGTCTTCACATCCATCTGTTCAATCTCTAAGTCATACGCTGCGCAAGTGACAAAAGAAATCTGATAGACGCAGCTTAGCTACAAGAGAAAAAAATTCTTCATAATCAATTCCCTCTACCTGGGAATATCCCTTCAAACCAACCTTGACTTATACTTTTCCACACTGCCATCCAGACCTATTTTCTTTTTAAATACTCATTTGCAGCCAACAGCTTTTCTACCTTCAGGCAAGGGCACCAAACTCCAAGTATCATTATTTTCTAATGATGCCATTTCTTCATGCATGGCTTCCAACCAAGAGTTTGAATCAGACATTCTAAATTCCTCTTTCACAATCCTAGGCTCATCAGTGCTAGAAATTAAAGCATAGGCACAAGTAGAATCTAACAAAGAAAACCCATACCTATCAAGTTGCTTTCTTTCACGTGTTGACCTCCTCACAAGCTAAGGCTAAGGTTGTTGTTCTTCTTCAGAACTCTTAGAACTACTAGAGCTCTCCTCAGTTTCAGGTACATTTTGAATTTTCAATTCCTTTTTATCTAGTGTCGGAGGAATTTCAACTACATCCTTTTTATCTTCTAATTTTGTCTCTGACTGCAGATCCAAAGTAGAAGGCTTCAGCTCACGAAAAATAACACTTCTGTTGTATAGAACCTTCTCCGTATCAGGATTCCAAAGCTTGTATCCTTTTATGCCAGCACTATAACCAATAAAAAAACATTTAACAACCTTGTTTTCCAATTTAGACCTTTTTTCATTTAGCACATATGCATATGCCTCACAGCCAAAGACACGAATATGTCTCGGAGAGGGATTCTTTCCAGACCATGCTTCCAAAGGTGTTTTCTCAACAAGAGCAGAATTAGGAGAACGGTTTATTAAGTAACATGTTGTTGCAGCTGCCTCAGCCCAGAACTTCTCCTCCAAGCCAGCACTGCTTAGCATACTCCATGCTCTCCATCACTGTCATGTTGAACTTTTCAGCAACTCCATTTTTTCTGCAGAGTGTAGGGTGTAGTTTTATGTCTTTTAATCCCATGATCTTTACAGTACCTTTTGAACTCTTCAGAACAAAACTCACCGCCATTGTCAGTCCTTAAACATTTTATTTTTCTTCCAGTCTGATTTTCCATAAGGTATTTAAATTCCTAAAAACGACTGAACACTTCTACTTTACTTTTCAAAAAATAAACAAATGCCCTTCTTGACTGAACACTTCTACTTTACTTTTCAAAAAATATTTAAATGCCCTTCTTGAAAAATCTCAATGAAAAATACAAATATCTTGATTTAGACAAAGAAGGAACATTTACTAGACCAAAAACATCAAAATGTATATAATCAAGTAAACCTAGAAGATGATTAGTGGAAGTTTAACACCCACTATCACCTTCTTCCACTCATCAAGCATGTGCATCTAGCTTGGTAATATAGCTAGACCATTCCTCTAGTCATCCATAGAGAACACTAAATATCTTCATTACTTCGAGCCATAGAGATATTGCACTCTTCCATTGAATTCTGACCTATAACACCAGCACTTGCTTACACACCATCGTATTGTTCATTCACTTAGTGAACCAATCTCTATGAGATGTCATGTGGAAAGATGCCCCAGAATCAATCAGCCAGACATCATCTGATGCCTGAGTTGCCAAAGCTACAATGAAAGCATTTGCATCACTCTGAGAAGAATCATTGTCGGAAGAATACTTCTTCTTCTTTTTCTCCTCTTTGCAATCCTTTCAAACATGACCAGGTTGCCCACAATTCCAGCACTTCACCTTGGACTTCTTGCCAGGAGACTTTGATTTCGATTTGGACTTCTTGTCCTTCTTCTTGCCTTTTTCTTTTGATTTGCCTCTAACAGCAAGAGCCTCCTTCACCATCTCAGAATATTTTCTTCTCATCTCTTCTAATAACAAAGAAGCAACAACATCTTCCATCTTAAAATTGGATGTCGTACGCCCAATAGCCATCACCAAGTGATCCCAAGAATCTGGGAAAGAACATAACAACAGCATACAACGATCTTCATCAATTTTCACACCCACAGATGCTAACTGAGCAATCATCATGTTGAAAGCATTCAAATGATCAGCAATAGATGCTCCTTCCTCCATTTTCAAAGAATACAGCTTCTTCCTCAAGAACAACTTATTCACCAAGGACTTGCCCTGATAAATAGCTCCTAGTCTTTTCCACAAAGAAGATGCAGTCTTTTCTTCATAAACATTTAGAAGAATAAAGTCTGCTAAACAGAGCCTTATCAGCCCCTTTTATTTTTGATCTGCAAGGTCCCAATCCTCTTACTTCATGCATGTAGGCTTCATTCTAGACATAGCAAGCCAAAGATCACAATCAACCAACAGATCTTTAATTTTAAGTTTTCACAACTCAAAATTACTGCCATTGAATTTCTCAATTTCAATCTTTCCTGATGTGCTTGCCATCTTAATCTATAATTCGAATTACCATACTTCTACAAGACTCCCACTGAAATAGAATTGACTCAAAAAACCCAACGTACCCACAAGGATAACATAACTGGCCAAGCTCTGATACCACTTGTAAGGAAAGGTTAGGTGCGGAACAAACTCTCCTAACATCAAAACCTTAGGGAAGAATGCAAATATGACTTTAAATTGTTCAATTACAGTTCATTAAGACGCACTTGAAAGTAATAACAGAACAGAGAAATGAACATACACAATTGGACACCAGATTTACGTGGGAAAACCCTTACGGGAGAAAAACCCACCACACCAAGAAAAGCCTCTTTGTATTACAGTAAAAAAAATTGCATATAGAGTACAAACTTCACTTTTTGATGTCAATTTACAGCAGCAACATTCATTGATCAATCTTATATAGAATAGCTCTCAGAAACATCCAATGAATTCACTCAGATCAATTCGTGTTCAAACGAGCAACACTTCGTTATCTCACACTGTTCATCGTCATCCGCCATTGCCCAAGCATAATCGTTTTCCTCACAGTCTGTTCATCTTCCACACAAGAACGGTCGCAACAATCCAACTGCTAATGGTTCACATTCCGCTTCTCCCATTGGTCCAAAACAGACCACGTAGGATAGACATTTGATCAAGGCATTCAAACTGTATCACATGTCAGTGAGACACTAGGCCGTGTCTCCCCGATGCCACAATGCTTGATCACATAACCATCGGCAAGACCACTGCTATCGGCGAGACATCATACCGAACACAAATCCAGCTTGTGCAGATCTATCAGCAAGAGTTTCGCTATTGCTAAGACTTCACACCGATGTTCAACTCATGTAGCTCTATCGGCAAGACCATCGCTATCGGCGAGACATCATACCGAACACAAAACAGTTGGAGAGAGAAACGCTATCGCCAAGAGGTCATATCGAATGCACCAGCCTGTCGGTGAGACCACATCCATTGGCAAGAGTCTCCCCGATGATCACCAGGACCCAACCCATCGGTGAGACTAGAGCTATCGGAATGAGTCACTCTGAAGGTTCATACCGTCTCCTCGATGACATCCGTCGCCTATGTGTAAAACCTCAGTGAGACATACTCTGTCAGAATGAGTCATTCTGAATGTTCATGCCTCTCTCTGATGCCACTCATTTCCAAGAGTCTCCCCAATAACCAACTAGAACCAACCCATTAGCAAGAGATCTATCACGACAGAATGAGATGGGAAACTCACAGCGATAGACATGTCTTGCTGATGACTCTCGTCAGCAAGACAGAACCAAAGTCTCAGTGACATTAAACTTTGAACACAGCTGCTAGTCAGTAAGACTTCCAGAGGGTCTCACCGAATTTTCTCTTTCAGGAGTTTCATGTCAGTAAGCTTGAGGCACGTTTTCCAACAGGGGTTAATTGGAAACTTGCTTCAGTTGGGTAGCATATTTGGCAGTTGTGCTCCATGCTAGAGGTGGTATCTCTTACTCACATCCCTTAGGAATGGAATAAGGTTGCTAACTGTTTGGATAAATGGGCTTATGAGCATGTTGGTGACTAGTAGATCGAGGAATGGGAGGAGTTACCCCATGACTCTTGCCAAGTTTTAGAGAAGATTATTTTGGAGGACATGGTTGGTTGATGTTGGCAGGTGGATGGTTTGGCTATGGCTTTGGGTCTTGGTTGGGTTTTGTTGGTTTGGTGACCCTATGTTTCTTTGGGTGCCCTTCAAGACCCTAATTTCTCTATATTGGTGATTTTCGGATATTAATAAATTTTTACCCTCTTTTTTCAAAAAATGATAGCCTCAAATAATCTTTTCTTCTTGCCTCAAATGCATTATCACAATCAGCTTAGTAATCTTCTAGCTCAAGCACATTATAAAATTTGGGTCCAAGTTACAAATTATTTCTTACAAAACCTTTTATATCAAATGGAAAACAAAATTCAAAGTACTAAAGTTTATATTTTACCATATCTATTTCAATATTTTGGGCATTTGAGGAAGATTTACATTGGTAGAATGATAGACCAATAGGAAATGGAACCCCAACCTTCTTTCTCTCTCTATACCTTTTATTGAGCTCACTCATCTTCCTACATACTTCAATAAAGGTAGTTCTATCACTAGCATACCTAGGTAACTTGCATAGAAATCCATCATACCCTCCAACCTTTATGTAGGTAAATATCTAAAATTGAATGAAGAAAATTCCATATGTATTGATCAATTAGGCAACTTATGGGGATATCCTCATTCTCATGTCTCCTTGGAGCTCTTGTACTACCAAAATTGTGAATGCATCATTCACTCTTCTTAAATGCATATAATTATGCTCCAATTGAAGTTTGGGATGATATTCAAATATTACCTAGGTTTCTTCATTAAAATTTCCATTCAGACTTAAACATGGAAAAAAATTTATGCTTTCAATAGCATAAAATAAATATGATATGTAAAAATTCTTATTGAGTTGAAGTTGAGTCATCATCCTATGAAAGTGATCACTAATAATGTTTCCCCAATCAATGAATTATTTCCTATGTGTGATAAAAACAATGAAGAAATAAAAATTATGAGCATTTGTACTGCCAATTAATGTATGCAATAAATACTATTATATTTTAATTTCATTCATAAAATGGGACATGTGTAAATTCTTAAGTAGTTGAGACTTCTCTTTCTTTGGGATTGTCAGCCACTACTTAGCTATTATATTTTGACAATGACTTTTATTTTCTCCAAACCATTGGTATGCTATAATGGAATTTAGGTATATGAACACTCCTCTTTGGGATAGCTTGAGTGATGTGTGGAAAGCATCCCTATCCAATTTAGCAATAATTCTATTATCATTATTTTTCACTTCCCTAGTTTATGGGTTGGAATGATTCACACATTCAACTACCAATTCTGGATACTATATGGATACAAGGAAGCTAACCACATGTAATAATCCACTCTCCACCAATATTTGTGTAACCAAAGTCCTATCTCCTTATTGTCCCTTTCCCAATGTAATATTCAAATATGTTGCAAGGTGTGCACCCTTGGTCTCCATGTGTTGTGCAGTGTAGTGCTCGAGTTCATGACATGGCTTAACCACCTCTTGTGGATTCATTAACTTTGGTGGCTATGTCAAGCATTAATAGGTCGATCCTTTGGTGCAATGGAAATTGTCTTTACAACAATTGGTATCAAAATCCTGGGTCATGAGTTTGAACCCCTCGCTTGCACTAGGGGGGATTGTTGCAAGGTATGTTCCCTTGGTCTCCTTGTGTTGTGCAGCACAGCGCTCAGGTTCGTAACATGGCTTAACCACCTCTTGTGGATTCATTAACTCTAGCAGTTGTATTAGACATTAATAGGTCGATCCTTTGGTGCAACAACAACTGTCTTTGCAACACAAATCTAATTCCACTTTGTATTACCCAAGTTAAAACTTTTAGGCTAGAAATATGTTCACTATTTGTATTTCATTTTGATTAAGAATAAATTATGGAAAATACAAGCTACATTTTCAAAGTAGTGAAATAAATATAGAGAGAGCCTAAGTTCAAAATGCAATTTCATGCCACTCTATAACTAAAATTATCCTCTAAAGGGTAAGCCTCATGGAAAGGAATTGGTATATAAAAGGGGTCAAAAGTGGCCACTTCTTTTGTAATGAAATCAAGCTAAACCTAAACTTGGATGAGTAATTAATGAGATGCATTCACTCAAAATTAATGAGATGCATATGACAAGAACAAGAACTGTAGTTCTTTGAATCTAGTTTCTAAACTACTATTTAAAAAATAAATAGTTAATATTAAGAAGATCAACATTTGTTGTGTGCACACAAAAGTGTTCATATTTTTCTCTCTAAAATATAACATAGTGTCTAGTGTGTGCGCCCTTTTTTTTGCATTTGGTATTTTTTTAAACCAATTGGTAGAAACATGGTTAAGAGTGAGTACTAGAATTTGTATTTTTTTGTAATTTTTTATTGAATAATTTTTTTTTATAATTTTTCAAAGGGGATACATCTTGAAAATCATATTAGTGAGTGTGCACATCACATATATTGCACTAAAATGATCAAAATATAAAAAAAATCAATGTGTAAAGAATGAAGTGTAATTTAATCCTTTTTTTTTTAAAGTGACAAACACATTTGATGATGAAAAATAGATTGAGAAAACTTGTGTGCACCTTTGATTTGAATTTTGACTTGAGTTGATTGGACAAGGCCACCAAGGGAATCCTTATCTAGGTGACTGAATTTGCAATCTATCTTCATAGTCCTCAGGTGTTTGATTAGAGGCTTCTTCCTTCCAGATCATATTGTTGGATCTTCATTGATTGCTGAGATAACTAAGTTTTCATATTTCATCAAGTTGTAGGGTTTGAATGCAACAATGATCAAATGGTCTTCAATATTCCTCCAATCTTCTTCATATTGGTAACCAACACATTTAAACAAAGAGGAAGTTTGGTGCCATATAGGGGCTTTCCTATATCAAACCATGTGTTGGTGTTTCCACCTCCACAATGGAAAATTTGATGAAAGAGAGCTTATCCTTTTGGGGAATAGAGGCTAAATGATAAATGAATGGTGAATCAACAATTGGATGCAACTCACCACTCAAATATGATTTCCTTGAAGGGTTGAATTCATACACATCTCCTCAAGGCTTGATTGCAATTTAGCTTGAAGACCTATAAGTGTTAGTCCTTACATACAAAATGTATGCATAAACATGAACAAACTCACATAAAACTTGACATGATTTTTGATAAGGAAATATTGCAATAATTTTTCTCTTGACTTGATCTTGAAGTATAATAATTGCTTCAAAAATTGATTGATCACCAATATATCCAATTCTTGCTAGTTAGTTTTGAAATAATGAAATGACTAGGTATTTATATGCAATTAATCTAATTTCCCACAAATTAAACCCTGATAGCTGACACTTAACATTTGAAATTCAAATAATAAAGTTCTAACCCTAACATACTAAATTTGGGACCAAAATAGGGCATAAGGTTTCTTAGGGTGTCCTTGTCCTGGCCCTATGTTTTAGGGTATTAAGTACTAGGGGTAAAATATTAAATGCCTACTTTGATTTTGTACATTTGATTCTTTGATAAATGATTAAATGGGTCATGGAATGCATAATTTAAGAAATTAGGAACACTATTAGGACCATGCACATAGGAGGGAGAAAAATCTAATGTGAAATTGTCAAGGGTGACAATTTACGATGCTACATTTAGCCCCCACTTTAGTGAGAGTATGAACTTAAGATCATACTCACATTAAAGTAAGGATATATCAAGAAGGCTTCAATTATTAAAATGTTGAAGAGATAGGATGACAATAAATTTAGGGGAAGTGCACAAGCCCCCAGGATTCAAGATCCCGTGGAAAATCAACATAAGGACAAAGGAACACACATGTATGAAATGTAGCAAGACAACACAAAACATACATGATAAAAACACAACACAAACACAAAATATAAATGCGGATGCAAAAGGATGGTATGACAATCACAGACTAGAAATCTCTACAGAAATCTTACTAGGATCCATACCCAAGGCATTCATGACTCGTGGGATAACAAAGTTCGATATTTTATAGGTGAATCATGAACCAAAGGCACCACGGGCTAGTGAAGTCTAATATTCACTAGGTGAGCCCTTTTTAAAATGTAGCAAAATGAGAAACACACAAGGACTAGTGAGGACCGATTTTCACTAGGTGTGTACCCATTGTCAACCATAACAAGAGTTATATTCCCAATAAATCTAATAAGGTGCTACACAAATGATCAAAATTCTAATCCAACACATCACTAAGTCTAATGTGTGAACAAAGTGAAGCACATAATGGAATGTATGCCCACACCTTAAAGTAATTTCTAAACACCATGTTGTGAGAAATTTCTTTAAGGTAGAAAATGATAAATGCAATATGATAAGGCCATAAGAACTTATTTGGAAAGCCCTATGCTAATGATATGTTTCCAAATAAAACGAGCTCATACCAAGGGGTTTCCCCCAATGCAATGCCTCAAACAACACAAAGATGATCACATAAGGTATCCATGGATCTAGGGTCAGTATAAATCTTTGCTACAATAATATAAGTGAGATTGAAATTGAAATCATTCCCCAAAATACTCATTGAACTAGGAACATAATGGAAGAATGACACATAGAGAGAACAAACAAAATTTTAGGTCAACATGGAAGAGACCTAAATATCTCAACACCTTGCATTATTCTCAAAAGGAAAACACAAGACAACAAAAAATGTTCACGACAAAAAGAAGAATGGAGATACAAACAGATGAATGTCACAACAAATTTATTTCCTTTTTATCCTTGTACCAACAGAGCAACAAGGGTCATCTAAAGAAAAATCACAAACATAAAGACACATCAAGCAACACGATACTGGGGATCACATCATGTGCAAGCAAACACAAATAACACATAAATTAAAAACAAAGGGTACTTCACATGTGAGCTGATCTAAAGCAAATCGTTTGCATTCCAATCTTTCTCATCATATATGGAAGGTAGAAAACTAGCCAAAGGGACTACAACAAGTATCGTAAAAGGAGCATCACCAAGTTAAACACGTGGTGAATCATTCTCATCAGGAGGATCATTGCAATTGTCCCTATCTAAATCTGTAGACTTTGAGAACAACAAAGACAATTCATTATGCTCTTGTTCATCAATCTTACCATCTTCATTTTCATTATCCAAATTTATCACAATGGGAAGTTTAATGACAATGTTAGTTATATGTTCTTGTTTCATTATTTGTTTTGGTTGGGACATGTAAGGTTTATATTCATGTTTTGGTGAGGGTTATAATTCATCATGATTTTTTTGCATAATTTTTTGATCATCAAGTAATTTTTTATTATTTTTAGCCAATTGATGAGCAATAGCACAATGTCTACACCTACACTCTTTAGCATTTCTATTTCTTGTACGATTTTCAATTTGTGAAGGGGTAAGAGTAGGTTTTGCTACCATTGGTCTCTTTTCTTCCCTTAGAGGAGGAACTAAAGGGACCACAAGGGATTGGGAAACTATTCTCCTTAGGTCTTGTAATGTTGTAAATAGGGTACTCTGCCTTTTAGGATCTATGAAGCACAATGAGGTGGTTCCTATTTCACTATTATTACATTCAAGGAAACCCTAGAGATCTCAATTTAGAGGTGGAATGAGAGAGATAGATATCTGTCAAAGGGTGTCCTAGGGTATTATTAAAGGCTAAAAGGGGGTTCACCACCAAGCTATGGCTTAGAAATATTAGTAATATGCAAGATCTAGTTATGAAACTCAATGATATGCAAGACTTTACTAAATGACCTAGAAATGAATGCAAAATAGAATAGAAAACTAGAAAAGTACAGAGGTGCACCTCGAAACCTATAGAAGCTTGATTGAAGACTTGAAGTGTTGAAAATGTTGAATTTAATGCACACATGGACTCATACACTAGACTAGGCGATTTAGTCCCAAATTAGGATTTTTGGGTAGAAACAAAAATCTGGCAAAGACAAGTCTGGAACACCACAAAACTACAAAATCCATTATATTGGGACTCATACACCAGAAGTGGCGTATCAATCCTACTTGGATTTTTTGGAGGATCAAGATCTGAATCTACTCTTCAACCTCTGCTATGTCTTCTCAACCTGATTTTTGGATCTGAATTGTTGAATTATGCTTCGTAAGTGTCTTTTAATGATCTTCTAAATAAGGTGATAACTTGGACAACTTTGCAACTTGACAACTTCTTTCCAATCTTACTCTTCAATGTGTCTTCAACCTAGATCTACAAACCACACACTAAAGAGGTGTAAATTTTTTGTTTTGATAGTGGAAAGGGGTTTTCCCTGGTCAAACCCCGTTTTGGTAATCAAACCTTGAAATGAAGTGAAATGAAAAAGAGGAATGATGAATGAACAAAATGATATGTTGCAACTCACCAAACCCTAGAAATAAAATGTTGCAAACATGTATGAGATGGCTAGCTTGGATGTAGATCTTGACTCTTGCTTGAATGATAAGGATCTTGAATTGAATGCTTGCTTGAATCATGAAAACCTACATCACAAATGTTAGCTCAAAAACAAACATGATGCATGATACTTGAATAATGCTCCAAAACACTTGATAATCAGCTCTTGAAGACTCTTGAATGCTCTTGTAAACACTCGAATGCTTTTGTGAACTCAAATTTTCTATAAGGATGCTTATTCAACTTTCTAGGAGACAAATGAATGAAATAACCTTGTATTTATACTTGTTTATGCAAAATTTCTTGAAATTACAACACTATAAGCTGACATCAAATCTAGGAGAATAAAATCCCACCAAGAATTTTAATTTAATTTAATTTTAAGCCACACAGGACTCATACACCAGAAGTGGTATATGAGTCCCATTAGGCTAGGCTATGGGACACATTTTTCAAGAAAAGCTTAGATCATGTGAAATTCAAATCGAGGCCTCAAAACTTAGGTGGGACCCATACTCCCAAGGTGGCGTATGAGTCCCAAATCACTAAATGTGGGCCATATAATCCAAAAACACCTAAATTATGATTGGATGGTGGTTTATGTCAGGATTATCCTTAGAAAGATGCATTAATTAAGGCTTGCGGATGAAAAATAAGGCTAGTTAAGGCATAAAGAAGCCTCATTAATTAATAAAACCCTAGATTAGTGTGAAATTGTAGTACAACACTTTACAACACCCTAAATAAGGCACAATTAGGTCCACTTAGTTTACAAGGGCCCAAAACCTAATGTGAATGTGTTAAACACATTACAACACTAAATCAAGGCCACATTAAGCTCAATTTGACAAGGAGGGCCTAAACAAGCATGAAAATGTAGAGGGATACATTTTTCATCATTACATCTAGCCCAAATTTAGTGAGAGGAGGAACTTGCTTCAAACTCACACTAAAGTAGACAAACTTGCATCAAGAGGGGTCCAAGTGTACCAATGCTAGTTAGACAAGATGACAACGATCAAGAGGGATTATCAATCCCCTAGGATCAAGATCCTATAATAAACCAACATAGGCACAAAATAACACACATAAAAATGATATAAGGAGCAACAAGAAGGCACAAGCATACACTACCAAAGATAAAGAGAAAAGAAAAACAAAACAAAAGGGGTGGATCAAGCTTCGACCATTTGTCCTACATGTTGTGGATCACATCTAAGTTGTTTGTCCAAAAAATTCATTCTCACTTTGAGGCAACAGAACTTCAGGCTATCCGTTGGGTGAGTATCCAAAGAGGTGAGACACATACACACATGGCCAGTATGCACTCACACACACAAGCAAGTGGTTATGGGAAAGTCATGCCTAAGTTTGGATTCCCGTACAACCAGACCAAACTTATACCTCCTGATAACTTTGATAAGGCCCCACACAACAATGAACTTCAAGCTTCATGAGGCGAGCAAAGCTTCGTATGCTTGAAACTCATGAACAAATAAGATGGCTCCACAAGCAAGCAAAGTGTGTTATGCAAGGTGGCCATATAACCAAAAATGCAAAATAGTGTAAGGTATGTTCAAAGGAGTTTTGTTTAGTTCATGTAAGGTCTTAAATTAGGTAACATTGTGCCTAATGTCTCCAAGAGAGGACCAATCGAAGAATAAAAGATTCACAACTTAGAAGATGTAGTGTGTTACATCAAGCCACTTAGAGGAATGTAATATGTTATGAGAGATCATGCTCTTGAGGGACATTACACCCAATAAGAAGACTACACCATGAAACATGAGATGTAAAAGAATAATGCAAATGTATGCCCCCACTTTAAAGAAATTGCTAAACACCATTTTGTGAGCAATTACTTTAAAGTAGAAAATGATAAATGCTAACAACAAAGAGAACATGAGAGCTTATTTGGAAAGCCCTATGCCAAGTCATATGTTTCCAAATAAAGCTACGTTGAATGAAAAAGGAAGGAGTTTCCCCCAAAATGAAACTCCAAACACATGAGGGATCCATGGATTTGGGGTCAATATGTTCTTGCGACAATGTTTTGAGAAAGCTCAGAACTGTCATCATTCCCCAAATACTCATAGAACTAGAAGAATGGCACAAAGAGAGTGAAAACAAAGAAAAACCTTTCAGGTCAACATGGAAGAGACGTGAATGTCTCAACACCTTGCATCATCCCCAAAAGGAAAACACAAGACAAAGAAAAGATAAAGGAAAATATTTTGGGTCAACATGGAAAAGACCTGAATGTCTCGACGCCTTGCGTCATCCTGAAAAGGAAAACACAAGAAAATGAAAAGATAAAGGAAAAGGTAAAAGATTTAAGACATAAAGAATAATGTAGGTACAACTAGAGGAATATCACAAAGAGAGAGAGAGATACATCAAACAAAACAGTATAGGGGATCACATTATGCACATGCAATCACACAAAACATGAAAAAGAAAGCAAAGGAAAGATTAGTAAGGCACATGTGAGTCAACCTATTAGCAGGCCGTCCACATCCCAATCGTGTTCATTGTATACAAAATGTGGATAGCTAGCCAAAGGGACAATATCAAGTGTCGAACTAGGACCATCACCAAGTTCAACACTCTTCCTAGGAGAATTATCATGTAAGCTCATATAAGAGGAAAACAATGTATTCAATTCGTTATGCACCTCCTCATCAATTTTATCAATCTCCTCATCGTCATCTAAAATAATCACCACAGGAGATCTAATGATAATGTCTAAAGAAGGGTTTAGCTCCTATTGCAGTTGCGGTATAGGATCTTTTTATCCTTATATGAGAAAGCAATGTCAAGAGGCTTTTTAGTTTAGCCCTTACGAGGTTGAGTTTCGATCAACACAATCAAACCTTTTTCAATATTATCCATAGGACCTCATTCAATGGTATCCATCGAACTTTGTTGAATTGTATCCATGTTCTCATCATCTGTGTCAACATTCATCTCATCATTCTTTGAAGTTTCACTAGCTTTGACAAATGAAATATTATGTTTTGGCATAGGGCTGGTAAAGATTTGTAAGTTTTGGTTAGGAGGGGCAACAGACTTATTTCCTTGATCATTAACACCTCCAATTGAAATATGACTGAAATCAATGAGGTCTTGCACAAGATGTTTAAGATGCTTACAATGTTTTGTGTCATCTCCATTTTGTTAGTGATAATGGCAATAAGCATTTGATCTAAAGTTTGGAGGAAAGAATTATTAGGATTGGGAGTCTTAATGGGAGGTAAGGTGATCATATTCTATTCTAAAATTTGTGAAATTGTGTTATGGAGGGTATCGAGTAAGGGAGTGAATTGCCTAGTCGGATCCCCAAATGCGAAAGGAGTTGTCTTCCTTACAACAGCCACTTGAGTATCAACATGTCGAGTTGTTTGTTGAGGGGGATTTAATTGAATAAATCCCTCATTCTATTTTCTAAAAGGTTGATAATTGTTTTGTTTTGAAGATTCATACTTTTCAGGATGGCTAGAGGTGGATTTTGTGTCACGACTACTAACTGAATTTTGATAATCACTGAGGGCAGTACACAAGTGCACGAAGGAGGGGAACTTCATCATGGTAATTTTATCTTGTATCTTAGTTTGTAAGTTCTCAATGAACATCCTTTGAAGGTGAGGGTCAGGAATCCTTACATTGATTTGGGAATAAAGTGATTGATATTGTGAAATAAAGTCAGTAATCTTTTCATCATATTTTTGCTTACATCTCATCAAATCAGCTGGAGTCATCTTAGGAGTAATATGCACTTGGAAATGGTTTATAAATGCCTCAACAAGTTCATTAAATGTACGAATTGAGTTATTCGGTAATGAGGAAAATCATTCTAAGGTGGTATCCTTCAAGGATCTATGGAAAATCTTAGCCAGGAGGTTATCTTCAAGAATAAAATCAATACATAGGGCGGCATAAGAAAAAACATGGTTAGAAGGATCTCCTTTCCCCCATATTTCTCAAATCTAGGCACCTCTATACCTTGTGGCATCAGTGTTCTCAAAATATCCAAGGATAAGGGATTGATTTTGACATAATATGTAGGTTGGCCATTTTGATTTTGGTTTATGGTGGAAACTTGCTTTTGCAGGGATGAAACAGTTTATGGTGGAAACTTGCTTTTGCAGGGATGAAACAGTTTACAAAATTTGATTTATGAGAGGATCATTGTTTTCATTTTGAGATGGAGATGAATAAGGTGGAGGTGTGTATGTTTTCAAGGGACAAGTGAATGAAATGCTTATAGAAGGTAAAGTGGTGGGAGATATGACGTGCGATGTCACAAAGGTACTAGGGATGCTAGTGAAAATACCCAAGGAATGGCATTACTAGTAGGTTGCATTGTTGTTGTAACTTGAGGGTTGGTATAGGTAGGAATAGAGGTAATTGTTGTGGGAGAAGGAATTTGAATTCCTCCTTGGCTTGGTACATTGTTTGAAGGTAAAGCACAACTAGTGGTTGACATAAGATGTTTTCCAAAAATCTGAACTATGTTACGCAGAAGGTCAACTCCTTCACTTTCAATCATGCGATGTATGTTATCTATGGTAGGGATAGCAATGGTTGAAATTTTTGTAGTACTTACATGATTTTGTAGGTTTTCTAAGTCTTCATGAATTTGGATTATGTTTTCTTGCGGAATACTAGCAAGCATTGTCTCAACATGTGTCACACTACTTGAAGGTAGAGGGTTGTTAAGGGTATGGTCCATACCTAGTGAACTAGTATCAATACTAGGAGTGAAAGATAGATAACCCAAGATCCACAACAATTGTGCTATCGCGGGATGACATGAGTCTCAAACTATGTATCACTATAGTATTAGCAATAGGACACCAAGTAGAAAATCTCATACAAGGAACAATCAAGGAAATGAAAGATGCAATGAACACAAGATAAATGCTATGCTCTAATTTTGATTTAAATGAAATTAAGCTAAATGCAATGAAATGAATGAAACATAAACTTCGCAAATTGAACCAGATAACTAACAACAACAAACATAAGCACAGAAACAAAGTTTTTAATGCTAAAAAATGTAGTTTAAAATATGAAACAAGATTAAATCGCCCAGAGGGGCATATGAGTCCCAATCAGGGTTTTTTAGAGGTTTGAATGCTGAATAATAGTCACCATAGAATACCTAGAAATTAGGAAAAATCACCTGTACTGGTACTAAATCACCCAGAGGGGCGTATGAGTCCCAGTGTAGGGTTTTGCAAAGATTTCAAAAAGTTATAAGTGAAAGTTATACTTTTTGGTTTGTATGATGCCTAGACTAAGTGCAAATGCAGATTTTAACCCAATTTCAGTGATGCAAGAGACAAAAATGCAACCTATATGCACTTTCACTAATGCAAGAATTAGAAACCCTAGAATACCAATTAACTAATGCAAATCCTGATGCAAAGTTAATCCAAGCTAGATCTAGGATGATGATCCACTCCAAATCAGAATTAAGATGTCCTAAATGAAAGTTCACCAAAATGTAATGTTGCAAATAGGGTTCTCCACCTTTTAGGAGATGAAGCACAATGAGGGGATTCCTATTTCGCTATTATTACATTCAAGGAAACCCTAGAGATCTCAATTTAGAGGTGGAATGAGAGAGAGAGAGAGATCTATCAAAGGGTATCCTAGGGTATGATTAAAGGCTAAAGGGGGTTCACCACCAAGCTAGGGCTTGGAAAGGCTAGTAATATGCAAGATCTAGTTATGAAACTCAATGATATGCAAGACTTTACTAAATGACCTAGAAATGAATGCAAAACAAAATAGAAAATTTTAAAAGTACATAGGTGCGCCTAGAAACCTGTAGAAGCTTGATTGAAGACTTGAAGTGTTGGAAATATTGAATTTAATGCACATTGGGATTCATACACCAGACTGGGTGATTTAGTCCTAGATTAGGGTTCCTGGGCAGGAACAAAAATCTTGCAGAGATAAGTTTGGAACACCTAAAAAATGAAAAATCCACTATACTGGGACTCATACGCTAGAAGTGGCGTATCAGTATTGCTTGGATTTTTTGAAGGATCTAGATCTAAATCTACTCTTCAACCTTTGCTCTGTCTTCTCAACCTGATTTCCAGATTTGAATTGTTGAATTATGCTTTGTAAGTGTCTTTTAATGATCTTCTAAACAAGGTGACAACTTGGACAACTTTGCAACTTAACTTCTTTCCAATCTTACTCTTCAATGTGTCTTCAACCTAGATATGTAAATCACACACTAAAGAGAGGGAAAAATGTTGTTTTATTAGTGAAAAGGGGTTTGCCTTGGTCAAACCCCGTTTTGGTAATCAAACCTTGAAACGAAGTGAAATGAAAAAGAGGAATGATGAATGAACAAAATAATATGTTGTAACTCACCAAACCCTAGAAATAAAATGTTGCAAACATTTATGAGATGGCTAGCTTGGATGTAGATCTTGACTCTTGCTTGAATGATATGGATCTTGAATTGAATGCTTGCTTGAATCATGAAAACCTACATCACAAATGTTATCTCAAAAACAAACATGATGCATGATGACTTTGACATGATTCTCGATACTTGAATAATGCTCCAAAACATGTGATAATCAGCTCTTGAAGACTCTTGAATGCTCTTGTGAACTCAAATTTTCTATAAGGATGCTTATTCAACTTGCTAGCAGAAAAATGAATGAAATAACCTTGTATTTATACTTGTTTATGCCAAATTTCCCAAAATTACTACACTACAAGCTGACATCAGATCTAGGAGAATAAGATCTCACCAAGAATTTGAATTTAATTTAATTTTAAGCCACTCAGGACTCATATGCCAGAAGTGGCGTATGAGTCCCATTAAGCTAGCCTATGGGACACATTTTTCAAGAAAAGCTTAAATTCATGTGAAATCCATATCGGGGCCCCAAAACTTAGGTGGGACCCATATGCCCAAGGTGGCATATGAGTCCCAAATCACTAAATATGGGCCATACAATCCAAAAACACCTAAATTATGACTGGATGGCAATTTATGTCAAGATTATCCTTAGAAAGATGCATTAATTAAGGCCTGTGGATGCAAAATAAGGCTAATTAAGGCATAAAGAAGCCTCATTAATTAATAAAACCCTAGATTAGTGTGAAAGTATAGTACAACACTTTACAACACCCTAATAAGTCACAATTAGGTCCACTTAGTTATGAGGTCCCAAGACCTAATGTGAATGTGTTAAACACATTATAACACTAAATCAAGGCCACATTAAGCTCAATTTGACAAGGAGGGCCTAAACAAGCACAAAAATGTAGAGGGATACATTTTCCATCATTACAGGTCTATAAATTTGTTTCTCTTTTGGAGGTGCAAAGGTAGTGATGTGATTGTCTCTTGGTATTTTATATGATATTGGTAGAGGAACTACATCATAAATTTTTTGGTGTACTTGGGAGGATGTTCACCTCAGACATGGGTTCATCCATGATATGTGGGGTGAGAGGAACAACCATAAACTAATCATTCTCAGGTGGGATATTGTTAAGGGATAATTCTATTATGTGCTTTGCCTTAAAAATTTTATATGATTTGAAAAAGAAATTCTCATGAGGCTTAATGGGTTCCATAGGTTGAGGCCAAAAATAGTCCAATGAAAAGTTTCCATGGGAAGCAAAAAGTTTAAACCCACAATGATGAACTATATATTTGATTCTCAAATGGGAAATTTATGCACTTTTGGATTACTTATGGGATGGCATTCATGGAGAATAGTGATGGATATCATAGCTTCACACAGAATTAGTTCAATGTCAGGATGATAGTGAATGATACATCTAGTTGTTTTGGTCCAACTTTAAGTGGAAGATATATCGAACCTATAGTAGTGTGAGAAAAACCATCATGATTTTTTAACCATGCTTTTGAATGTTCATAAGAATCTTGATAAAATTCATGCACAAATAAGAATCCCTCGGTGATCATATTCTCTAGACACACATGATCAATGAGTATCCAGGTGGTGTAGGTTTGGCATTAATAAATCTAGTGATATAGAGAGGACCATTAGGTGCATGTTTAGATGCATCAATATGTGTGAAAGTAATGTCAGGAAACAAAGTGGTTCATCCCTTATAATTTTGGACATATATTTCATTAACCATATTATCTAGACCATCCTCATCATCATTCTTATCATCACAAGCTTGCACAAACTTGGATGTATGATTTAACATTGGATTTATGAAAATTTACAGATGTTCATTGGGTGGAGCTACAAACTTATTTCCTTTATCATTAACATCGACCAACTATATGTGATTAGAATCATTGAGATCTTACACTTGATGTTTAAGATGCATACATCATTTCATATTGTGTCCATGTGTATGATGATATTAAAAAAATTCTCTTGAGTTGAAGTTTGCAGGTAAAGGTTTAGTTGTTTCCACGGGTTTAATCAGAGGTAATTGGATTAGGTTCTTACTTAACAATTGTAACATGATCGTATGAAGAGTAGAGCAATTGGGTAGATTATCTATATCTTGGCCTAAATTGATAAAGAGATGGGCTTATAGTTACAACCTCTGGCTCAATGTTATTAGTTGTTTGAGGTATATTTTTTTATTATGGGAAAACCAGGTTTTGAAGGGACCCAAAACCCTATCAACAAAAAGTTACAAACAAATAAAGTGTAAATAATTAGCAGCCCAACAACAATAGCCACCTAAAAAAAATTCACAAGACTACTCTTGCTTCAAAAATTAGGTTTTGAAGGGAACCTAAAACCCTCTACAACAAAGTTTTAACAAGGACCTTGAACCCAAGAAACTAACAGAAACCACCTGAAGGAGTCAAGAAACAATGCAGCCAGGCTTCAACAAACCATTTGCTCAGTAATAGCAACACTGAGCCACTAAGAAGAGGGAAACAAGAGTTCCCATTCAAAATAATCAGTCCAACTAGATTCTCAACCTCAATATGAGAAATACAAGGTAGAACTAAGAAGGAGGAAGAAAAATTCTTTTAAAACACCTATCAATCCAAGAAGCAACCTCATTCTCCATAACTAAACGAGAGAGCTCCCCTCTATTAGAGAGGATCACATGAAAACCTTTTCCACTGAACCTAGAGAACTCTAGCAACCATAGACTCCACCTCGATAGAAGTAGCTCCTATTGGCAGATGGTCAACACTCCCCTCGGGATTCGTGACATGGCTTAACCGCTTATTGTGGATTAATTAACTCTAGCAGTTGTATTAGGCATTAACAAGTTGACCTTTTGGTGCAATGATAATCGTGGGGCCAACAATTGGTATCAGAGCCAAAGGTTATTGGTTCGAATCCCCTTCGGTAACGGTGAGGGGGAAATTGTTAACAGATGGTCAGTGCTCCCCTAAGGATTCGTAACATGGCTTAACCACCTCCCATGGATCTATTAACTTTGGAAGTTGCATCGAGCATTAGCAAGTCGACCTTTTGGCATAACAACAACCATGGGCCCAACAGCTCCCACCTCAAAAGGGACAACATCTAAGAAAACCAGAAAAGGGAGCTTCCTACCAACCCCACATCACCCATCTTCACCTCAATAGAAGAGGAATCCACCTCAATAGGATCAATCTTCACATCTATAGAAGAGAAAGGTTGTAGACCCAAGGAGAAAGCCACCACTCTAGTAGAAAAATTAAACACACCATCATTTGGCAAACCTGACACCAAGAATTTAAAGAGGAACGAGAACAACATAATCATCTGGGTCATGAGGATAGGTGTGAAATATAACCCGGCCAACAACCAAAGAGCCAAAATAAGAGCAAAGTAGAACCTCCAACTATAGAACTCCATCCAGGTTATCAGAGAAAGAGATAAACCATCCAACATGAAGAGAACCACAAGTAATCATATATATACAAATATGCATGTAGAGAAAAATAGACCCCAAAATTATGAAGAGCACAACAAGCAAATGGGGATCCCAAAGACTAAACATAAACCTCAACTTGGAGAATCAAATAAATCCCATCCTATAAAATATGACCAAGATCAAATCCTTGACCAGCAAATCCAGTAGCCTCTTCCTCAAAATAAACAACATACACCTCAAGGGGCTATAGGAAAACATCAAAAGCCACCACTTGCAGACAACCTTCTACAAGAAGCACAAACTAAATCCCTTCGAGATGAATACCTTCAAAACCCACAAAGGGAATGAAGCAATAATGTGAAATAGAAGCAACAGAAAAAACAAGGGCACAAAAAAATTTCCCCCCAACAAAGATAAAATCATTCAATAGTGAACACCACGTGGGATTTAGCACCCAACTCAAAAGCAATAATAAGGGGCTCCAAAAAAATCCATAACCACAAAAGAAGAATCCCCATCACAATCATGGAAGCCAACCATCAAAAACAAAATGTTGCCCCAAAAAAAACTTCTACTTCACACAAAGGATCTAGAGTAGAAAAGCTTCAGAGCACACAACAAAGGAAAAGGAGCCAAAAGACTCACCCAAACCAACACTAGCCTGCAAGAAGAACAAACGAGAAACACAACACAAGCCAACACACATGGAAAATAAGGTGTGACCCCAACTTGACCCACACAACAAAGAGGAGAAGCCAGAAATAAAGTAGACATCGCAACAAAAGCAAAGACCTCCACCACGACCCAGACAAAGAATCCTCCTAACATACCTAGCAGATACACATGGAGCAAGGACGCAACAAAATCTTCATCTGCATCAGAATCTGACTCCCCATCACTCTCTTCCTTTAAAGAATTCAAACTACCAATGCCGCTCCCCTTCCCGCTCATCTCGCTCTATACAACCATACTAGTTGTTTGAGGTGTGTTTATCTTGATAAAATTCTTATTTTTCTTTTTAAATGGTTGATAATTGTTTTGATACATGTATTCAAATTGATTAGTAGGAGTCAATGAATATTTTCCCTCATATTGACTAACTAATAACTGATATTTGATAACCAAGAAGAGTCGTACATAAGTGTGTAAAGGATGGATACTTCATCAACAATATCTTATCCCTAATGCTAGGTTGCAAATTTCCTACGAACACTGTTTGAACATTAGGAAGACTATAACAGATTTGTGAGTAAAGCAATTGATATCATCCTATAAAGTCTATTACCTTTTCCTTAGGTCCATGTTTACAATACACTAAATTAGTTTATGTTACTTAAAGACCAAGGTTTTCTTGAAAGTGTTGGAGAAATTCATCAACAAGTTCAGTGAATGAATTTATGGAGTTATTTGGAAATGAGAAAAACCATTCCAAGGCCATATCTTTCAATGATCTAGGAAATATTTTAGCTAGGAGCTTATCTTCAAAATGAAGTCACTACACAATGTCATGAAAGCTGATACATGACTGTTAGGATCTACTTTACCATTATACTTCTCAAATCGGGGGATTTTTGTGTTTTGAGGCATGGGTGTTTTCAAGATTTCAATTGACAATGGGCTCCTTTTAAGATATTGCAGTGGTTTTCCATTTTGAGTTTGATTCAATATGGATATTTGTTGTTGAAGTGATATCACGTTTTGAAAATTTTGATTTATGATTGAATTAATTGTTTGACATGTTTTGAGAGTCCAATGAATATGGTGGGATTATGTAAATGTTTGGTTGACTACTATGTTGCATGTTTATGAGAGGTAATGAATATTGAGGTGTGACATGTGATGCGACAAAACTATAAGGATTTTAACTAGGAATCCCTATTGTTGGAGTTAGGCCATCAGTATGTTGTATCATTGGGGTGAAGCCATAATAGTGGTTTACAATTTGATGGAGGAAGGAAAATTGAGAAAAAATGACCCCATGGCAAAAAAATTGGTTTTAGGGGTTCGCATGAACCTACATGTTCGACCGAACCGTAAAGGGGTTCGACCGAACTAGGGTTCGAGTGAACCCACTAATTATTGGGCCCACATTTCCTGCCCAAAAAATAAAGGAAAATGCATATTAGTGGGGGTTCGCTAGAACTGGTTCTAGCGAACCCCTTTTTCCCTAATTTTTTAATTTGTACACACAAAAACCTAAAATTTTACGCTTTCAAGCTCCGGTTGAGGATGAAAATGGGGGAATATTTAGAAACCAAACTTGGAATCGAGTAGCCTTCAGAATGAGCTATCCAATGAATATAATTTTAGTATGTTTTGGTTTTATTATCTATCTGTTTTTTAAGTTTTATTAAATATAGGTTTTCATCGAAAATAAAACTCTCTGTTCGCACAAGTGGAAAAATAGAAGATTATAAAAAAAAAATTTAAAAATATGAGTGCACCAGATATTGAAGTCCTTGATCCAACAAAAAAAAAAGAAAGATTTGATACATAAAAGTTATGCGTTATACGGTCGCGCTATGTCTAAATTGTCATTTGATTGACTTCAAAACTTGATTAAAGAAAAAATATTCAATAAAAAACTATCTAACCAAGTGGAAGCACTAGATATTGAGTTAGAAATCTAAATTTGAAAGAATTGGAATTTTATCCTTCATGGAAAAAAAGTTATGCATTATACGGCAGTGTCACTTTTTAAAAATGATGTTTTTTGAAAAAACCAATTTTTGTGGGAGATGGAAAAAGAAGTGCAATCTGATTCCAAAAAAATTGAAAAAAATATTTTTAGAATCTACAGACAAAATATGACAAGACTCTAGTTTGCATCATCTTCAAATTCCTTACAGTTTAATCGCTATAGGTGCCCGAATGTGGAGATTGTGTTAAAAAAAAATATCAGTGTCCAGTTTGGCCAAAAATTGTAAACCACTATTGTGGGATCACCCATTGAAGCTATGGTTGGTGGTGTAAATGTAAGAATAGAAGTGGGAAGGGAAACTTGTTTTCCTTCTTGGTTTTGAGCATATCCTAATTCTTGAGCGTAACTAGCAGTTGTAGGGATGTTAGCATCTACTATATGAGATAGACTACACAAAACCTCTATTCCTTGAGCATCATTGATAAATTTCCTAAGGTTATCCACAATAGGTGCCATGTGTCCTGCTAAAGATTCAGTGCTTAACTATTCTTGAAGTCCCTCTAAATCTTTGTCCAATTGTCTTAATTTGTCATCGAGAACATGTGAAACAATAGTCTCAATGTTCGTAAAGGTGTTTGATTGTAAAGTTATCATTATTGGTATTGTGGGATTAGGAATGGAGTCAAAAATGGGTTGGGTATTAACAATACCTTGCATGAAAGAGTTGGAGAACTTAGGCTCCATAGTGGATGTAATAATAGCATGGGATGCCATAAGTATGCAACTATGTCTCACAGGGGTATTAGCAATAGTACACTAGATTGTAGAGCTGATATGAGTTTCAAAACACTTAGGTGTACCCACCATGAACACTAAATTGAAAAATAGTCACAGTAAAATACACAGGATCCAAAATCGAAGAGTAGAAACACATAGAAAACATAGAGATAGATGTCCAGTAAAATTTTGAGCCAAACTAGCTAGAAAAAGTTGCCCAAGGTGCCCTTTCCTAGCAAATTTTTCTACTAAATTTAAATTTTGAGTGTCTATAATATTTTTTAAGGTTTTTTTTTATGTGACTATGTAGGTGTGATAGTGAATAAGTTTTCATAATTTTCCCAATTTGTGATCATGCAATACAAAATGCAAGTGTACAAACAATTTTCAAAATGTTCAAGCAATAAAATGCAATTCCAAGTACAATTTTCAAATCTACAATGCAAAAATTGACTATATGCAAAAGCTGAAAATGATGATATTGATGTCTTTTTGCAACAACACAATGCAATTTTTCACCTTTTTGACTATATGCAAAATGCCTAAATGAATGTAGTGAATACTTTTAGATTTGATTTCAAATCTAGGATGACCTAATGTAGATTTTTAAATGCAATTAAGATGTAGATCTAACCTACGATGATTGAAATTAACCCTATTGCAACCTATTATGCAATATGATATGCAAATTTTTGAATTTTTATGTTTTTTGATGCAATAATGAATGCCTAAATGAAAATACAAAACAATACTATGCTAATCTTAGATCTAAGATAATATACTTCAAAATTTAGAAGGTTTGTAATGTTAATGTGTCAAGTTCACCAAAATGATATGTTGGAAAAGTGAAACCCTTGGACTTAATTAGGATTTCATAGCTTTCCCAATATGGGATCAATGTGGTTCAGATTGGACAAGAGCATAAGATTAACTTACAACCTAGAAGGTGAATCAATCAACCTTCGGATTTGAACCTTGGGATGTGTGGCAGTGGATGCATGTGTTTTGGAATAGATTTGAAATGCAATTATGATGAAATGTAATGATGTAACTAGCTAACAATGAAAATGTAATACTCTACTATGAAAACAAACAATTTGGAAAGTGACAAACATATTTGATGATCAAAAATAAATTGAGCAGACTTGTGTGCTCCTGTGACATGAATTTTGACTTGAGTTGACTGGACAAGGTTGCTCGAGGTTTCCTTGTCTGGATGACTAAATTTATAATGCTATCTTCACAATCCTTAGGTGTCTAATCAAAGGCTTATTCCTTCTGGATCTCACTGTCAGATCTTTGTCAGTTGATGAGATAACTGAGCTTTTATATCTTTTCAAGTTGTAAGGTTTGAATGCAACAATGATCAAATTGTCTTCAATCCTCCAATCTTATTTAGATCAGTAATTTTCACATTCAAAGAGAGAGGAAGGGTTGTTCCATACAGGGGCTTGCCTCAGTCAAACCCCATGTTGGTGTTTCCAACTCCACAATGGAAAAATTGATGAAAGAGAGCTTATCCTTTTGAGGGATAAAGGTTAAATGATAAATTAATGATGAATCAAAATTGGATGCAACTCACCACTCAAATCTAATTTCCTTGAAGGACTGAAGTCATACACATATTCTCAAGGCTTGATTGCAATTTGGCTTGAAGACCTACAAGTGTTAGTCCTAACAAACAAAATATATGTATAAACATGAACAAACTCACATAAAACTTGACATGATGTTGTGATAATGAAATGCTACAATAATTTTTCTCTTAACTTGATCTTGAAGTATAATAATTGCTTTAAAAAGTGCTTGATCACCAATATTTTCAATTCTTGCTAGTTAGTTTTGAAATGATGAAATGAATAGGTATTTATATGCAATTAATCTAATTTCTTACAAATTAAATCCCACTAGCCGATATTTAACATTTGAAATTCAAATAATAAAGTGCTAACCCCGACATACTAAAATTTGGAGCCAAAATAAGGAGACAAGCCCACTTAGGGCGTCCTTATCTTGACCTTATTTTTTGAGGTATTAAGCATCGAGGGAAAAAATTTAAATGCCTACTTTGATTTTGAACATTTGATTCTTTGATAAATAATTAAATGGGCTATGGAATGCATAATTTATGAAATTAGGAACATGATTAAGTCCATACACATAGAAGGGAGCCAATTCTAGTGTGAAATTTTCAAGGGTGACAATTGATGATGCTACAACAAGAGTGGGCTCATTATTGAGCAATGATTCAATCCAAATTATCTACACCTTAAAAGGATGAAAGGAACTAATCTTTTATATCCAAGCATAAAATTGAGGCATTCCATCCTCATCATCATATGAAGCCCAAATCTAGTTTACCTCAAATGACTCTTCTACTCTATCTCTATCAAAATCATAAAAATTGTATTTGACATAGCCATCAGTTCTCCTTTTTATTTTTATTTGTTTTTTTTGTTAAGCTATTAGAGTTTTTATTTTTTACCCTATTATCCCAACAACTTTTTGAGGGCTTTGCTTGATCAAGATACATGGGCAAAACAACTATGACCATCTTATTCACCTTTGTTCACATTTAGGGATTGGGTTCTAGGGTTTATGGTTTAGGGATTAGGATTTATGATTTGGGATTTACAATTTAAGTTTTAGGGTTTATACTTTAGGTTTTGAGGTTTATGATTTGGGTTTTGGGGTTTATGGTTTAAGGTTTAGGGTTTGGGCTTTAGGGTTGAGGGTTTGGGATTTAGGGTTCATGGTTTAGGGATTGGGGTCTAGGGTTTAGGGTTTATGATTTAGGATAAAGGGATTGGGATCTAAGGTCTAGGGTTCAAGGTTTCAGGTTTATAGTTTAGTGATTAGGGTTTAGGATTTAGGCTTTATGGTTTAGGTTTGAGATTTATACTTTAGGTTTTAGGGTTTAGGATTTTATTTTTAGGACTTAGAGTTTGGGCTCTAAGGTTTAAGCTTTAGGATTTAAGGTTTGGGATTTAGGGTTTATGGTTTAGGGATTAGGGTTTAGGGTTTAGGATTTAGAATTTAGGGATTGGCCTTTAGTTATAAGGTTTAGGGTTTATAAATTAGGTTTTAGGGTTTATGGTTTAGGGATTAGGGTTTTGGATTTTGGATTTAGGTTTATGGTTTGGGGATTAGGGTTTTGGATTTAGGATTTAGGGTTTAGGTTTTAGGTTTTAAGGTTTAGGATTTGGGCTTTAGGGTTTATGGTTTGGGATTTAGGGTTTAGGTTTTAATTTAATTGTTTAGGGTTTTAATTTAAGGGTTTAGGGTTTACTATTTAGTGTTTAGGATTTAAGTTTTAGGGTTTTAGATTTATAGTTTAGGGTATAGGGTTTAGGTTTTGTGCTTTAGGGATCAGGGTGTATGCTTTATTCTTTAGGGTTTAGTGTTTAGGATTTTAATTTAAGGGTTTAGAATTTAGAGTTTAGCATTTAGGGTAAAATATTGGTTAATAATGCTAAGCGGGCTTGGTTGAGCTTACTTGACATGTCTAGTAGATTTTCAAAGCCATATGAGAGTTTAGGAAGATATTAAATCTAAAATTATGAGAAAAGGTATAGGTTTCAATAATTTGACCAAATTCATGTTGTGGTTGGTAGATAATTTCAATGTTGTAAGGAGCTAGTTATCTGACGATGGGATTCATAGGCTTACAACTGAATAGTTAGCTGAGACTAGTTTTGAGAACTTCAAACTAAAGCTATAAAGCTTAATATGCGCTTGTGCTTTGTAATGTGAGTGCATTACAAAGTGCGCTCATATTACAAAGAACAAGCACATTTCGTTCAGGCTAAAAAGAATCTTAGCGGCTAAAAAATCACATGACAATTTTGATCAAGACCCCACTATAACTATGCACACTTTTTGTGCACCTTTTTTTGAGAGGGTATGAGATTATTTTATTTTATGTGAGTTAAAAGGATTGGAATCTATTGGAATTCAACGAGTATCTAATTGATGTGTGTTTTTGGTTTGCTTAACAATTTTGGTTATCAATTTTGTTGACTATTTAGATATTTTTGATAATTTATTAATTTTTATAAGTAATAATAATTTACATGTCTATTAATAGCCTATCTATGATCAATATGTGATACTTTTATGATAATTTTATTATTTTGTTTTAATTAACTTATTTATTAACATATAAATATTTTTTATTTAGGAACAATTGACATATATCATGAGAAGGAACAAGCAAGGAACACCCAAGAAAATTGAAGTGGACAAACAAAAATAAAGGGAAAACATGAAAAGACTACATGAAATGAGAAAATTTGGAGGAGAAGGTACATCTTCAATACCAATTGATATTAGTATAGAAAAAATTCCCAAAATACCTATTGAAATAAGAAATGATGAATCAAGTTTACCAAGAACACATGCCAATCATCAAACCTAAAATTATTCATAATAGATAAAAGTATCTAATTCCCAATAAAATTATGGAACACACTTTTATAATGTTTTCTAATAAAGTATGGGATCATATTTTTCAAAGATTAATTGAAACTAGGTGTCAAATGTTTGTTGAAATGATAAAAAATCTTAAATTTAGAGGTCCATTATGAAGATCCTTGGTTTAAGATCATCCAATATTGATGACGAAAGAAAATTATTATAAGAAATATAATTAGTGGATACCAATCAATAGGTTCAACCTCATGCACTAAAGATAACAATGTTACCTAATGTGTTATTACATCAACTATGGTAAGCAATAAAAAAATCTTGTTTGATTACCAAAAAGCATAGATCATTAGAGATAAGTAGAACAAACCTAATGAAATTCATTGGGAGACGTGAAAAAAATGAGGATACCAATAATAATACACAATGGGCATTCTCAGGTAGACTCCCATGCACAGACAAGGTTGTTGTTGATACCAAGTAAGAGCATTAATTAAATCATTTTGTAAATATAATATAAGGGTTTCACCCAATCAAAGAGATTTTGTAAGAAGGAGAATTGAATCTCAAAATCATGAACCACATCCTCAACACTTTATGGATATGACTTAAACACAATTTTATCAAAAAATTATTTAGAGTTATCCTCAAATTAGAATTAGTCAAAGGTATTTTGAAATGGCCAAATCTTTTTATGTTAAGATAAATCATGCATGCACTACATGTTGTAGGATGCATATTGATTTTTGTATGAATTATGATATTTATTGTCATATATGTGTTACTTCACACACTAACAATGTTTAGCAAGAATGTGGCATATAAGCCCCACCTAAATCATCAAGAGATTTTATTTCAAGTGCCTTATGTGAAAGAGGGGATGGCCAAGTTTTTATAAGAAGATATGTTTGAAAGGATCATGTGCTACTTGTGGTGGTTTGCAATATTTGCAAAAACGTGTACATATAGAGAGCACACATGAAATTGGGCAAAAACTAGTCAGTTTTAGAAAATGCAAGTGAGTAACATATGGGGTAAAAGATGGCAAAGATTTAAAGAGATGTGATTTAGTGAGTGCAAATATATTTGTGGCTCAATTATGAGAATATTTCAAAATAAAATAGTGTATGAGTATGGAATGCATACACACAGAGCTCGATGGTTGGATGAGCAATGCAAGTTATGTAAGGTTACATTTCCTCTTTGCAAAATTATTTATATTATAGATTTTGTTGATAATTATACATTATAACCACAAAATGAAGTGTAATATTAGTATTACAACTCTATTCGAGTTAATATTTTTCTACATATAGCATTCATGCATGCACCTAATAGAATAGAGGAAGACAAAAAGATATTAAGAGAGTATCACTTCTACATCAATGATGATCATACTCATTCCACTGAGTTTGTGTAAGGTTTCTTTCAAAATTTATTTGACAATTTAAGTTCCAAATATATCACATATATTCAACACATCATATGATCAAATAACTGCACATCACAATTCAAGAATTCAAGGATGTTTTATTGGTTGAGAAAGTTGCATGTGATGAGTGGTGTTCAATATTTTTGGAATTTCACCAAGGTTGTACATGGAAAGGGGGAGCATGATGGTGCATAAGAATGTGTAAAAAGAGACCTATCATGAGAATATTTGAAGTACTGGAAGGTGGTACTAAATCGACAGATGCAGCAATCATGTAATGGTGTAACTCCATAATGGGACCAGGTAATGAAGGTAAGTCTATAATTTGAAGATATTTTTGGTTGATAAATGAATTTCATTATCATAAAATCCCATCAATACATGATAGAAAAATGAAATATTTAGGTTGACTAGGGTGATATACACAAAAATCGAGCTATGGGGTGTCATTATGTCCATACAAAGGAGAAAAAGTAAGGTAAATATGACTATTGTAGAGCCATAAAGATGGTTGTTATTTAGTCATAAATAGGACATCCCTAAGTTGGCCATGATAAAACAATAATTTAGGTGTTTTGATGGATTGAACCACCCATCTTGACATGCTAGTGTAGTCAATTGGGCCTGATGACACACAAAATATAAAAAATAATGTTTCCATGATTACACTGCTTTGAATTGATGCTTTTTGCAAGAATGCATTCATTGCTACAATGGTCAAATGGTGTTGAGTTGACTATAATTGAGATAGGTTATTGTAGAGGGACCAAATATCCACCTATGGGTTTAGACAGAACATTTGTAGGTGCCATGAATTTTGAAAACTAATGCATCATAGTTTGGCAGTTTTTTGCACTTGGAGCTCTTAAGAGACTACACTGGAATAGTCTAGCTTGATACAATAGAGGTAGATATGATGTGAAACAATGCCTTTCCTAGAATTCATCCACCCACCTAGATGTGTTGGTACAATTATTTTTACCCCACGATGCACAAAACACAAAATATAGCTTTCAACAAGTTTTTATTAAACACAAATGACACTTTTTGCAACTTTTGAAACATGGTCACCATAATAAAATGAATTGACATTATTATGGAGGGAACCTACATGCAGATGTAGATTCAAATATAAAATTCCTAGGTGCCACAGATTTTGAGAACTAGTGCATCATAGTTTAGTAGTTTTTTGTACTTGGGGCTCTTAAGAGACTGTGTCAAAATAATGTAGCTCAAAATAATTGAGATAGTTGAGGTGGAAAACATGGCCTTTGCTAGAATTCACCCACCCACTCAAAATTTTTGTTGTATTTGGTTTTATCCCGTGAAGCATGAAACAAAAAATATGGCTTCTAACAAGTTTTTTGCTAAACACAAATGAAGTTTTTTTTAACTTTTGAAACATTATCACCGTGATCAAATGAATTGGAGATATAAAAAATAGAGAGAGGTTATTGTGGAGGTACCTTACATGTAGTTGTAGGTTTGGAAGAATTGTTTTAGTTGCCACAAATTTTAAGAACCAATGCATCATATTTTGGCATTTTTTTGCACTTAGGGCTCTTAAGAGATTGTGTTGAAATAGTGTAGCCTGAAAAAATTGGAATAGTTGGGCTAAAAAAAAAGGCCTTGCCTAGAATTCACCCACCCACCTAGACATGTTAGCATAGTCAGTTTTACCCCACGATGCATGAAACTAAAAATATGGCTTTCAACAAGTTTTTGTTGAATGCAAATGATGTTTTTTACTTTTGAAACATTGTCACCACAATAAAAATGACTTCGAGATATAAAAAAATGAGAGGTTATTATGGAGGGACCCTAAATATAATTTTAGGTTCAAAATAGAAATTTGTAGGTGCCACAAATTCTAAGAAACAATGCGTCATAGTTTGGTAAGCTTTTGCACTTAGGACTTTTAAGAGACTATGTCAAAATGGTGTAGCCTAAAAAAATGGGATAGCTAGGGTGCAAAATAGGGCCTTTCCTAGCATTCACCCACCTTTCTAGATATTTTGGCGTAGTTTGTTTTACCCCATGATGCACAAAACACAAAATATAGCTTTTGGCAAGTTTTCGCTAAACACAAATGGTGTTTTTTGCAACTTTTGAAACATTATCACCACAATCAAATGAATTGGAGATATAAAAAAATAAGAGGTTATTGTGGAGAGACCCTAAATGCAACTATAATATTAGATGGAACATTTTTTGGTGCCATGGATTCCAATAACTAGTGCATCATAGTTTGGCATCCTTTTTCACTTAGGGCTCTTAAGAGATTGCTTTGAAATAGTGTTGCATGAAACGATCGGGTAACCTGGGAAATGAAAAAATGAATTCCCTAGAATTCACTCACCCACCCAAATTTTTTTGTATAGTATACTTTTTCCCACAATGCATGAAATGCAAAATATGGCTTCCAACAAGTTTTTTGTTGAGCACAAATGACACTTTTTGTAACTTTTGAAACATTGTCACCATGATCAAATGGCTTAGAGATATAAAAACTAAGAGAGGTTATTGTGGATGGAACCTAAGTGAAACTATAGATTTAAAGAAACATTCATAGGTTCCACAAATTCCAAGAACAAATCTGTCATAGTTCGGTATTTTTTTGCACTTGGTGTTGAACACCCAGAATACTGAGAGGGGGGTGAATCAGTATTCTCTGAAACCACTTAAGAATTTAAACATTCATTCCACATAGAATATTCAATTTTTAGTAAGAAATGAAAGCATGAAAGCAACCATCAAAGCATGTAACACATGAACACCAGATTTTTTATGTGGAAAACCCAAAAAGGGAAAAACCACGACGAGGATTAGCTCACAATATATTATAATTGGTTACAACATATTACAAAAAGGATCACTGCTAGGTGGACTCATTGCCGACATAATTTAAAGAAAAATAGAAGAGATGGGTGGCACATAGCCAAGATTTGAACTTTCATAATTACATCTAGTATATGCAGGAATCACAGTTCCACTGAAGCTCAATATACAAAGTTTACACACTTCATACCACTTTTCTATAACACTCTTCTTTGCTCTCCACTCACATCACATTCACATCAAAAACACGTGTATCATCGCTTTACAATACTAAAATGATCTTATACTTATACCCATTACATTCGCAAACCTTTGCAACATCAATTAGGTAAGCCTAATTAGATGTATCATGCAAAACATACCTTATTGGCTCACCATTCAACCATACACACTTTTCACCTTAATTTAAAACTTAAAACACATCAAATAGGTTGAGGTGGACCTATGATAGCTCCCACATAATGGATCAATACTTATTTAAACTCTACATAACCTTAAACATATTAGGTCAGCACCATTGGTAACCTAATCATCAAAATTGACCAATTGATCATCCTCAAACTGACACATGCACCTCCAAAATTCACACCAATTGGAAATTAGATGCAACTGACACCTATAAACACTTCCACAAATCTGCAAGATAAAATATTATTATGTGGTGAAGTGTGGACTTATCAAAACATACATTCTGCATAGAAAACACTATCACCGACAAACCTGACGTACTATCATTCATAACTTCTACACCAGAGAGCCAAAAGAAATGAAACTTTGGATTTAGACTCATCTGATATCAAAAAATTCCTTAGAACCACAAAGCAAAATTATTCAAGGCGAACCAATGCACAACTAGATCAAAACTTTATATCAACCAATTCTTCAACTTCAACTGTCTACACCTTGGATCAAAACTTTATATCAAGCCACAATGTTGAAATTAATGGAAATACTGTATCTACATATTGTACATACCATGCTCAAGTTTCCAAAAAGCATATCAATGGAAAACTCTTTAAACTTCCAACACTTAGGGCTCTTAAGAGACTGCATCATAATAGTGTAGCCAAGAATGATTAGGTGACTTGGGGAATGAAGAGAGGTCTTATCTAGCATTAAATTAACCACTTGGATGTTTTGGAACATTCATTTTTTACTCATGAAACATAAAACAAAAATATGATTCTCTCTATATTTACACTACTCTTAACTGACACTTCATTCAAGAATGCATTCATCGTTGGCATGGTCAAATAGTGTTGAGTTGACTAGAACTGAGAAATGTTAACATGGAGGGACCCCATATCCACTTGTAGATCTAGAAAAAACTCCCTACAAGCCATGAGATCCAACAACTACTCCATCATAGTTTGGAAGTTTTTTGCACTAAGGGCTCTTAAGAGATTATGCCAGAATAGTGTACTTCAGAATGATAAGGTGACCTCAGGAATGAATAAAGGGCTTCCCTAGCATTCACCCACCCACCCTGATGTATTGGTGCAATCATTTTTAAATGCTACATATAACTTTGCAATTATGCTTGGACAACATTAGAACACCTAAGTTAAGTTATTTCATACCTTAAAACATTGAGATTCTTATTTTCTCATGGCCAACCTAAGGCCGTCATATTTATGACTATTATAACATCCCTCTTTATTGCTCTACATTAGTCATATTTACCTTATTTTTTCTCATTTCGGTAGACATAATGATACCCTATAGCTAGGTATTCATGTGTTCTACCCTAGGCAGCCTAAATATTTCATTTTTCTAGCATGTATTCATGGGATGTGATGATCTTGTGGGATGTAATTATGACTGTCCTAGTGTGTCATTGGACTGTTATGTGGATTATGACAGTTGTAAACTATTGAAAACTCTTATTTATAATGGATATATCCATCATTACCTCTTTTAGTGATCTTCTATAAAGATTAAGGCAGCTTGTCAACCTTCTTTCATGGTGATTACATGAGTAATAGGATTCCAAATGGCATGACAACAATACCATATGGTTGTCATGGTTGAGTATGATAGTGGATAGTCCTAGGCAATAGTCAATCAACCCTTCAACTAGTATATATAGTTAAATTTATTTAATATAAATAATTATGATTATATTGATACTAACCCTAAATTGAACAATTATTAATACAAGATTTTCCATTGCAATATTGTACAACATTAATTGATCACATAGAATAACCTCAAATGTAGATCTAATCATCATTAATATGTCTAGAAGATCCACATTGTAATTCCCTAAATTTAACACTCAAATACAATTAAGGGAAAAACACAAATTTTAAATTTTGATTACAACACATGACTATCCTACACTATTTTATTTCCAAGGAACACAATTCATAATAGCATAACAACATCTAACCAAATATAGGTTATAATATTTAGTTAAGTAACTAAAATGCTTAGGCAATCCTAGTAAGGTTTCAAGTGGGGGTAGGAAATTTACCTCATCGAGGAAAACTCAAATAGCTCAACCAACACATTCATAATTAGAAGACACAATCCAAATTATAGGGTATGTCAATACAATACATCAATATTAACTCAAGTTAATAGAAAGAGATTAAACCCTAGGGGCTAGACCTAATTCCTCGCGGGCTCGTTTTTTACGGCCTTGCCTACGTATATAATTCACAAAGGAATCATAGTTCGACAATTGGACTTCAACCATCTCACACATGGTTGGATAACAAAGGGATATAGTCACCAGATTAAAATGGTGGCTTAACATCAACTTCAATCACAAACCACTAACACTACTCCACACTATAATGATGGAAAGCAATAGATCAAAGTCAAAGGTGATGACTAAACCCACATGTAGGATCTCCCAAGAATTCTTCTAAAATAACTAGATGATGCATACATTCCTCACGCTCAACCAGGTTGATTTTCCATAATTTAACTTGACCTTGAACATGCATGGTACCAAAAGAACCAACCCATTCTAAAGTGGGTTAAAGCTTATTATAAAAGGAAAATTAATCTACTTATAACTAAACTTCCATTCTCACATGATTGAATGGAAAAGAAAAACTGATGTTAAATAAGTTAGTAATTTATCATAACAATTTTCCATTAAATTTTCCTTTTCTTTTTCTTTTCTGTTTTTTTACAATAAGTTCAATAATTCATTCCCTAAGCTCACAATAAAATTGGGTCTAGATCCGTACAACTTAATTTAAATTAAAATTTTAACCTTCCCACCTAATCCCAATAAAATTTCTAGCTTGCCCAAGATTCCTAGAGCTTTATAGAGGATATGATAAGGGATATTAGTAATATTAAATAATCCTCCGATATTGAAGTTAGACTAAGTAGCCTATAGGGCAGAATTTAAAAAAAAAACACAACTAAACTTTAGTGTATATACAAATCTAAATAATATTTCAATAATGTTCAAGCTTAAGGCTGCAGTGATTCAATCAGAATATTTAACTTTTAACACCCTTTACTACTTTCTACGTGGTTATTGTTTTTTTTTTTTTCATATAAAAATTGAAATAAAATGAATTTCCCCTAAATCTTGGCTTGTCATTTGCATTCTTTTCATTCTCTAGCGTAGGAATAGGAAGATAATGGTGGCGGTAGAGGGAATATGGGTTTAATTTTTTGTTTGGCTAAAGAGAAGAGGCGTGCCAAAATTCATGCTAGGAAATAAAGAGGCTAGGGATACCAGACACTCTCACAGATCTAAGAAATTCCTATGTTAAACCTCTATGTAGATCCCACCTCATAGCTTTTTGTTCACACAAAGATATCCTGTCTTTTATTTATTTTAAAAAAATAAAATCAATCTTAAATAAACATGGTTGCAGATCTTAAACGAAACACCAAACTGGTATCACTTTACTTCTTTTCTAATCTATCAGAGAAAACATAATGAATAAATTTGTACATCAAAATCATAGAATAAATAAATCTGCAATTAACTTCTCTTCCCATTTCATACAAAGTTCTTTTCTTTTTTTGTTTGTCTTTCAAAAACAATCGGTTCATATTGTTGTCAGTTTGGATGTATTAAACAAAATTGAGATCTTTTGAGCAATTTATGTATGGGTCAAGTAATATGAGGATTTTACACCATAAGGATTCCAACTAAAGTATTTATGTCCTCAAGTAAGAAAGAGGGTACTTTCAGCATAAGAACTAGGGAGAAAAAGAAGGTAGAGATTAAAATTTGTTCAGTTTGTCTTACCTGTTTACTCTCTGCAATTTTCCAAACACTACATGAGTCGTTGCATGCTATCTGATATGCCTTCCCTCCCCCATTAGCCCCTTATATACTAGCGACTTAGTTTAGAATGGTCTCCTCTCCCTCGCTTTGCAAAGATTTGTCCTCTTAGTCTCTCGTAGGGAAAGATTGTTGGGTGATCTCATTCGATCTCTCTTTTCGGCTGAAGAAGAACATATACTATTTAAAGCAATCCTCCTCTGGTCTAGAAGGAAGCCCCAATATTAATAACATGTGTAGAAGAAAAGAGAAAACTTGGTAGTCTTAAGCTCCGCTATCTTTTTCTGAGACTCCCATTGATAGTCTCTTAGACTCAGGTAAATCATTTCCATTATATAAACTCTCAGCTATGTCCTTGGAATACCATAAAAAGTTTTCTGAAGTCTTCTCCCTCTGCAGTGTTTCCCCTCTCCACTCAGCAGTGAAGAGTTAAAGTACAATGAATAAGGATGGGCGTAGCATGCTGTACTTTCAGAAAAAAATTTAAAGTAGACTGGTAAAATTAAATACCTGTCACACTGAATTGCTACTCCTGGCAATGGAAGAGGTTCAGATCTAGCGTAGAGAGAATAGTTAGCATATATGATAGCCCTGTTATTAATGAATAAGTCGGACCTTATTAATAACATATGATATTCATAGAATAAACTCCTAGCAAAGAAAATGAGAGGCCAACGGTAGCCATGGAGCATCTCCAAAATTTCTTAGGGAATTAGGTTAAAATAAATTCATTAATTAAAACTATTTGCCTTTACAGATTGTCTCATTGTGGCACGCAATAACTGAGTTTGAGATCATTGTTGTTAATTGGAGTATTTAATTCTAACATGCAGTCTTTATGCCTTAATCATTAGCAACCAATCCACTCGCATGTGAGAGGCATAAAATTAAATGGAAACCAAATCTCCTTGTGCGCAGAGTGATGGCAGCCTCTGCATAAAAACAAATCTTCAATATCGTTTTATGGCAGAGTTTTTAAATTGATGTTGTCTTTTCTTGTTATTATTATGCATCAGACAGTGATGTGTAATTGCCGTGTCAATGGGAATAAGTAAATTTATTATTAGTATATATATTTCCAATTTACTCTGTATATTTCCAATTTATCCATTAATTTTATTAACTACTTATATTTCTGTACATGAAATCGGTGACATTCATTATTCCGGAATATTTCTTGCCAATGTCTTAAATAAGAAAATAGCTGCTATGGTTAATATATGCACTTATGTTGATTTCTATAGATGGAGACATAATAATGGCATACTTCTTTACCTGTCAATTATCAACATAGCATTAGTTTTAAAAATAATATAATAATATATTTAACCATTTTGTCCTTTCAGCATACTGAATGTTATTTTACTAGCATTTATAATTGATGTCAGCAATTAAAATTGATGTGGAAATGTTAATCTCTTTAGCAATCAATTATCAGCATAGTATTAGTTTTAGAAATAATATAATAATATATTTAACCACTTTCAGATTTGGCTGCCATTCCAGCATAATATTAGTTACTTTACTAGCATTTATAATTGATACCAACAATTAAAATCAATGTGAAAATGTCAATCTCTTTAGCACCCAATTATCAGCGTAACATTAGTTTTAGAAATAATATAATAATATATATTTAACCACTTTCAGATTTGGGTGCCATTCCAGCATAATGTTAGTTACTTTACTAGCAATTAAAACCAATGTGGAAACGTTAATCTTTATAATCATTGTAGAATGATAATACACCCCTTTTTAGCAATAGATTTAAAACATGGAGTTAAAGATTCCAACCAATTCTTCTTTAAAATTTAAACCAATGAAACCATAACTACCATAATGTTAATAGCAACATACAATATTGGTGATAGAATTCACATAAAACAATATAAGTATGTTATAAATAATATTAAATAGAGTAGTTTCTATTACTATAAAAGATTAAGGATATAATACTAATAAAACGATACTCATATTATCTTTGAGAAATTTTACCATCAACAATACTATATTATAATTAAATAAATATACTATAAATACATGTCAAACAAATAGATATGATGTTAATGTCAAGAAGGTTAAGGGTGAGTAAATTAATGAATCCTAGTGAGTCTAACCATATAACTTATAATTTTCTCTCTCTTTATCATGATTAAATAGTGTAGTGACAAAGATACTACTCTTATTGTATTAATTTCTTAAATCTCATTATATAATGACATCACATATCACTACCATATAAAATAATGTTAGCACAATACCACATACATATATAAAAATAATAACCTCATACGACAATACAAACTACAACGAATTTATAAATATTTAAATAACAATATAAAAGCATAGAACACAAAATTAGTTCACAATGGTAACTATCCAAATGACATAGCCAAATCAACATTACTCACTTATACTCTACGTCACTAAATAACATAATATTAACATCATTGTTATTCCCAATAGGACCACTTTGCATGTTACTATTGATGCTTATTTCAATACCACTTGTTTTGTGTTACCCTAATATTGTTATCAATACTCAGATGAATGCCATTTACTCATTGATAGTATTGGCCTCCCTCTTAATTTTCACATTTGCCACTACTATGTTTGAAATTAATGTTAAGATGATTATTAATATTATTGTTAATATTAATATTATCGATATTAACAATAACCTTAATATCAATAAAGTCATTATTTTGTTAATATTGTTATTAGTCTTAATACTACTCTTAATACGATATTTTTAGAGAGGGATAAATGATGTCCATAAGATTTATTAATGCAACTAATAATATCCCAAATACGACAACACAATCACTTTATTTATCACCTTGAATCTATCTAACAGTTTGGTTACAGGAATGCACATAAGAATATAGAGTAGAATGGGTCACACACAAGGCAGGGCGTTACACACCTGGTATGAGATTAGCATTTTGAAGGAATAGAATCCACTAAGAATATCATACAAGACAAAGATAATAGATTCAATCAATCCATGAGAGAGTTGAAACTATCTCATCCTTCAAAACTTCTCTATCAATTAATAAATACAAGAGTAAATCCTAGGCAAAGAAGATCAAACTTTACATCGTTTAACTAACCAAGGTCTAGTAAGCATATGCCATTATGACACAAACATATGCACACAGAAATTGGAACCAATAGGGAATGATATGAACACCTACCACCATTGTGAGACCAATATACACCATGGGCCACAAAAATTTATAAAAAATGTATGTGAATCCATACATATCCACTACACTAGTGACAAGAAGGTGATCATACAAAAATTTAAGATGACAATAAATAATTCCAAATGCAAAGAGTGGGGAATAAATATGATAAACATGGATGGATCTTGTGTATTGTGGATACTATGGAAGTGAATTTCTTAATAAGTGTAGGAGGGATATTTTTATAGATTTTTTAGAGCCAAATATCATTATTTTGGGTGGGAATCATTTGAATTGATCTTAGTCATCCAAGGATAAGGTCTCATTTACTTTTGTAATAATAGAGAATAGGACAATTGTTCCCCCATGAGGGTAGAATCACATTTGAACCATGTCCCAATAATGAAAATCTTTTATAGAAGGGAAAATGTGTTTATATTAGGGCTAATAGAGATTAGTTAGTCTAAATTGAATATTATGTGGAACTTATGAAAGAAACAAGGTGAAATGGGTTAGTTCTAGGAGGAGATAAGTAAACATTTTATTTTTGGAGCAATCACCTTAGAAATTGGTACTCGTGTAAGGATGACCTTCATAGAGACATTACAATCATAAAAAAAATATGGAAATAATCATAGGGATACAATATGAGACACCAACCTCATGTCAACACTATATTCTACACTACCTCCTCAAATAGTTATATAATACTATAGTACAAATACCATATCCATTGTGAAGAATGAATAAAACAACATTGAAGAATAGCCACTTGCACCTCCTAGATGATGTTTCCATCACAATCTCTATGAAAAAATAGCACCCTTTTAATAACCACTTGCTCCATTAACCATTAGTGCAACTCTTAATCCTTCTACAATGTAGTATTGTAAGAATCCAATCTACTTGCTCTCACTAAGATGTGGAGAATACTTAATAAATCCTACACATTCAATTCCATCTCACTTACAAGGAGGTGAAATGTGATGGTATTTAAGTCACATTTCTCAATAAGCATAGTGAGCAAGTGTGTGTTGAAGTGTAGTGTTGGTAGTGTGACCATAGATTTAAAACCTATGGCCTTTAAGATTTCTCACTTTAAATTATTATTGATGGGTATTGCATGTAACAACTAACCATCTATATATTATTGAGGGTGCTTGTAGATCTATACCTAGAATGTGGAAAGTATATATGAAGGATTTTTTGGACCTCTAGAATAATTAGTAGAATAGAATGAGGAAAGTCTATATGGAGGATGTATTCAATATTCTTAATGATTTTTATAGATATTCACATGTGGATGGAACTAGGTTAGTTTTTTTCTTGATGTGTTGCGATGCCAATAGATTATGGGTGACATGTGTATCTAGGTTCCATGTGTGTCATGTAGACTAGGGGTGTATACTTGGTGAGGCATTATTTGTGTTATCATATTACATCTCATACAATTTGTATACAATTTTTAAGGTAACAATCACCATAGTTGATGCAAGTAGATAGAGATTAAACATATCAAAGGATTTAGAGCTTAGGGAGACTAAGAGGAATGTGGCTATGAGAATAGATAAATGTAAAAATTAGTGGATATGACCAGTATGTGATCATTGGCCAAGTATAGTGGTAGTAATAATTTTTTTATGAGACTCAAAATTTTCGTTTTTATGAGCTAAAAATAAACATTAGTCTAAGGGTTGAAGTGGTCTTTCTTTCCAAAATGAAATCGCGACATGATCTTAATGCTTAAGTTTGGTAGAGGTAAGTGTTTATGTGTATATTGTGTTATGTTTTGTCAAAGTGTTAGTCTAATCAAGATCTCATACTTGCATACACTTAGAAATCAAATATGATCTCATTCTTTAACTACGAGTAATTTTTTTAAATAATGCACTAATGTAGCAAGCGGTGCCAATAGATGTTGATATGTGGAAAAATATTGTACACTCGACAAAAAGCTTTGTAATGTTATATAATTATATTTTTATAATTTTGTAAAGGTTGTTGATTAGTTTTAGACTAATTCCTACTATAAATAATTTTATGTTTGTTGGTTGAGTAAATTATAAGGCATCAATTATTGTATTTAATATTATTTTTTCTCATGCTTCCATATATTATAAGTTTAAAGGAGGCATTCAATGCAAAATCCTCATTTTTTAGGAAACGTGACATTAACCTTGCATTCCTATGTCATTCATGTGTCTCTGCATTTCTTGGAAAGTGTTATAAGGGACATGAGAGGAAAAATATTTAATATTAGTTTCTATGACAAATTATAATTGCATTTCAAAGAGGTGAGCATGGACATGTTTCGATGATGGTTGTAAGGAAAAATGGGATGCAATTCTTTATAGATGTCCACTATATGAATAGTCATGAGTTGGGTGCCCAAGATTGGAAAGCGAAAGGTTATCCTATTGTGTGATCGAAATAGTCATTAGGGAGCTATAAAGCAATAAAAAAGGAAAAGGATTATTTGGCTATGGCATAGGCATCCATCTTGGAGTCATTTGAATACTATTATTTTATTATCCTATATGTTGGATGTCCATTATCCTAGGTGTGGGCTTTTTCCAGTGGTTTCTTGCCTCTTTTTTTGGGTTACCAATGTGGTTTTCCCTCCCATAACTTTCTATAAATTAGACCCATGAGATGGTATTTTTATGTTGAGTTGCAGGTATCTAAGTGTTGCTAGATTCATCAAAGAATAGTAGAGAAGAGTATTATTGTATAAGTCTCTTTGCAAATTTTAATAACATTCTTGCCCTCTTTCTCATGTGGATTTTTTTCCCGAAAGGGTTTCTCCACATAAATCTAGTGTTATCTACGGTTTGCTAATTTTTTTATCTTATTGTTGAATGTGCAATTACGTATATCTCATTTGGTTAATCTAATTTTCAGACTTTCAATCACATTCATAACTTTTTAATGCAATTTAGTTTTACCTTGTTATCAACATCTTCAAGTTATTAATGACTTCCACATAAATATCTTGATTCCTTTCATTGTCCCTAAAATTTATAGGGGGATAGAAACTATATGTACAATGAGGAAGGCAAAAAATAAATAGATGAATATTTAAGAACATTGTAAACATAAATGTATTTCCTCTAACCATGTGTCACCGTACACCTACTAGGTGACACATAGCTCACCAATGGTGAGATACAAAAGGAAAAAACCATACTAAATAAAGAGATAAGTACTGTTGTAACTTTTAGGTCTGAATAAATACAATACTAAGAGATAAGTAAAATATGAGAACATTTTAAACCACTTAAGCTACCAATACACATAAAATATTTATATATATTGATCTTGGTAAGGCCATGAGGGCATACAAACTGTCATCAAAATGTTAAACAATACCATGAGGTTAATGCATTGTCTCTCAAACTACAAAATATTGAATTGATACATATAACCATACAATTTATATTGTCTATGTGTCATGGACATGCATACAAAGTATCTTCAACTATGAAGCAAACACTACTGTTCAAACATTCAACCTCTTTTTGCTTGACTAAAAATTGAACCTCGATCCCCTGTATCCATTGGTATCCTATGTTGTTATGGTCTCCTAGACCTCTCACTATTTTGCAACTCAACCTGCATATACAAATTATAAAATTAGATACTATGCCAAACTCTATAACTATAAAAAAATATTTAAAATGATATAAATATTATAAACACAATTACAACATATTGTATTCTATTTATTCTTGCCTACAACACTCAACATCATCAAGATAGATTTTCCTTGTATAAGAGTGTTTACATCAATCTATAACTTAATAAAGACATATTTATCAATTATTTACTAATGCATAATGATACTAATTGAGACAAAATAATCATTATTAAACATATATATTCATAATCATACTTGTGTTAATCATATTGAGGATGAAATTGCAAAAATAACACCAAATTATAAATTTTCTCATATACCATGAGGTGTAACAACATAATTCATCAGCTAAATAAATTAGAATAGATTCAACTCAAAAACACAAATATACATAAACAATAAATTTGAATTTTACAATTTTTTTTTTAAATGTGTTAAAACCTAGCTCAATAAATCCAATGTCATGACCATCCCCATGAACATGTGTGCAAGATGGTGATTTAGTGCCCACCTACTCAACAAAAAAATGTATTATGGACTATTAAACATTATTTTGAATACAAACTATTATTTTATTTTGATATATTATAAAAATTTACCTCTAAAATAGATGCATCTATACAACTTGTTGGGATGGTCGATGTTAAAATTATGAAAAACACGAGCCATAGGATCAAACAACAGGCTTTTATGTTGAAGCATTCAATTTTGAAACTAATTCTATAATTTGAAGTTTATTTTGCACCAAATGCTTTATCAAATCCTCTTGGCTTTGTCTAGGGTTTGTTGAAAGTGTTGGAAGAGACTCGGGTATTATAGGGTTGTCTTTAGGCATTTCATCATCCAAATTTGGCTTTGGATTAGGGTTTATAGGATTTTCTATAAAGAATTAAAAAATGAAAATAAAAAATAATCTATTTTTTTCAAATGCAAACCAAATTTGACTATAATACACTAAAATCTAACACTTACCTCTTCTACAATGTGGTCTTGTGAAGAAACTTTCTAAATTTCTAAAGAATTATTGAGTTTTGGAGAGTAGAAGGCGGAGAGGGCTAGCTATGAGTTGAGGCCACCGGTTTGAAATATCGTCTTGCCTTTTTTTGTGATTTTATCTTTCAATAGTGTGCTCATGTTATACAAACATAATGTGAGTGCATCATGCAAACATAATGCAAGCACACCATGCACACATAACACAAGCGCACCATGCAAACACAATGAGAGTGCATCATGCAAACATGACACAAGTGTGCCCATATAAAGAAATCAAAAGAGGATAAAGGAAAAGAACTTAGGATTTTATTTCATTCTTGCCTTTGGAAGGGAAAATTTAACTCTCAAAAACCCTCTTCTTTGAAAATTTAAAACTGGTGGATTTTGCTTACCTTGGATTGTGGGATCTTGGGTTTGAAATAAGTTTGAAATAATCAAGGTGCTTGCATTGTGTGTGTGGTTCTATTTCACCAAATTATGATAAATTGAAAATAAATCAAGAATGGGTTATGTTTGAAATTGAGGTAATTCTCTCCTCTTTTATTTCTTGAGTTCATTTGAATTTTAGATGCCATGCCCACCCTTGAGGTAGCATATTACTTTCTTTGTACATTGAATTTTGAGCAAATAGAGTAAGTTTAATATTTAATTTTAGAAATTTTCAAAAATGCCTAAATTGTGCCCTTATCGTGTCAAAATTTTCTCAAAATCCTTGAAATGTAAATTTTATTTCATGAAATAGTTGTTCATTCTAGGATCAAAAGGATATTTTTTTGGAAAATGTTCACAATACAAAAATTAGAAAACCAAGTTTTCATTAATGGAGTTTTGAGGAATTCTATGGTTTTCTTGATAAAAATAATTTAGAAAACTTTAAATTTTTTAACTGAATTTGAATGAATTAGAATGTGGGATTTTGTGGCTCCTAATGATTTTTCATTGTGATTGCATTAGATTCATGTTCATTACCTTATGTTATGTTTGTGCATCATTTTTCATGCCATGCCCAATTGGTCAATTTAGATTGTAAATAATCTAGGATTGAGATCTAGGGTTAGGGAGGAGGCTCTACATGTTGTCCCATGTCCAAACATGTCTCCATAGCTATAATAGTTGTAGAGTTATAAATCAAGTGGACATTAAAAAAATTATTGTATAATTAATCAAACTAATAAGATTATGTTGAAAACATAGCTTGAGAACTTACATAGGCTTATTATTATTTTCCAAGGGCATTCCACATTTGGGTAGGGTGGTGGATGTCACTTGATTACTCCCTTTACCTTGTGAATAGTATACTTACCTGGTTTCACAAGCCATCCCTTCATGCTTTGCAATGACACTCCTTGCCTCTCACTAGTTCCCTTATCCTTGTAGTTGTTGGGTGTTATATTTAGTGTGTGCCTATCCTTAGACATTTTGTGTTTTTGTTGAGTAATTTTTGTAGTTGTTCATACTCATTTTTGTATGCATTGTGGTTGGCATGTGTGTGTAAGCTTTACTCCTCTGTTTGGTGTGAGTGTGCTTGTGGCTCTTGCAATGATCTCCTAGCATGGTGGGATGGACCTAAGAGTACCACATGGTAGGGTGGCATGTGACCACCATTGGAGATTAGAGGATCTATTAGAGAGCCCAAAAACATGACAAGGATGGAAAATACTTCAAATTTCATTTATTTTATTGTTGATTTTATCTTGCAAAAATGTATATTAAATACTCCTATCAAATTGTAATAATTTTATGGAACACCCTAAATGGAAGGATTATAAACTAGCCACATAAATGGTATTGGTGCTATATTTGTACTTACTACATGTATTGATGTTGGTGTTGAGCACACATGTTGTTTTATATGATATTTATCCTTTTTATGATGTTGGCTAAAATGAACTAGTGCATATTTCAATTTGGGTTTAAATATGAATACAATGTTTAGAAAACATGTAACTTGGTATCATTGAAACCTTTATCTTCCTTTTTGTGTCTCTTGTGTGTTGGGTACAAGGACTCACCTCATTGTGTGGGTCATTTTAGGTTCTCCTTGTGGCCTTGGCATGAATAGGATGGGTACGACTCCTTTCCCTTCATTCCCATTTTTCTTGGTCATGTTCTAGAGTTCCTTGTTGACACCCAACCCTTGGGAGTTATCTCCTTTGTGGACTAGTGGGTTTGGAGATTAGGTGTTAGTGTTCACTTTAATCTTCTAGTTGTTTTCAACATTTTTGAGTCTATTGCGTGATGTGAATTTTCTTGTGTATCTTGAGTATTATGCTTGGCATGGAGGTCCAAAAATAGGCTTTGGTTCGCTCTTTGGCCAAGACACCAACATAGGAACATGACACAGTGTAGGGAAAGGACTATAGTGCATTCTTGGGACTCCAACACTAGTTCAGGATTCCAACACCAAATCAAGATGCCAACATAGATGTAGGACATAGGTGGAATCAAAATAGTGTACCTCTAGCATGCTAGTGTCCTCCTAACATGCCATAGTTCTATAACATGTTGTTGTCCCTTGACAATAGGTTCTTTCAACTATCTCTTAGGGAAGACTCCTGTTGGAAATAGGATGCCATTTAATTGCAAATCCTAAACATTAATTATTTCATGTATCTCCTAGATTCTTGGAATGTGTTCAACAACACTAAGATTAGGATGAGATTAATATTTGATGAAATAATCATGATTATTGACATTTGTAATTAATTCTAAATGGAAGGAGCATGTGAGGGCATCCATAGTGAGTTCCTAAATAATAGGGGCACATGGGGCACCCACATGGTAAGGTGGCACTCACCTTGTGTTCAGTTAACTATACAGAGTAACAATTAACACTTCTGAATGCATGTAAAGATCCTAGGAGTTAGGGTTTGATGTTTACATGCTTGAAGTTCAATTCAGTTCACCAAGTTCAATCATGTTTAGTTGTCTTATTTAGTGTTCAGTTATATATATCGTTAACTTCAGTTAACTTGGAATGCGTGGCTAATAACATTGAGTTTTATGACAGATAACAAGGACTACCTCCAGTTAACAGGGGATGACCATTCTTGCATGAATGGTGTTGAGTAAATGTTTCAGTTAACTAGAAATCACTTGGAGCCAACTTGGGTGCCCAAGATGCTTTCTTGGATTTACCTCTCTTGCATGATAAGATATTTTTGAAGGCTCAGTTAAGTAGGATTACTTATGGGCGCAACTTTGAGGAAGAGCTTTGGAATTATCACCAAAGTGAAGGATGAGTTGTAGCTTTAGTTTGGGACGCCCAAATGCATGAAGCACATGTTGTAAGCTTTAGTCTTCATAGAATAACTCAACTTGAAGCAATATGGCATACCTTTTCAAGGGCTTGAACTTGTGCATTGTAATTATCACCATTTGGAGATTACAAGGTTGCATATTGTCTCTATATCTCATTCAAGTTGAAGAGAGTTTTCATAGTTGTTATTTGTAGGTGTGAAAAAGATTGGTAAAGACAGAAGAAGCATTCTCAAGCAAGAATTGGAGCTATTGTAATTCAGAGATTGACTAATAGAATAATTCTTGGTAAAGTTTTTTCCCGAAAGGGTTTCTCCACGTTATATCTTATGTAATCTTTCTAATATCCTGTCTAGTTATTCTATCAAATTCTGTCTACATTCTACAATAGTAAAATGGATTAATCAAGATAATCACCCACAAAGAATATATGTAACAAAGAAAAAGCTTACTTAGATCAGCAATATTAAAGTTTTACAGAGTATTAAGCTAAGAAAACACCTCATTTTTCAACATTTGGTATCAGAGCTAAGGTTGGGTAGAGTATTGGGACGCCATTCTCTTAAAGTTTGAAGGATTTATTGGCTTAGTGGGAGCTCTTATTATTTTAGTAATTTGCTGGTTTTGGAATTAAGTTTTTTGTTACAATGAATTCAAGGTTAGATATTGAAAGGTTCAATGGTTCTAACTATGAAATGTGGAAATTAAAAATGGAAGATCTTCTTGAAGAAAGAGATCAATGGTTAGCGGTTAATAATGAGACAAAGACACCTACAACTATGTCAAATGAAGATTGGGCTAAGTTAGATAAAAAGGCAAGAGGAACAATTAAATTGTGTCTTGTTGATGCTATTCTTTTAAATGTTTTAGTGGAAACCAACTGTGCATATAAATTGTGGAAAAGAATAGGAGACATTTATCAAATAGAGTCTAACAAATAAGTTGTATATGAAAAGGAAATTATATTCATTGAAAATGAAAGATGGTGATTCAGTAGCACAACATTTAAATGCTTTCAATTTAATTCTCAGTCAGTTAGCATTTGTATCTATGTAAAGCTTGAGGATGAGGATAAGTGCATTTTATTACTTTGCTCTTCACTAGATTCTTGGGAAAATCTAATAGTTGCAATTAGTGGTAATGGTGTAGATCCAAAGATGGACAACATCATTCCTACTCTCCTATCAGAGGAGATGAGGAGGAAATCTAAAACTGGCTCCCAAGATGCCTTGTTTGTAAGAGGTAGGCCTAAAGAGAAGGAATCTAAAGCAGACAAGAAAGGAAAGGGTAAGTCTAAAGGACGGTCAAAAACCCCTGGTAAGAGTAAAGTAAAGTGTTGGAATTGTGGAAAACCTGGACATATTAAAAAGGATTGTAAGAGCAAGAAGAAGAGTATTTATGCTTCTACAGAAAAATCCGATGATAGTAATGATGCATTAGTCATTTCTTCTAATACTGTTGTTGATCTCTTTGCTTCTTGATTCAGGTTGCTCCTATCATATGACTCCTAGAAAGGAGTGGTTCTCTAAATATACTGCATATGATGGAGGAGATGTCTTCTTTGGAGACAACAACACAACAAAAGTTGTTAGCAAAGGAGAAGTAAAATTATGTTTCAGTGATGGTAGTGTTAAGAACCTTAATGATGTTTTACATATTCCAGGACTTGCAAGGAATCTACTTTCTGTCTCTAAGTTTAATGATTTTGGAATTTGCATGTGACATTTGACAAAGGTGGTTGCAGATTGGTGAAAGGGAATATGGTGGTTGCTAAAGGATCTCAGATTGGGACTTTGTTTAAGCCAAATACCTTCAATGTAATTATTTTATCAAATGTAACTGAAGCTGAAAATACATGTATGTTATGGCACCATAGATTGGGCCATATAGGTGAAAAAGGTCTTAGGACCATTCTTAATAAAATTTTGGTTGACGGTATTCCTAATTATAATATTGGCGAAAATGACTTTTGTGAGCATTGTGTGTTTGGAAAGCAATCTAGATCTAAATTTCCTAGTGGTACAAATAGAGCTAAAAGATTATTAGAGATTATTCACTTAGACGTAGTGGGTCCTATGGATATTGACTCTATTGGAAAATCTAGATACTATGTCACATTTATTGATGATGTCTCAAGATACACTTGGATATATTTTATGCATAACAAATCTAATGTGTTTAATAAGTTTAAGGAATTTAAGGCTTTGGTTGAGAAACAATCAGATCATAAGATAAAAGTGTTGATATCAGATAATGGTGGTGAGTATTGTTCTAAGGAATTTGATGATTATTGTAAGCATGCAGGAATAGTGAGATAGAAAACTACTCCATATACAGCTCAACAAAATGGAGTAGCAGAAAGGATGAACCGAACCTTAATGGAAAGAGCTAGGAGTATGTTAAGTAGTGCTAAGCTTGAATGATCCTTATGGGCTAAAGTGGTATGTACTTCTTGTTATTTAATCAATAGATCCCCTAGTTCATCTATTGAAGATAAAACTCCTTATGAGATGTGGTTAGGTAAGAAACCTAGTGTTGCATGTTTAAGGATCTTTGGTTGTGAGGCTTTTGTTCACGTGCCTCAAGAAAAGTGATCTAAATTGGATCCTAAAGCATAGAAATGCATATTCATAGGTTATGGTGAAAATGTAAAAGGTTACAAGCTTTGGAATCCACTAACAAGAAAAGTTTCTTTATCTAGAGATGTTATTTTCAGGGAATTTAGAGCTTATTCAGGAGAAGAGCAACCAAAGGAGAAGGATACTTCTCGAACAGTGCATTTTGAGAAAAATACTAAGAAGTAACAAGATGTACATGTTGAAGAACAAGTGGATGAATTGCAAGAAGAGAGTTCAGAGATTTCTTCTGAAATAGAGGCTCAAGATGAGCATATTGAGGAACAAGAAGAAACTCCTTTAAGGAGATCCACAAGACAATGAAATCTCGTTGATAGATATAGCCCACCTAATTTTCGTTGTATTTTTGCTTTAATGAGTACTAATGATGAACCCAGTTCTTACAGGGAAGCTTTGTCCTTAGGCGAGAACAAGCTTTGGTCACAAGCTATGCATGAGGAAATGGAATCCTTGGATACTTGTGACACATGGGATCTTGAGAGTTTTCCCAAAGATAGAAAGGCCATTGGTTGTAAATGGATCTTTAAAAATATTGGTGCAAATGGTAATCTCAAAAGGTACAAGGCTAGATTAGTAGACAAGGGCTACTCCCAGAGAGAGGGAGTTGACTTTAATGAAATCTTCTCTCTTGTTGCTAAATTAACTTCTATTAGATTCTTTTTGTCCATTGTTGCTGCTTATGATTTTGAAATTGAGCAAATGGATGTGAAAACTACTTTTTTGCATGGGAATCTTGATGAGGAGATTTATATGAAGCAACCTGAAGGTTTTGTTGTAAAAGGAAAAAAAGAATTGGTTTGCAGGTTAAGGAGATCTTTATATGGATTGAAACAGTCACCCAGAATGTGGTACCAGAAGTTTGATGCTTTCACATTAAAAATTGGTTATGTTAGGAGTGAGGAAGATCATTGTGTTTATATAAAAATTATTGATGATCAACTTTTAATTATTATCTTGTATGTTGATGACATGTTGTTTATTGGTAACAACAAGGTAATGATCAAAGAATTGAAAGCACAACTCTCAAGCACATTTGAGATGAAAGATCTAGGGGCTACAAAATATATCCTCGGTATGGAGATCAGTAGAGATAGAGGTAACATAAAGCTTTGCTTAAGTCAGAGTAATTATGTTGATACTATTTTGAAAAGATTTAACATGCAGGACAGTAAACCAATTAATATTCCTATACCAGTTGGCATGAAGTTAAGTTTAGATATGAGTCCTAAATCTGATTTTGATTTTGAGGAAATGTGTGAATTTTTGTATGTTAGTGCAATTGGTAGTTTAATGTATGCAATGGTTTGTACAAGACCAAATATAGCACAAGCAATGGGAGTTCTTAGTAGGTTTATGCATAACCCTGGTAAAGAACATTGGAATTATGTTAAGAGGGTGTTTAGATATTTACGAGGGACTTCAGATTACTGTTTAGTTTATCATGGTTCTAATAATATTGATATTATGAATAGATCATACCAGACATACATGGGTTTGTTGATTCAGATTGGGCAGGAGATCTGGACAGTCAGAGGTCGACAAGTGATTATGTGTACACTTTGTTTGGAGCTCTGCGGTTAGTTGGATGAGTAAGAGGCAGCCCACGGTTGCTTTGTCCACCACAGAAGCAGAGTACATGGCTGCCACACATGCCTCTAAAGAGGCAGTTTGGTTACAGAGACTTGGGTCAGGTATTGGTTTTAAATGCAAGAAAGTTAGGCTTGAATGTGATAGTCAGAGTTCTATTTGTTTAGCCAAAAATCCTATGTATCATGCTCGTACTAAACATGTAGATGTTCAATATCACTTTGTGCAAGAAATGGTTGAGAGTGGGAAAGTATTAATTGAAAAAGTTGACACTTTGATTAATGTTGCAGATTATCTTATGAAGCCAGTTCCTACAGATAAGTTCTCATGGTGCAAGAATGCCATTGGCCTTGAGTCTTGTACTTGATTTAAATTGATTATTCCTTGTTTAGAATAATTGCAATGTATAATGTCAAGTGGGAAAATGTTGGAAATAAGATGCCATTTAATTGCAAATCCTAAACATTAATTATTTCATGTATCTCCTAGATTCTTGGAATGTGTTCAACAACACTAAGATTAGGATGAGATTAATATTTGATGAAATAATCATGATTATTGACATTTGTAATTAATTCTAAATGTAAGGAGCATGTGAAGGCCCATAGTGAGTTCCTAAATAATAGGGCACATGGGGCACCCACATGGTAAGGTGACACTCACCTTGTGTTCGCTTAACTATACACAGTAGTAATAGTTAACACTTTTGAATGCATGTAAAGATCCTAGGAGTTAGTGTTTGATGTTTGCATGCTTGAAGTTCACCGCCATGGTTTAGTTTAGTTCAATTAGTTTTTATATGTTAGTTAGCTTCAATTAACTTGGAATGCATGGCTAATAACATTGAGTTGTATGATAGATAATAGGGACTACCTCTAGTTAATAGGGGATGACCATTCTTGCATGAATGGTGTTGAGTAAATGTTTCAGCTTAACTAGAAATCACTTGGAGCCAACTTGGGTGCCCAAGATGCTTTCTTGGATTTTCCTCTCTTGCATGATAAGATATTTCAAGGCTCGCTTAAGTAGGATTACTTATGGGCCAACTTTGAGGAAGAGCTTTGGAATTATCACCAAAGTGAACGATGAGTTGTAGCTTCAGTTTGGGACGCCCAAATGCATGAAGCACATGTTGTAAGCTTTAGTCTTCATAGAATAACTCAACTTGAAGCAATATGGCATACCTTTTCAAGGGCTTGAGCTTGTGCATTGTAATTATCACCATTTGGAGATTACAAGGTTGCATATTGTCTCTATATCTCATTCAAGTTGAAGAGAGTTTTCATAATTGTTATTTGTAGGTGTGAAGAAGATTGGTAAAGACAGAAGAAGCATTTTCAAGCAAGAATTAGAGCTATTGTAATTTAGAGATTGAATAATAGAATAATTCCTGGTGGAGTTTTTTCTTGAAAGGGTTTCTCCACGTTATATCTTATGTAATCTTTCTAATATCCTGTTTAGTTCTTCTATCAACTTTTGTCTACATTCTACAACAGTAAAATGGATTAATCAAGATAATCACCCACAAAGAATATATGTAACAAAGAAAAAGCTTACTTAGATCAGCAATATTAAAGTTTTACAGAGTATTAAGCTAAGAAAACACCTCATTTTTCAACAACTCCTACACAAAGCTTGTTTCCCTTGGCCTAGTGAATCTTCCCATGTTGTCACTTTGTTGAAAAGTGTTGTAAGATCTAAGACTTATGTCGTCTTTTACCTTGGGAAGCATGTTGTTACTTGAAACAATCCACCATCATTCCATTTTGGTGGAGGACTTGTACAACCTAGTGAGGTATCCTCTTGTGAAGGTTTACCCTTGTGTTTTGTGTTGTTTGAGTTTGTTGTTGAGTGGATTAGAGGTAGTTTTTACCCTTTTCCAACTTCTCATTCAAAAAAATGGTGATCATGTCGTCTAGTGAAGATGTGGAATCTCTTAGTTTTTTAAATATTTTTTAGGTTTCTTTTGGTGTTGTGAGAGTTTGCAAGTGTGTGTTGGTGGGGATTTGAGGTTGATGATTCCCTCATCCCATCCTTGTGTTGTCTTTGTGAGAGAGCATGATCGTGGGTTACTACCCTATCATCATTTGGGTGTTGTTTCACTTTCTTGTAGGTTCATCATTGTGAATTCATCCCATAGTTGGTAATTTTTTTGTTGGTGCCACCTTGCTTGTAACAATGGTGATGTTGTCTTCTTGTTAGAGTCCTTGTGTTGTGGTGTATGATGTGACATTTATGTGCACGTTGGTGTGCAATGTGACATTTGATTGTCATATCTTGGTCATTGGTGTTGTTTAAAAAAGGGTTGTTCAATCGACTAATGTCCTAGGCATGTGGCTTGAGGCATTAGAGTTGACCTAGGGGAACTTGCTTAAAATGATTTGACAATCTCCTTTAAGGTGTTTGTAAACACCACCTTAGCATAATTAAACATAGGGAAGGTGAAAGTGAAGGAATTAGTGTTGAAACTTTCTATTAGATAATTCTCATGGGCCATCATTTATTTCTATGATGCTTAGGTTAATCTCCAAATATTTGAATTTGACCACACAAATTTTTTAGACCATACGAAACTCAAGACATTCATAAAAAAATAAACATTAATTTTATACCTTGATAATTAAATTCTATCTGACATCACTATTAATTATTCATCATTCCCAAAACTAAATGCACATCCTCTATTTAATTATCAGATTTATTATTTATAAACCTAACTAAATTAATTATATTATTTTTTATATTTACTTATTTACATAAATTTATGTAAAAATCCACTACACCTATCATACTCCTTTAAAAAATAAAATGATAATTTAAATACGATTAATAGAAATAGCCATAAAATAAAATAAATAAAGTTGAGTCTTCACAAAAGGTTAATCAAAGTACCGTACAGAGGCAATTTTTACGCAGTGAAGTGAAACGCCAGATTAATTCTGTCCTATATATTTGGTTTACAGAAAAAAAATTAATCTCTTTTGTATACACTGAGGAGATCGATTAATTCCATGTAACCTCGATAGACGATTGACGATTGACGATTGACGATTGACGATTGATGATCGAGTCAGATCCTTAGCATTTCTCGCAAAAGTGGTTCAGATTGAGGTTTTTCTATGGGCTTTCAAGGGATTGAGATGGTAAATTTCATCTTTGGATAAAGTAAGCTCGAAATTTTGATTACAGAAGTCGTCGTGGAAAAGGTAGGAAAAAAAAAATGTATCAATGGAGGAAATTTCAGTTTTTTGAAGAGAAGGCAACGGGATCTTCCGTTGCAGAGGAATTGAAGGAAAATGTGGCGTGCTGTTCGAGTGGCCGCGGGCGCATGGTGGTCGGATCGGGTGATGGAATGGTACACGTGCTCGACCGAGGTTTAAAGCTCAATTTCAGCTTTCAGGCTCACACTACTAGTGTTCTTTTTATTCAGCAGCTTAAGGTGCAGTGCAATTTCACATTTTCTTTAAATTTGTTTAGTTTTGAAGTGGTTTTTATCATTTTTTGTGTTTGCTTTTTATAAAAATGGTTATGTTTCTTTCTAATACTCTTAGGGTTTGCAGAGTACGGTTTTAGTTTAGTTTATCAATTAGGATTTGAAGGAGTTTAAGGCCATTCCGTGAGTTTAACAACTTCAAAAGAAAATAGGTTCAGCTGCAGTGCAGCTTTTTACTGTGTTTGAAGATGCTCATTTTTTAGGTTATTTTTTGATTTTTTCCTGATTATAGAAAATTCAAGCTTTGGTTGTGCTGCAGCTTTTTACACTGTCTGGAGATATTTAGTTTTGATGCTATTTTTGAATTTTACTGGTAATAAAAATTTATAGGTTTTAATTCTCTCTGATATTAGTAGAGTTTGTGTTTTTTATAGTTTGGGTGTGCTTGTTCCACATTTGTAAGATTTGTTAGCATGGGCAACTCATAGCGTACTCATAATCCTTACATGAGAGCCTGACAACAGTAGTAAACATTGGTCATATCTACAATCCTTATATTCCAAACAGGAGTCGCATGTTCTTTGGAGTCTATTCAAAAATTTGTAAACTTGGCTCAAACTGGAATTTACCCTGTAAGCATTACACCGCAATCTCTCCACATGCCCACAGGAGTTATCAACTGCCTTTTTGTATGGAGGCAAATTTGAACATGGGTTACACTCTTACAAGTGTTGCTCATAACCATTACATGATAACACCTTTTTATTTTATTATGCCGAAGGCGTATCTTTATTTTAGCTTGCCGAGCTCATTTTCTCTGTGGACGGTGGAAAAGCAAACAGAGGGCTTGCAAGACGGTTGAATGATTCCCAACTGTTGATCCTTTTCGCCTCGTACTTACTGAGGTTGCATGATAGGAAGGGAAAGTGGAGTAACCGTGCACAGCAGTCCCATCTTGAGTGCACGCATCATGGCCACCGATTCTTCAAATCTTTTTGAAATCAGAATGGCAGGGCACATTGAAGGGAAAGTTGTCTCACACAGGGAAAACAACTTTCAGGCAGTTGAAACATTCCTCACCCCACGCCTGAAAACAAACTTTAACTCACAACCAATATTTTCTTCCTAAAAGGCTGCAACAATCTTGTTTCGAGCTCAAGAATCGAGTAGCCCCAAAACCCTGAAACTGATAATTTCAGATGCTCAATTAAGTGCGCGTACAGAACTTGGGCGCATTGACATGTAGTATCCTTCTGTTTCTTATGGTAGCATACTGTAGGAAACAGTCCAGACTCCACAACATTTGCTACCATTCTTCCTGCCTATGCAAAATGGGGGCTTTGGAACAGGGTATGGACATCCATCAAAGCATAAAGGATAGAGGAATTTTGTCAGATGTAGTTGAACTGCCCTGGTAGACATGTATGCAAAATGTGGAAGCATAGACAAGGCACGTGAAGTTTTTGACGAGATGCCTCAAAGAGATGTGGTCTCGTGGACTGCAATGCTTGCAGGATATTCACAAAATGGATTTGTTGAAAAGGCTTTAGAAATTTCCAAGCAAATGCAATTGTCAGGTTTGAAGACAAATTCCGCAACCTTTGCTAGCATCCTCCCTGCCCATGCCAAAATGGGAGCTTTGGAACAGTATGTACATCCATCAAAGCATAAAGGATAGAAGAACTTTGCCAGATATTATAGTAGCAACTGCCCTAGTATACATGCATGCAAAAAGTGGAAGCATTAACAAGGCACATGAACTGTTTGACAGAATACCTGAAAAAGATCTCATCTCATGGATTGCAATGGTTTCAGGATATGTACAAAATGGATTTGTTGAGAAGGCTTTAGAAACTTTCAAGCAAATGCAATTGGCAGGTGTAAAGCCAAATTCCACAGCCTTCGCCAGTATACTCCCATCAAAGCATCATAGAAGGAGGAATTTTTTCAGATATTATAGTTGGAAATGCTCTGGTAGACATGTATGCAAAATGTGGAAGCATAAAAAAGGCACGTGAACTGTTTGACAGAATGCCTCAAAGATAGGTTATCTCATTGAATGCAATGATTGTAGGTTATGCACAAAATGGATTTTTTTAAAAAGCTTCAGAAACTCTCAAGCAAATGCAATTGGCAGGTGTAAAGCTAGACTCCACAACTTTTTCCAGCATTCTCCCTGCCTGTGCAAGATAGGCTAGCAAGGGTGCAGTCTGGATAGGGTTGTATGAGGTTTTTGGTAGGTTGATTATGGTTAGAGTTGGGGTTGTATAAATAAATTAGATATATAGATAATGTGGATGATTTCCTTCAATTTCAGTTCACATTGTAAGATATTCTGAAGAGTCCTTCAAATGTCTGGTTGATGGTTGATGGTTGACATTAGTCATTTATCCAAAGTTATCTAAGTAAGCAGAAAGTGTTCTACAATTAGCAGCATATACAACAGCACCTCCACGATTAAATGAAAAAGAAAATAAATAAAAGCAAGAAAAGATATCACACAAATTAAAAGAAGTGAAAAGGACATCACCCAAGTGCATTTCAATTTTCAAATTTTTTTCAAGAAGTTTATTTTTATGCCTCGCTGAATTTGAAGAAGTCTGCTTAGTATTCTCCTTTTCTGGTAATTTTGATCCTTCATTATAAGCAGATTGAGAATGTGTAGTTGTGTTTTTCTATACTACTTTTCTGAAATAAAATCCTACATTGATTTAACCATTTTTGCATCTTTTTATATTTTGTATTTTAGAATTTTAACCTCAGATGTATAAAGAAACTCATTTGAGCCAATTTGTAATTTGACGTCCACTACTATCCTCAAATAATTGACATATCTGTACTGCCAATAACTTCACCTGTTTCTAATGTAACATGAGCTTGAATGGTCCACTAGCAATCATTGTATCAGGTCATGGTTAGAGGGGTGAAGAAGTGATACTGCAACTAGAAAATGAACAATAAAATGGCATCAATTGCAACCATTCAAACTTGCACCCCTAACTAAAACTTCCAAGGAGGTCAATCATCCTAGTACTGCAGCTCATTCACACTTAACTGTGGAACTTTTCTTTACAATAAATCCCACTTATCTTGTCAATCCGTTTAAAGCTTCATAGGCATTGCATGTTATGAACCTTTAATTTTAGAGCTCCCTAGGTCTTTTAATTTTTTAATCATGTGGGGCTTCTGGAGTCCAACTTTATAAAATATGTAGTATGTGTATATATTTTAAATTTCTAAGTTCAAATTTAACATTTAAAAAGCATGCTCTTCTATAATTGACAAATGAAAATATCTAATTTTTTCTTTTAAAATTTTGAGAGCTGTTTGGTAGGTTGTGTGGGGCTACACTCCTTTTATGAGTTGGACTTTCAAACCCATCGACTGTCGAGGAGAACCCAAGATGCATCTATGAGACATTTATCCATCTCTGTGATGTAGACCAAAGCCAAGGACATGCTTTTCCTTGTTACAATGGTTGTGTTACAGATGTCTAGATATTGGATCTGTTGATTACCATGGTTTCCCTTTATTAAAGAGCTTTAGTAGACGCTAAAAAACTCTGCAATTTTGGACTTACAAACTCTTTCAATATAAACATTTTTCTGATTAAAAAGCTTCTCATTACCTCAACAGCCACATGAATGGATCAAGTTGATTTCATCATTGATGGTCCCCCTTGTAGCAATACCTTTTCAAAATGTTATATCGCTTCATATGAACTCAGTCTCTGTGCTCAACTGAAGTTTGAAAAAGCCCTTTGAGGGCACTGGTTAATATTCCAGTTAACATTTCTGTTGGGTGTGCCCTCTATTCTTGTGAACGTATGATTCTGTCTATTTTACTTCATAAGCTTTATATTGATTCAGCTTTGAAGACATTAGAACCAGGACCATTACTACATTCTGTGATATTTATAGCAATCACCACTTGAACTAGTAGACAATTATGTGATGAGTCAACCTAGTTTTATGCATGCAACAAAGAGTTCAACTTATACAAGTATCTTTTCTCCATAAAATTTATGTTCTAAGTATTCCACCATGCCATTATTTTAAAAAACTGCTCTCAGGGAAGACCATTTCCTCTCAGTTTCTGCAAGCTTAATCAACCTTACTAGCAACCCTTAAACAAGTACTGACTCAAGTGGACAACGATCAGCTCTTGAAACCCATAATAGAAACAAAGTTCAATGAACACATTAGAACCAGGACCATTACTACAATTTGTGATATTTATAGCAATCTGATGCAGAGGGTCAGGGATCTTTGCAAGAAACTCACCAAATTATCAAACTTCAATGGTTCATCTACAACCTTTCCTCTAGACACCAACTTGAAGATAAAGCCTCAACTTTGCATTCATGACTTATTTGCCTCCTTATGGACCCAAACCCTAGGAAAACTCTTAAGAGACCCAAACAAACTTGTTTTGAATGATTTCAAAGCCCAACCCTCTGACTTAGACACAAAACCAATTTTTCACCTTAACTAGGCTACTAGCCCAACTAGGCCTCCTGCAGTGATTTTTTGACTTTGCACTCAAACTTTCCAAAGGAACCCCAAATCTAATGACTGTTTCAAGTGTGGTTTGTGATTACAAACAACATATCCAAACCTTGGTATCACTTGTTTTAGACAAACCCTTCCAAAATCTGCTGTCTCCTCAAAAACTAGGCCTAATTAGCCCACTTTTACAAAGCAACCCCCCTTTAAACTCAACCCCTGACCATGAAAATTTCAGCAGTCTCCTAAAATGACTCAAAACCAAGGAATACAAGTTTTTAGACCTCTAGGACACATATAACATCCTCCAGCACAAACCCCTCCTCAACTTGCCTCAAAAACTAGGGCTTCTTGAAAACTAACCTTCCAATCACTTCCAGAACTTGCTCATTGACTCTACACCATTAGGACAACATATTTAGTTGATCCAAACTCGAAAACATGCCCCTCATTAAGGCAGATCTTCTGCTGCTACACCCTAGCCTTCATCTTCAAGCACTTTTCCCTTTGACAACTTGGTGTACACCCTGATATTCTTCCTTCCTGCACATTAGTTGGTTAAATCTGTATGATACATGTTAGGAATGATCCATTTCACAGGTCACAGCAGCATTCTACCTTGAAATGGATCAATCATCCATGAAAAACCTCAGAATTAGTGAAAAATCTGTGTTCTTTTTTAGGACAGTCAATATAAAATGCAAAGAAAGTAATTATCACTGCTTTCAGAGCCTTCAATGGTGTTAAAATATGTAAACACAAACTCCTAAAGCATCCTACTGGACATAGATTCAATAGAGATCAAGTATTTAACAAAAAAACACCATAAAAGTGCCAAAAACTGTGTTTTTTCACTATTTCCAGAAAAAAGTCCGTACAGTACTTGCTCCAAACGCCCAACCTCCGTACAAATGATTATTTTGGCTTTGTATATCCTTTCCCCAACTGATCCAACCGTTTGGTATTGATTAAGTTGCATAAAAGTGATTAAAACTCAAAAAACTACTTTCCCGCCCAAAGTGAAATTCAAAAATCTGAATTTTACAATCTTGAAATTTATTAATAGGCATCACCTAAAGACCATTGGATATTTAATATCCAAGCTTATTTAACCTATCTAAAGCCTAAGAACATTTAATCAAATCCCTTAAAACATACTTTGCCCCTTACATTGCATTTTTGACTGGATTCCTTATCAGGAATCTTGAAACCTTTAACACCTTTAGCACACTCATTCAATTCAAATGCCATTATAGGCTTCAACACATTATAATTAATGCTTTGACATGCTTGGAAGGTCCTCCTGACCCCTGATCTCTCCTGATTCTTGGAGTGTTCCCTGAAGGTCCTGGGTGCTCTGCACCACAATCACCACTTGAAGTAGTAGACAATTCTGTGATGAGTCAACCTAGTTTTATGCATGCAACAAAGAGTTCAACTTATACAAGTATCTTTTCTTCATAAAATTTATGTTCTAAGTATTCCACCATGCCATTACTTCAAAAAACTGCTCTTGGGGAAGACCATCTAGCAACCCTTAAACAAGTACCGACTCAAATAGACAGCGATCAGCTCTTGAAACCCATAACAGAAACAAAGTTTAATGAAGTGATTTTCTCTTCCAATAATGACAAATCCCCTAGTCTGGATGGCTATTTAGCTTTTTTTTTAATCAGACTTTCTGGTATAAAATCACATATGATCTTGTAGAATTAAGGAATCAAGAAGGAAAAACAAAATGCCCAAACAAATAAATGCCATAAAGTTATGCTCATCCCAAAGACTGCAAAGGCCCACAGTGGACATGTCATGTCATCTCACTTTATGCAACATAATGAACAATGTCATCTCCGAAATCATGACCAGAGTAATCAGGCAGCTGGTACAAAAAATTATTTCAGAGACTCAATTTGCCTTCATTCCAGGTAGACAAATTACATTCATATCTTGGCAAGTTCAGGAATTATTATTCTCTACTAAAATCTAAAAAATTCAGGATTTTCACAATGCTTAATATGTCCAAGGACTTGAAGATATGGCTGATCTTACAATACAGTGTCCCACTTATTGGGCATCCTGGTTTATGCTTGAACTCATATTTTTTTCAGAAAAGTAATGATTTAAGCTTAGATGGGTTCTATTTATAGGGGTTTGATTGAAGGGGATTGGATAGAACCCCATAGGCTTAAATCAAACCCCAATAGAGTTGTCTTTGCACCTATATGTTGATGTGTTTTTTGTGACCGCACCAACGCAGAATAAAGTCGCCAACGGCTACCCTATTCTCTCTTGATCAAAGTATTCCGCACGCTAAGATTGCAAGAAAGTTTGTGCGTTCAACTCCAAGGTTCCTTCAGTGCGAATAGGCTCAGTTGGCTCAATGTGATTTGTTGGTATTTCAAGGGGACTTACAGAATTGTTCGGTAGCGGAGAAAGGAATTCAAATGCTCGAAAGATTTGTCTATGAAGCGCGGGTTTCCTATTTTAATCAAAAAGTACTGAATTGAAATGGTGCAAGGTTAAGAGAGTCTAAATCTATTCTAAGGCGTGGGATATGGAGCTCAACTTCAGCGAACTTCAACCAAACTTCGCTTTGCCTCGCCTCGGACAGCTTCCACGGAGTCAGTGCAATCTTCAGAGGAGTAGTTCAAGGTGTTTAGATCACAACTTAGCATGAAAATACCATCACAACGACGCATATAGACATACAAATCATGATCGAAGTTAAGTACATGATATTCCAGTTGACCACACAAGGCGCATTCACCATCAGCAAATACACTAGTGGTATGGATAGACGAAGTTGCTTAGATCAAACACCACATTCCACAGCTAACATCTACTTGCATGGAATGAAAATTATACTACTTAGAACTATTTTACGCTACCATTTGAATCGGAAGGACGAAGAAACCTTGCTAGCTACTCACAACAAAGACGAAATTCACCATCAATGAAAAACTCTTTTATTGAGAGAGTGTTCACAACAATTTCTTACAAAGTTTTCAAAGGGAAAACTTTCCCTCTTCTTCAAACTACACTACCAATCTATACTAAGTTACTCTAAGCTATCGCCTAGCTGTCTCTCTATTCTAATCTCTACTGTCTAACTTCTACTTCTAATAAGATACAAATGAGGGGGACTCCCCCCTTTATATAGCTGGCCAAGTCCAACGGACGGCTTAGATTACAATCAGCTGGATGGCCCAGATTGTGCCACCTCAGCCCTAAACAAGATTCGCCCTAAAAACCCCCATAATGGAGAGTGGGGCAATAAATGAGCAATTAATGGCCACCATCTTCTAGAAGATTCCCGCTTGTGGACACGTTCACACTGTTCTCGATCTTCTTCTTGACATTGTTCTTCAACCTCTTCTCGAGCTTCCATTCTTTTCTCCATCTTGAGTTTTGAAAACATTTCTTCTTTGTCACTAAGTCTCAACACTTAGCCATTTTCTTGCAACTTTTTCTTCCTTCGAGGTTGTAATGTTGTCTTGGAGTATCCTTTCCACCTCTTCAAGTCATTCCTCCTGCAAAACAAGCAAAGAGAAGGACATCAAAACACTTTACAATATAAACTCACCTTACTTACCTTTAACTTCCAAGGGTTCATCTATTTCCTCTAGTCGACTTTGCTTTCTTCATGATCTGTAGGCTGGGGCATATAACGCCTATGCATCAAATTTCAATGCCTTAGACAAAATTTCAACTCTCTTAGGGGCGTATTTAAGAGATGCACTTTTAAAATCATCTTTCGAGAGTGTTAGCTTCAACTGCATCATCTTCAAGGAATTCACCTCACTAGCTGGAGCTCTGATACTCAATTTCGTTCATCTCTGACTCTGGAAGATTAGTCCCACGAAGAATTCAATCAAATTCACCTAGGCAATCGACTTAAAATTCATCCGCTGAGGCATTTTATCTTCAAAAACATCATTTATTCCCTGCCTTAGAAAATTTCTCAAATTTTCCCTAGGAAATTCACCAACCAACCTGGTGCCCATAAAAAAAATCTTCACCTTGGAATTCTTGGCAAGCTGTGGAAGACTTTGAAATCCATTCCTCATCCCGGATGTCCGATACCCAGAAGAAAATTTTCTTCAAAACTTGTCGAATTCATGGGTACACAATGAACGGGTTCATTTAATTTTTCTGAATTTTCCACCTTGGAAAAATAACTTTAGCAAATTTATTCAAGCTCCTCACCCCTGTGAATACTTTGTTGCTCTAATTGGAAATTTTTTATCAACCCATCCTGCAATGCTAGCATCCTGACTTCATCACTGGAAAATTTGCTTGTGCTTCAGGAAAATTCATCACCCCAGAGTCTAGGCGTATTTTCTAAAGAAGAAAATATTTTGCCTTAGAGAAATTTTAAATCACCCAGCATTTTAAATTTATTTTTGCCTTAGAAGATTTTTTTAATTTCATCCTCCAATTCATTCTTCCTGTGAGGAAAATTTTAAATCACCTTGAATTTTTCCGTGGTGAGAAAATTTTATTAACTTCACTTAGAAGATCTTCCTTGAAAGCACATCATACTTAGCATATTTTATTGCCTAACATATCATATTCATCACCCTATACCTGGCGCATTTAGCACTTAGAAGAGGACACTTTCATATCCACGCCTAGCATATTATTTTATCACTTGGCATTTTCAACGCCTAGCAACACTTTATTTCACCACCTTGTCTTCAATGCCTTGCACATTTTCATCTCTTCCTTAGGCGCATTTCACACTTGGAATAGGATATTCTTGTTTACTTCTTTGACTTTCTCTTGTTGAAGTGAGGGCGCATTTCACATGTGTGGAAGGATGAAATTCTCACTTAGAATATTTTAGCAATTCCTCCCTAACTTGGGCGCATTTCATACTTGAAGGAGGATAAACTTTAAACGCCATCTTTGCCTTTGTCATTACATGGCTTTCAACGCCTTTGTCTTCTTCCAATTTTGCATGGATACCTTTGCCCTTTTTCCAACTTTGCATGAATACCAACTTTGCATGGGCGTTTGTCTTTTTGCATGTTTTGCATGTATACCTACTTTGCATGGGCGCATTTGGGTTAGGCAAGAGGATGAACTTATTACGCCTTGACTTTCCTTTTTGACTTCCTTCTAGACTTCTTAGCATGGGCGCATTTTGGGTTGAGAGGAGGATGAAACTCTTTGACTTGTTGACTTTCTTGAACTTGGGCGCATTTTGGGGTGAGAGGAGGATGAAACACTTTGACTTCCTTGACTTTTTCTTGAACTTGGGCGCATTTTGGCATGGGAGAAGGACGAAATTCTACACTTAGAAATTTTTTTAGCATTTTGCTTGCATGTGAGGGGGGTGCATTTCACCCCTTGAGCAGGACGAAACTTAACACTTAGAAATTTTTAAACTTTCTCCAGCTTTTCCTTGGGCGCATTTTGGCATAGGAGGAGGATGAAAAACTTCAACACTTAGAAACTTTTTGCTTCTACCACCTTGAGGGCACATTTGGCATGCTGAGGAGGAAGTTTTCATGCCTTAGAAATTTTTTCATCAATCTCCTGTCATGAGGGCGCATTTTGGGGTAGCTGTAGGATGAAGCTCAAGACCTAAACATTTTTGACTTCCAGCTGAAGATGGGCGCATTTCACATATGCTGGAGGACATCTTTCAGACTTAGAAATTTTTTTATGTCTCTTCATCCTTGAGGGCGCATTTTCAAGTTCCTGTAGGAAGTTCAACATTTTGGCATTTTTCTCAAAGTCTCCAGCTGAAGTGGGCGCATTTTGATGGTGGTGAAGGATAAAGTTCTAGACTTAGTCACTTTTTCTTCGTCTTTGCCAGTTTCTCCATGCCTGCTATTTATAGTAAGTCCTTCAATTCTTGCATCTCTAAAGCTCAGAATGATTTGAAATTTTGAACGCTGGATCCTCGCGACCTCGTTGGCCTGTTGACACTGCTATTTCGGGTTGGCCTGCTATTTTTAGCCCATTCCTTAAGGTGGTTTGCTATAAATAGAAACTGCCTGCTTCTGATATCTCCACAATTCCGTTTGCTTTGAAATTCGAAAGAGGTGCTCCTCACCACATGACCTGCCTACTGATATCGGCGCATGCAACTGATTTGCTATTTTTAGCCTGCTTCCAAAATGACTTACTATAAATAGTAAGTGCTCCGTTTGTTTTGAAATTTTACCAGCAGATAGCTTGAAGGATGCTGATCGCGGTGGTATACCTCGGTTTTCGAAAATTCTAACTTTTTAACCCTCTTTTCAGGCTCCGAAGCTGGAAACCCTAATTTGCTCTGCATGCATATCAAATGATCTCTGTTTGTTCTCGTTTCTGTTGCACATCGATCAACTCGTGATTCTAAAGTGCTGGGAGGCGGCTGCCGGGATGCACCTGCTAAAAATAGTAAGTTCCTAAATGAGTGATTATCCTGTTTTGCATGTCACACCATCGCGAAGCCCTCGAAAAACCCATAAGGAATATGCAGACATGCAGAGAAAACCCTGACATGCAAACCCTAAAATTAGCCTCTGAAGGCTGAACTCTGAAAGTTGTCATCTCACTTTGCATTGTATACTGTTGCGAAGGTTTCTGACAACCCAGAAGGAATCTCCAGACATGCGTTGAAAAACTCTGCGTCTAAGCCCCGAAATCCGCTCCGGAAGTCGGACTGCTAAAAATAGCAAGTTGTCCATTTCAGCTCAAATTTTGCCAATGAGTAGCCCGATGTGCTCTGAATGCAGTGTGACTGTCGGAATTTCAAAAATACTGACGAAATGCCCTGAATTGCATACTTACTAAAAATAGTAAGTACCCGAAATTTGATGAAATTTAGCTGAGAGCTTGCTGGAAGCACACTGACAGCAACGTTAGTCTCTGTTTTCAATTTATTCACCTTGTTGAATTCAAATTGGTGTGAAGGAATCAAACCCTAATTTTAAAGACTCGGCCAAAAACCCAATTTACGATCAAAGGTGGGCACATCCCCAAATAGACAAAACGAGAGAGAGACAGCAAAACAAACCAAAATCAAGCCAAAAGTTCGGAACGAAGCAAAAATTAGGGGGTCCCCATTTGCAATGGGGCGATGTGTGGAAAAGGTCACAACACTATCAAAATATGGACAGAAAAGTACTTTTGTTTCACCTTTTGAGAGATCAAATTAAGTTATTTGGAAATGTCATTTTGTAAGTATATAGACCTTAGTTTTATCTTTTTAAAAACTGTAATATGTATTATATTTTCTTTAATATTATATATTTTTTAATTTTATAATGAATATAGGCTTATTACAAAACGATACATGTTATCGGATTCACTTAGTGACTATTCGGATATTGGTCTGGTTCGAATTGGATTCGCTGTCCAATTTGGTTCCACTATAGATTTCATAAGGCACAGGTAAAAGGAGTTGGGTTCATCTAGGACAAACCCAAGTGAACTCATCTAAAGTAAATTTTATTTATTCAAATTATTCTATATAAAATGCAATCGTCATCTCTTGTATAATTTGAAAAAGAGTTACATGCCTTAAATTTGAGCAGGCAATCATGTCACAACATTTTTAACTGACAGAGGAGCCCTGGTAATGGTGTGCACATAGGAGAAATTGAAGTTCATGCCCAATTACTCCCAAAAGACAAGCTTAGTAATGATGTACCAGCATTAGCAGCAGTAAATGTGGGAATAGATATGGTGTGGAAGGCTCTGCGATAGCCATGGAATCTGCAAACATAGCTCTCATGTCTAATGACATAAGGAAGATTGTTGGTGCAGTGAAATTAGAGCCGAGATCAGTGAGGGCAATATACATAAATGTTGCATTCTCCCAATTGACTAAGGAAGCCTTGGTGGTGCTTCCTTCATGGGTTATATCTACTTGTGGATGGTTGTGCTAGCAGTCACAGACACTTGCCTGATTGTGACATTCCACAACATGCTTCTATTGAAAGGAGAGAAAGGTGGTCATGCTCATCATCATCATCATCATCATCATTAATGGGTGTTGCAATGACTCAGAAGTGAATGGACATGCAAATCATCTTCACAACCATGATCCTGATCATGGTATTTGCAAAGAGAACCATGGTCATGAGCACAATCACAATCATAACCATAACCACAACCATGGTCATGATCATGAACATCACCATGACCATAATCATAGTAATGGCCATGAACATGAGCATTATTTTGATGTGGTGAAATGTAGTGCATGCATCCGTCATGCAGTCATTTACATAGAGTGTGGCTGCCTCAATCCCATTAATCGGTCATACAACACTACCAGCAGAATTGAGCAAACTCAGAATAGACCAAGTAGCAGCTGCAACAAATGTAGTTTACCCTTCCAATCAGGTCCTCAGCCAAAAACAAGTTGTTAATGTGGTCAAATTTCAAGTTGTTAATGTAGTTTAATTATTGGTTTCAATTGGTAAATAATAATTTACCATAGTTCTCCCAAAATTCCTCACCAACAAGAAGGACCACAAAAATGGAATTCTGAAAAGAATTAGGGAGTTAAAATGTTTGATAGAATGCCTCAAAACAAATGTTGCCTCATGACCTGCCATAATTGCACAATATGAAATCGTTAAAAAAAAATCTACAAACTTCCAAGAAAATGCAATTCCCATGTGCTAAGCCAAATCTCATTAATTTTGTCAGCATTCTACCTGTGTGTGCAAAAAGTGGGAGCTTTGGAACAGAGTATGGACATTTAGGGAAAAAAAAGGTAAGTACATTTTTCTTACAGCTGGACATTATTGTGTCCCCATTTTTTATTTTTTGTTGGGGTACGAATCAATTCAAATAGTCTCATTTTAAAAAGTCGTTGCATGAGAGATTTTTGTTGTCTGTTGGTGTGCTGTGTATTTCGAATAATTTCCACCTCTTTATTTTAACTCCTGGTGGATGACATCGCTAACGACATCACATTTGACAGTTAAATTAATCAAAGTTTCTGAACATTTAAACTGCATATCAATAATGCCAAACCTAACAAGGGAAATTTATAAAGACAAAATAGCAAAATCAAACAAAATGGATCCATGCATGTAGATATTTATGGTTAAGGAGTTTGATTATTTTTCTTATTCAAAGGTTTTGTTTCAATCGTGTTTGGCTCCTTGTAAATGGATGCATATCACTTCTCTAATAAGACCTTTATTGCACAATGTACCCAAAAAAAAAAAAACTTTTTTTCCACATTGACTTTCCACACCACTTCGGTGTACCCATTGCACACCAAGGTGCAATTGCTAATTTTACCTTTTATATAGGATGTTTTAGGATTTACTGTCTTCCAAAGTGTCTTTTAGTTTCTGGATTAATTTTAAGTATGGTTTGCCTTGAGTTTATCTGGTAGGATTTGCAGTGTTCATGTTATTCAGCTGCTGAAGTTGCAGCTTCTTACTGTCTTTAATACATTTAATTTTGTGGTTATTTTTAGGTTTCTTTTGTTAAGGGTAACTGGGAATATTACCTGGACCTGACCAGTTCTTGGAGGAACAAGTCCCTGTCCTGGACATGTTATTAATTTGAGTGTATAATCCAAGTTATGGGCTGCTTTATTATGATATGGTTATCTGATCTTGGGTCATATGCATTTCTTAAAAATGCACTTGTTTAACCTTTACACCACAACCCTTTCGACTAATGTTTTAGAATTTAGATTTATCTTTTGTAAAGATTTTAGAATTTAATCCTCTATCTCCTTTTTGCACACTCCTAGAGCATGCCCAACATTGCCCTAGTACTGGCATCCCATCTTGGCCTCCTTCATTACACAAACCCCTCAAGCCTAGTTTCCATTCCATGGGACAGCTAGACTCCTAGAGCTAGCACCTTGTTCATCTCTTCCTATACTTGGCTAGACTAGCTCTATGCTTGTGGCCACATAGCTTTGCTGACGAAATCCTTTTCCTCTACATTCCATGCATGACATCCTAACTCCATGGAAGACACGTCCAACCTTTTAGCTCCTATGGACTTCTCTTCTCAAATCCATGCTTGCCTCCTTGAGCTCATTGAACTCATATCCGTGATCCATCTAGACAACCCTAGCATTGGACTTCGTATCCATTTTGACAATACTCCTTGAGAGGTACTAGCCTATGAACCACATCATTGTCAAGCCTTGCACTCCAATCTGCTTTGTCACCCATATAAACTTGCCTCATGGCTTGGCTCCATCCCAAGCACTCATATTGGGACCTGTTGATGCGTGTTTTATGACACAACAAACATTCTAGAATAAAGAGTCCAAAGACGCTCTATCCCCTCTTGGAAAATTATCTCGTATGCTAAGATTGCAAGTAAGATCATACGGCAATTCCAATGTTTAAGATGAATGCGGATGAGCTTTGTGGTTTGATGTGATTATGCTGGTAACACAAAGGGACTTACGCTAGGCTCGTTCACAATGAAGGTCTAGACAATGAAGCTCTATTGCTTGGGTCATGGATCAAACAAACTAAAAAGGAGATAAAGGTTTAGAATTTCTAATCTACTTCCTAAGAATTCAAGAGACGGTATTGACTTGGTGGAACCAATAACCACGCTTTGCTTCGCCACGCTCAACGACAACTACACAAAGGGGGTGCAATCTTCAAGGGAATGTGCTTATGATTTTCACGTTATGAATAACTACCATCAAATCGAACAATAATTATCCAGACAGAAGTTAAGCATCCACAAAATAAGCTCGGCTAACTTTACGCATTGAATGAAAATCATCCATTCAAAGAAAGTATGAGCAAAAAGTTTCACCATAAATCAATACTTATCGATCTTGATTCATCTAACATACATGAAATAAAATCTAAACTATGATGAGGGATAAGAACCATGCCAACTCCAAAATAAGAGAAGCAATCACCATCGAACAATGCATGCATTACTTATTACTTTGGCAATCTTACAACAGCTTGCTTATCTCAACATGTTTTGCAACATGCTCCCATGCTTTACAAATGAGGGGGTGAGCTCAATTTATAGGCTCCCCAATTACAATTCAATGGCCAAGATTAATTTGGATCAACGGCCAAGATTACAAATAAAACCCTAATTAGGGTTTGCTACCCCTCGACCAATGAGAAAATTGCACTTGAGGACACTTGTCCTTTTTGCTAAATATGAACCAACAGATAAAATAGAAAGTTGTTGCATGTTGATTTGGAATGATTTGATTGGTTGGAAGATGACGAGGCGCCACCTCAACATGCTGGATGTCCTCCTTTGTTACTTTGTTCTTTTTCCATGTTCATGCCTTAGAATATTTTTCTTGCCAGTGACTTTATCTTTTGTGCTTTGATCTTGGATGACTTTGGCTTCTTCTTCTCACCTCGCCATGGAGCACCTGTTTAGACTTGAAGTCATTAAGTCTTTCTTTACGGATTGCTTTGGAATCCCTTCACATGCCTTGAATTTGGAGTGGAACTCCCTTGTGCTTTCGCCGCAGTGAAGGAAAATTGGATCTTTTCTGTAGAGAATTCCCATACTTAGCCAAATTTTGGCTACTTTGTAATACCTTCAAGATTTTGGCCGTTTTTGTGCTCAAATAAACTTCACCGGTAGGGTTGTCTTCAATTTTGAATTTGGCTTGCGTAAGTTGTATGTACTTGATGATGTGCCTATCGTTGTCTTCATGATGCCAAATTCTCGATGTGTAAGGGTGGACTTCCTGTTGGTCTTGCAATGTGCGATGGTGGACTTCAAGTTTTCTTTCATCTCCCTTATTTGGACTTTACACTTTCTTTTCCCTTGCCTTGCGTAGTCATCCACCTGCAAGAAACAAAATAAATAAATTTAGATAACTTTTCAAGATAGGCTTTGAAATATTTTTATAAATTTCATTTTCAAGTTTTTAATTTTCTTTCCGTCATGATTTTCTTGCCGTCCATTTTGTTTGGCCATGATTTTCTTTCTTTTTTCAAAATTTATCTCGCCATGTCCAATTTTATTTGGCCATAAATCTTTTTGCCCAAAATTATTTTGCCGTAAATTTTAATCGTCCAAAGTCTCTGGCAAGATTTTCTTGCTTTTTTCCAAAATTTATCTAGCCACGTCCAACTTTATTTGGCCATAAATCTTGCTTCCATAAATCTTGCTTCGTCCGCTTTTACTTTGCCATTACCCTCTTCCGTTGGCCATAAATCTTGCCATCCTAAGTCACAGGCGAAATTTTCTTCACATCTTCCTAAGTTGTTTGGGCAAAATGTTTTAGACTTAGAAGAAATATTTCTAAGTATGGCGAAATTTTCAAGGCCAATCATACATTTTTTTAAATCTCTCAAAGCCCATACTTAGGCAAAAATTTAAGTTTTCATACTTCTCTAGTCATGGCGGACTTCCTTTGTTGTTAGGCCATCAAGACTTAAGCTAGGCAGACTTTAGCACTTAGCTTGCCATCTTTTATTTGACTTAGGGCGGACTTCCTCCTTTGGCTTACCATTTCTCCATTTTGTCTAAAATTATTTTGCCGTTGCCTCTTCCTTTTGAGGGCGGACTTTATCTTATGTTAGGCCAAGGGCGGACTTGCTATTCATTCTTGCCATTTGACCTTTGGATAGGGGCGGACTTGCTCACTTGGCTAGCCACTTAAGGCGGACTTCACACATTTTCTAGCCATTTACCAATTGACTAAGGGCGGACTTAGCTTCTCTTGCTGCCATTCCAAAGCGGACTTCATCAATTTTGTCATGCCATACAAGGCGGACTTGGCAAAATGTCTTGCCATCTCAACATTATGTCCAAGGCGGACTTGGCCACTTAGCATGCCATTTAACGTTTTAACCAAGGCGGACTTTGTCATTTGTTAAGCCATGCCTTTTATCTATAGGCGGATTTTCCAATTGTTTTATTGCCATTATCTTCCTTATGGCTGGCGGAGTTTACTAAGTCTTTGCCATTTCATTTTGAAGGTGGGCCCACTTCAAAAACTTTATGTCTTTAGGTGACTTGACTTTGTCAAATATTTTCCAAGTGTTTTTTAGGCTGGGCGCACTTCCTAAGACGTTTCCTCAAGTCACTTTCCAGCTGGTGGACTTTGTTAAGGACTCTCCAATTACTTTTTCAAAGCAAGGCAGATCTCATCAAATGTTTTCCAATTGTATTTAAGGCTGGGCGCACTTTAGTAACTCTTTGCCAAATGACCTGATAAAACATTTTCACTTTGCCATGTGTCATGGGCGGACTTTATAAGACTTTATGCCATTTACCTTTGCAAAGCTGATGGCGGACTTGGCATAGATTTATGCCATTTCTCTTGCGAGCTGGGCGGACTTACCAGATTGCCAAGCCATTGTTTCCTCTGGCTGAAGCATTCTGACATTAATTTATCCTTTCTCCATGCTGGTTATGAATCTTGGCCATGCTTCCATGGATTCTTGCCATGAATTGCAGTCATACTTAGACAAATTTGTCATGAATTTCCCAGATTTCTCCATGTACTTCTGTGATTTTTGGGCTGATTTTCCAGATTTTTATCAATTTTCTGTGATTTTTTGATCTGGAAGTCTGATTTTTGATGATTTTTCATTGATTTTTTCAAAATTTTCAAACTTAATCAGATTTCACCAAAATTGATTTTTCGTGATTTTTTGTTCGTTTTTTGGGACTTCTGAGTGGATTTTCGAAATTCAGGCACTTTCTAAATATGGAACCCCCGACAAAAATAGAAACTTTTCCCAAAATAGCAACTTTCCAAAAATAGCCCCTGAAAAATAGGAAGTCTGAAATGGGCCAAAAAACGCGAAAATGAAGTCCCTAAAAAATAGGGGCCCAGAGGGTCAAAAAACGCGAAAAAGTAGGAGTTGTCGGAACTGGATGAAACGACAGTCGTTCTTTGTCCTTCGGGCCCTCTGAGTCTGTCTGAGATGTTTAGACATTGATTCTGACTGAAAATCACAACTTGGCTCCGGATGGTGGCTCAAAACTCAAACTCCTCATTGCAAAAAAGACTGGTGATAAGCAATTGCGACGCCAAGGCAAAAAGCAAAAAAGCAAAAAAAAACAAAGGGTCCCCATTTGCAATGGGGCGATGTGTGAAAAGGTCACAACAGGACCTTGTCCACAATGCCACACTAGTCCCTTCTCCATGGGACTAGAGGCACTATACCTCATTGCAACCTCTGCAAACCTTAGGCAACCTTGGGTGTGGACCTAACACATCACCCAACTCCTTGTACCTTGAGTTTTGCTTAGCATTCCCAACAATACTCGCCCAACTTGGTGAGCATCCAACACTGACATAGACAACTCACTCCTGGCATCATCTCCCACATAGGGCCTAGTTACTCTGCTTCACTAGTTCTAGCTAGGACAACCCACACCTGGATTCATCCCCAACAATTGGCCTAGCTACTCCACTTCATTGGAATAGAGACTATTTGCCAACTTCCACCTAAAAACCTCACCAATTACTGATAAGGCGGGGCTACTCTTCTTCACCCTTAAAATCCATGTAGAACATGTAGCTTCTCCCAAGCCTAAATGTTGGGATTGCTCTTCTTTGTCCCTAGGGGGTGTCCTTGGTTGCTATCTTGGCTTCCTACACTCCATGGACAATCAGTGTGCGCCTAACACTTTCAACCAACCATACCCTCTTATATAAGGTTATTTGTTCAATTCCTAGACCTTAGTAGACCAAACCATGAACTCGCTAATCACCACCAATTCTGACTCCATTGCACACCCTAGCAACACCATACATCTCGACACAACACCCTGACCATATTGGACTTTCACAACACATTCTAGTTTGGACAAGCTAGCCAAGTTCCACTATGGACTTGCCCCAATGTTCAAGCGATGTGGACTCCTAGTCCACTTTTTGGGACTATGAGCTTCAAGCTCCTTGTCTACTTTTTTAGTCTAGCAGATTGCCTGTCCCCAGTTTTGGTAATGTGGACTTTGAGTTCGTTCTTTTGGCACTATCATATCTTGGCCAAGGACTACCCCAACCATGAGTGCCTAGTCCCTTACATTCTCCCCCACTCAAAATAGGTGATGCCCTTTACATCAGTCCATTAGGCTCGAGTTTTGTCCTTCACTGCTTCCTAATGAAGACTTACAACTTGCTGAGGGATCTTCGAACATAAGCACTACATCAAGCCCAACTTCACACACCACCGATTTAGACCCTTGTCTTCCTTAGTGCTGCCAGCATGAGTACCCCTACTCCAAACACTAACCCATGAGAATTCCATCCTCATCTTCTCCAAATTTGTGAGCCCTTGCTTCAACTTCTCTAGTTTGCAAGAATCCTACCCTTGACTTCTTCCATGTTGCCAAGCCCAAAATATTTGACTCTACAACCTTGCAAGAGCCACACCCTTGACTTCATCAGTTAATTGTCCATCCCTGATGGAACTTGAGTATTGTATCCATGAAAACCATGGTAAGTTGCGTCCTCTCACTTTCTCTTTGTTTCAAGTTGTCTTGGCAAGAGCCCCTCTCTTCAATCAATGCCTAACTCAGCAACACAAGTTCTTGACTCTTCCAAGTCCACTTGACCCCAAGCTTAGTTCCAACACAGACTCTGCCACAAAATAATGAACAGAAACTCACTTCCTGCTCTTTTGGTACCATCAATCTCCCTGACCACATTGTCTAAGACTATAATGTCCTTTTTTCCAAATGAGATTAAAATAATAATAAATTAAAATATTAAAAATATAAAATATAAAGTTTAAAATTAAAATTTAATGTAATCAAAAGTCAAGGAGCATGTGAAGAATCATGACCATTGAAGGAAAAAGATATATAAGAGACACCAAATGATGCAGGAGCATCCGGGTGCACAGGCAATCTTGCAACACACAAAAAAAGTTGCATTTTTCTTCATTTAATTTTGTAGTGATTTTTTTCAAGCATGATTTTGGGGCACATTTCACACATTTTTCAGCATATTAAAAACTACTAAATTCTAATGCCTATTGGATATATGACACCAAAGGCTTGATTTTTATGTGTTTTATGGCTCATAAAATGACTCTTGCCTCACCAAATTGGAGGAAGAAAAATTCCAATGCCTAGGCATGAATTTTCCAATTTGAGCTCCTTTGTAACTCCCGTGAGTTTGAAATTATTGGCCATTAGTGCTGGAATCTTCTAGGTGCAAGTGTTGGAGGTAGTGGAATGCAGGATGATCGAGAGAATTTTTAGCAAAGACATTAAAATCTTGCAGGAATAATAGGAGAAAAAGGAGAAGCTTGCCTGAAGGTTGTGGTTGCAGGGAAAAATCCAATGCCTAGGGAAAGAGAGCATTGAACAGGAAAATTTTGAAGGAAAATATGAAAGGAAATGGAGGAAAATTTTCAGAGGCACACCCATGGCATCCAAAGAGGAATAGAGGAAGGTTTGAGGCTGATTTGACATTGCTTGTAGCAGATTTTTGTTGCTCTAAATCTGATTTGTAATAGTTGAAGGCATTCTTGCCTGTAGGAGTGAATTTTTTTTGTATTGGAAAGGCATTCATTCATGTAGGATTGAATCTTCGCTCGCTTGTTGATTTCTTGTAGCATTTATTATTGCTGGAGCTGCACATTTAATATAAAAATCAGATTTATTGAATTAATTGAAGCATATGTGTGTGATATTGATCTTTGGTTGTGTTGATGCGTGTTTTATGACACAACAAACATTTTAGAACAAAGTGTCACAGACGCTCTATTCTCTCTTGAAAAATAACCTTGTATGCTAAGATTGCAAGTAAGATCATATGGTAATTCCAATGTTTAAGATGAGTGTGGATGAGCTCTGTGGTTTGATGTGATTTTGCTGGTAACACAAAGGGACTTACGCTAGGCTTGTTCAATTCACAATGAAGGTCTAGACAATGAAGCTCTATTGCTTGGGTCATGTATTAAACAAACTGAAAAAAGGAGATAAAGGTTTAGAATTTCTAGTCTACTTCCTAAGAATTCAAGAGACGGTATTGACTTGGTGGAACCAATAACCACGCTTTGCTTTGCCACGTTCAACGACAACTACACAAAGGGGGTGCAATCTTCAAGGGAATGTGCTTATGATTTTCACATCATGAATAACTACCATCAAATCGAACAATAATTATCCAGACAGAAGTTAAGCATCCACAAAGTAAGCTCAGGTTAACTTTACGCATTGAATGAAAATCATCCATTCAAAGAAAGTATGAGCAAAAAGTTTCACCATAAATCAATACTTATCAGATCTTGCACTCATCTAACATACATGAAATAAAATCTAAACTATGATGAGGGATAAGAACCATGACAACTCCAAAATAAGAGAAGTAATCACCATCAGAACAATGCGTGCATTACTTATTACTTTGACAATCTTACAACAGTTGCTTATCTCAACATGTTTTGCAACATGCTCCCATGCTTTACAAATGAGGGGTTGAGCTCAATTTATAGGCTCCCCAATTACAATTCAATGGCCAAGATTAATTTGGAATCAACGGCCGAGATTACAGAATAAAACCCTAATTAGGGTTTGTCCTAACTAACTCCTCGACCAATGAGAAAATTACATTCGAGGACGCTTGTCCTTTTTACCAAATATGAACCAACAAATAAAATAGAAAGTTGTTGCATGTTGATTTGGAATGATTTGATTGGTTGGAAGATGACGAGGCGCCACCTCAATGTGTTGGATGTCTTCCTTGATCACTTTGGTCTTGTTCCTTAGAATATTTTCCTTGCCGATGACTTTATCCTCTGTGCTTTGATCTTGGATGACTTTGGCTTCTTCTTCTCACCTCGCCTTGGGGCACCCATTTAGACTTGAAGTTATTGAGTCTTTCTTCTTGGATTGCTCTGGAATTCCTTCACGTGCCTTGAATTTGGAGAGGAACTCCCTTGTGCTTTCGCCGCAATGAAGGAAATTGGAACTTTCTCAGTGGAGAATTTCCCATACTTAGCCAAATTTTGGCTATTCAATTTCATTTTGTAACATCTTCAAGATTCTGGCCATTTTTGTGCTCAAATAAACCTCGCCAGTGGATTTGTCTTCAATTTTGAATTTGGCTTGCGTAAGTGGGATGTACTTGATGATGTGCCTGCTGTTGTCTTCATGATGCCAAACTCTTGGTGGACTCCCTGTTGGTCTTGCAATGTGCAAGGGTGGACTCCCCAAGTTTTCTTTCATCTCCCTTCCAGTCGGACTTTACACTTCCTTTGCCATTTTCCTCGCCTTGTGTAGTCATCCACCTGTAATAAAACAAAACAAATTTATTTAAGATTTTCTCTCTCCTAAAGATAACTTTTCAAGATAAGCTTTGAAAGATTTTTATAAATTTCATTTTCAAGCTTTTAATTTTCTTTCCGTCCAATTTCATTTGGCCATCCATTTTATCTTGCCATAATTTTCTGTCTTCCAATTTTATTTGGCCAGGATTCCTTTCGTCCAAAATTATTTGGCCATTACCTTCCTTCGTCCAAAATTATTTGGCCATTACCTTCCTTTTTCCAAAATAATTTTGCCATGATTTTCTTTCCTTTCAAGCATGGCGAATTTCTCAAAGCCCATACTTAGGCAAAAAATTTTAATTTTCACACTTCTCTAGACATGGCAGACTTCCTTTGGTGTTAGGCCATTAAATTTTTTCTTTGGCCAATGTTTAGCCACTTCACTTCTTTCATATGGCGGACTTACCTTGTTTCCAAGCCACTCTACTAGGGCAGACTTCAGCCTATGGCTTACCACTTTGTGTTTTATCCAAGGCGGACTTGCTTAAATTTCTTGCCATTTCTTCATGTGGCTGGGCGGACTTGCCTCATTTCTTTGCCACCTTCTCATCTTGCTAAGGGCGGACTTCATCAAATGTCTAGCCACTTCAACCTTTTCCTTGGCTATACCTTAGACAATTTCTTCTTTTCCAAGGGCGGACTTCATCACTTTTCTTGCCACTTGGATTATGGTGGGCGGACTTGGCAACTTTCCTTGCCATTTAGTTGAGCGGACTTCATCAAATTTCATGCCATTACTCCTTTTGCTCAAGGGCGGACTTTGCTATATGGATTGCCATTTAAGGCGGACTTTAGCTTTTGGCTTGCCATCTCATTGCTTGGTCAAGGTGGACTTCATACATTTCCCAGCCACTCCACATTTTGTCCAAGGCGGACTTCCTTCTATCCTTTGCCATTAGAGGGCGGACTTTATCTTCAACCTGGCCATCTCTTTCTAGCTGAAGGTCTTCACCATTAACTTCCTCATGCTGGTTATGAATCTCAGTCCCCTTTCGTGCCTTGACCATGATTTTCAGTCATTACCTTGCCATGAATGTTCAGATTTCCAGATTTTTTCCATGGATTTCTCAGATTTTTTATATGAATTTCTCAGATTTTTATATGAATTTCTCAGATTTTTTATATGAATTTCTCAGATTTTTCAGTCTCCTCCATGAATTCTTTCAGATTTCAGATTTTTTAACTTTTTCTGTGATTTTCTAGAATTTCACCATGAATTCAAAAATTTTCAAATCGATTTTTTGAGAGTTTCGTTGATCTTTTCGAACTTCTGAGTGGATTTTCGAACCTCGAGACTTTTCCAAATATAGAAACTTTCTAAAAATAGAAATTTTCCAAAAATAGCAACTTTCTAAAAATAGACCCTAAAAAATAGGGATCTCAGAATTGCCCAAAAGTGCCAAAAAAGTAGGTCCTAAAAACTAGGGGGTCCGGAGTGAAAAAACCCTAAAATGTAGGAGATGCCAGAATCGACCGAAATGACAGTCGATCTTCGTCTCTCGGGTCTTCTAAGCATGGTGATGATGCTTGCACAGTGATCTAGGCTCAATTTCTCCAACTGACTCGGGTGACCGTTCAAAACTCAAACTCCTCATTGCAAAAAGACTGGTGATAAGCAGTTGCGACGCCAAGGCAAAAAAAAAGGGTCCCCATTTGCAATGGGGCGATGTGTGAAAAGGTCACAACAGGTTGCAAGTTCAATAGTTTCAATTCCTAAGGTTGAGAAATCTTTCCTTGTTGAGGTTTGAAATAAATTGGGGAAAAAAGAGAAAAGTTTAAAGGTTGCTGGAAGGAATCAAACACCAATGTTCAGAAAGGGTTTTTCTGGGTTTTCAGCTTGATTTTTAATGTGGTTGCATTGGTGGAAATTTTTTGAATCACATGTTTTCTTGTAGATGAAGGTGGAGCTTCTATTATCCAAGTTTTTAGAAGAAATGAAACTTGTTTGTACAATCAAAATAATTTCCAAAATGTGGTCTATCAATAGTTTTCAATGCATTTACATACATGATTGATGATTTATGTTTCAAAACTTTTTGGGTTTGTTTATTTCCTTATGAGAATCATTTTTCAGTTGGGTAGATGAGATATTGGTGTGGTGGCTGCAAAGAACAACACCTCAATTCGGGGTCTTGGTCTTTGACTGCATCAAATGGTATCAGAGCTGGAAGATTGGTTGGGAAGTGTTGCAATAGTTGATTGGTAAGAAGAGTTGAAATAAGTTTGTAGATGTTATGCTCCAGTAGAGGTTAAGGCTAGGTAGAAGGTGCACGAGAGAGAGGTGTGTCTTCTAGAAACCATCTATTGGGTAGAGGATAAACAAGAGTGAGTTTGTTGTAGGGAGGACTTGTGATTGCAAAAGGTTGATACCCTAAAGTGAGAGAGATTGTTGCAAGGAGGACTTGTAACTATAGAGGGACTTGTGAGTCTCTGAAGATGTCTTTGAAGAAGAGGACAAGATGGGTCATGAAAAAACCTATGAGGATTTTACCTATGGAAGAGTGGAAAGAAAAGAGGTTTACAAAGTGGGCTTTTGAAGAATTAAAGAAGATTGAGGTTAGAGTGGAAGCCTTGGAAAGATATTACTTTCCTGATAAATCTGTGATTGCAGAAAAGAAGAACGAAATTGCAGTAGTAGAAGTGGCAATAGATAAGAAGGTTGAAGAGGAATATATGGGCATGAAGGAGTAACATTATTCTTCTAACAAAAATATATTTGCAAGTCAATTTGTGTATACAGGTGAAGAGAAGAAAGAGGAAAAACAAAGATTTGACAAAGAGGACAACGAAAAGAAGAAAGAGAAAATGAAGAGTTGCAGCTCTATGATGAAAGTGACATGGAAAGAAGAGGAAAGAAGAACATGTGGGATCAGCCCACACGAAGAAAGAAAAGAAAAGAATCATAAAGAAGGAATGGAGAAAGAAAGAGGTAAAAAAAAACAGAAGATTTATTTGAAGGAGAGGTAACAAAAGAAATGAAGGTGGGAAGAGATAAACTCCCTATTTTATGTGCTAACACTATTTTGGATGTAGGTGAAGAAAAGGATACAGTGGAGTGTCATGCATATGGCATTGAAAAGGAAGGGATCCTCATGCAAGAGGATAATAAAAAAGAGAAGAATGAATTCGTAGCTGAAAAAGAGGTATTGTTTAAAGATATTGATGTTGATTTGTGTGAAGAAAAGATAAAGGAACATGTTGAAGTAAGTGACTGTGAAGTTGGGGCAGGAATTTTTCCTTGGAAAGAAACAAATATGTTGAAGAAAATGGCACATTTGAGTGCAATGGAGGAGGTAGAAGAAGAGAGTAACAAGATTACAGCAGATAGTCGAGAAGAAAAAGTTGGAACAGCAGTAGAAAAACAATAACACATAGTAAAAGGTTATTTCTGTGATGTTTGTGAAAATGAGTTTTCATGTTATGTTACTTGCAAAGGAATTTAATGAAATTGTCGATATAAAAATGAGTGTAAGGAATAGTATTGTCATAATAGAAGGTGAAGTTGTAGAGATAGAAAATAGTCAAGTTGCAACGAAGTTTGTTCTTCATGAGGACGTGGAGACGATTCAGAATTTGGGGCAGCAATGTGAAGAAGAATGCATAAAAAAATATCTTAAGTGAAAGAGGTGAAGGAGCAGCAAAAAATAAAGAAGATGACTTATTAATGCAGATTGCAATAGTTGAAAAGGAGTGGCTTGCATTGACAACGGGTGAAAAAAAATTCATGGTATTGAAAGATGAGGTAAAATTTGCTTCTTGTGAGTTTTTTGATAAACTCAATTTGTATGGAAGTGATATGGTTAAAATTGAAGGCTATAAGGATATTGAAGAGGATGTTGCAGCAAGAAAAGAGGAAAACAAAATAGAGGAAGAAGAAAGTGAAGAACGGATAGGGGAAGGGAATGTGCAAAGTGAATTTATTGACTTCTATGATTTTGTTAGTGCTGATTTATATGTAGAAGTTAAGAATGATAAAGGGAAGTGGAAAGATGAACCTTGGTGCAACAAGATGAATTACATGAGAGGAAGAAAGAGGGGAAAGATGAAGGAAGGGAGAGACAAGAAGTTTCAAAACAAGGAGACGAAGAAAAATCAAGTAGATAAGGAAGAGAGGTGGATGGTGAACAAACACAATATTTTCAAATGTTCATGAATTCTCACTCATGGAACATTTCTTTTACCCGGGTTGTTTGATGCAGGAGCATCCGGGTGCATAGGCAATCTTGCATCGCACAAAAAAGTTGCATTTTTCTTCATTTAATTTTGTAGCGGTTTTTTTTAGGCATGATTTTGGGGCATATTTCACATATTTCCAGCATATTAAAAACTAAATTCTAATGCCTATTGGATACATGACACCAAAGGCTTGATTTTTATGTGTTTTATGGCTCATAAAATGACTTTTGCCTCACCAAATTGCAGGAGGAAAAATTCCAACGCCCAGGCATGAATTTTCCAATTTGGGCTCCTTTGTAACTCCCATGAGCTTGAAATTATTGGCCATTAGTGCTGGAATCTTCTGGGTGCAAGTGTTGGAGGTAGTGGAATGCAAGATGATTGAGAGAATTTTTAGCAAAGACATTAAAAATCTTGTAGGAATAATAGGAGGAAAAGGAGAAGCTTGCCTGAAGGTTGTGGTTGTAGGGAAAAATCCAATGCCTAGGGAAAAAGAGCATTGAACAAGAAAATTTTGAAGGAAAATATGAAAGGAATGGAGGAAAATTTTCATAGGCACACCCATGGCATCCAAAGAGGAATACAGGAAGGTTTGAGGCTGATTTGACATTGCCTGTAGCAGATTTTTGTTGCTCTAAATCTGATTTGTAATAGTTGAAGGCATTCTTTCCTGCAGGAGTGGAATTCTGTTGTACTAGAAAGGCATTCTTTCATGTAGGATTGAATCTTGGCTTGCTTGTTGATTTCCTGTAGCATTTATTTATTGTTGGAGCTGCACATTTAATGTAAAAATTAGATTTATTGAATTAATTGAAGCATATGTGTGTGATATTGATCTTTGGTTGCAAGTTAAAAAGTTTCAATTCCTAAGGTTGAGAAATCTTTCCTGGTTGAGGTTTGAAATAAATTGGGGAAAAAAGAGAAAAGTTTAAAGGTTGCTGGAAGGGATCAAACACCAATGTTCAGAAAGGGTTTTTCTGGGTTTTCAACTTGATTTTTAACATGGTTGCATTGGTGGAAAAGTTTTGAATCACATGTTTTCTTGTAGATGAAGGTGGGAGCTTCTATTATCCAAGGTTTTAGAAGAAATGAAACTTGTTTGTACAATCAAAATAATTTCCAAAATGTGCTCTGTCAACAGTTTTCAGTGCATTTACATGCTTGATTGATGATTCATTTTTCAAAACTTTTTGGGTTTGTTTATTTCCCTATGAAATTCATTTTTCAGTTGGGTAGATGAGATATTGGTGTGGTGGCTGTGAAGAACAACACCTCGATTTGGGGTCTTGGTCTTTGACTGCATCACCAAACAAGGAGAAGTAAGCATCATATGAATACAACCCTTTTATTTTCCTTGCTGAGTTTGTGGACGGAAACCATTGACTCAAGCATATTAAGAAATAATTTACCAAAGGCATTAAACTGCTGTAGACTTGAAGAGAATTGACAATACTACAGAAAATAATACCTGATATAAGTCTGGGCAGATTTTTGAGTATCCAAAGCAATTTAATATATTTAATTTTGACAGTAATTATTAAATCAATAAGTTAAAAATCAGGAATTCTTATTAATAATCAATTTGTGAAGAAATATTATATATTTTTTCTTGTGAATTATTTAGTCACCAATGACGAAACCCCTCAAAGATCAGAGATTTAAGGGCAAAAACCCTTAATTTCTCTTGCCAAGTTAGTGGATGAAAACCTCTAACTTCTAAAACCCCTAACTTCAGACAGAAATTTAGAAAACATTTCAAGACATTTATACAAGTGAGGAAGCTGCAAGTTGGAAGAAAGATTAAAGCAGAATATAAGTTTAATATTTTCGAATTTGTAATAAAGCTACCCTTAATTTCTCTTGCCAAGTTAGTGGATGAAAACCCCTAACTTTAGACAGAAATTTAGAAAACATTTGAAGACATTTATACAAGTGAGGAAGTTGCAAGTTGGAAGAAAGATTACAAAGGAATATAAGTTTAATATTTTCAAATTTGTAATAAAGCTGTAAATCCAAAGGTTATAATTATCAAAATTATAAGTTTAAAGTTAAATTAATATTTATAATTAATTATGCAAATATTATTGTGAGTGTGAGATATTTACTTAAGGCAAAAATGAGGAATTTTAGAATGGGACATTACAAAGATTGCCTTGATGCCCTCACTGTTGACTCCACTACCCCACTTAGATAGCCACCAACACCAAACTAATTCAGGCTCAACCTTTCTTATTGTCACCAGCTTGAGTACCAAACTCCAATGAATTGTTCTGCAAGAGTCCCACTCCTAACTTCCTTAACAATACCGAGCCATACTCTCAACTCAACCATCCTATGAGAGCCTTGCTCTCTGCTTTCTCTCCTCTAACTTGTCCATCACTGATGGAATTGGGGTCTTGTGTCCACTAAAACCACGATGAATTGCATCTTCACCCCTTCATTTGGCTCCAAGTTGCCATGGTAGAAGCCCTGCTTGACCATCACAACCCAACTCAACAACTCAAAATCTCAGTTTTTTCAATGCCTTGACCCAATACATGCCCTACCAAATTTCCATGAACAACAAACTCACTCTTTAGCACTAAGGGTATGACCAATCCCATTGACCACACTATTCGAGACTACAATAATACCACCACTTAGTTGATTAGCCTAACCAACTCCAATCTCCCAACTTCTCTTGCTACACGGACCAAATCTTGGCATCCATTGGAAGACCTGCTTGACCCCAACCTTGTTGTGTAAGTGCCTTTGTGCTTGGCCACCAAGAGACCTATTCCTCCTAGTCCAACACTCAACCTTACTTCCCAAGTTCACACCATCTACCTTTGGCTCCCAACTTCTTTTTGTTGTGCCACTCTGCTTGCCTACTACCTAGCCTCATAGCCCTCCTTGAGCCTATTCTTGTCCCCAACAAGTCAACCTAGAATAATCACCAACATCTCTCCACTGGTACACTTCTCGTGTCTAGTGATCTACTCGATACTTTTTCGTTCCTTCTGCCATCCTGGCACTCACAAACCCATATTCGAGTTTGCCTTAGTTCACTTCCCCGAAGTCACCATTTTGTACATTACATCATTCACATTCAATTTTTAACCTCAATCTACTATGCCACTCTGATTGTCCATTGTGTTGCCCATAACACTCCTTGAGTCTATTCCTACTTGCAACAACTCAACCTAAAACAACTGCCATCATCTCTCAACAACCTACCTCTTGTGTCTAACACCTTGGCATACCTCCGCCAACGCTCGACACTCTAGTCGACTCGACTTAGCCCAAAAATTTGTAAGTTTGGCATCACCTCCAGACTCCGCCAGTTTGACCTTGCCAATTCCTTTTGACAATCTCCATTGTCCAAGTCTCCAGACTCTTCCACCAATGGCACTGACCTCATGACATCGTTCCTTGGCCTGCCCCTCTCCTAAGCCACCAAGCCAACCTACCATCCCCTTAGTTTACATTCTTCATCATTCAGCCCTGGTCTCCTTGCTACTTGGTTCTGCCATGCGGCTTTCCTCAAAAGACTTCTTCGGCATGTTCTTTGCTCCTCGAATCCAATGACCTAGTCATGGTCCTACATCTTGAACTTTTGACCCTCACTTCAAGGATACACCGAGGCCCCCATTGACTGTTGTCCTGCACTCCAAGTGATCTTGTGCCTCTCATCAAACACAATCCAACTCCTCAGTACTGTGACCTAGGTCCCTTGAGGACTCTAAGTCGACTTCAACAAGAGATATCCCTTTTAGAGTTACTCCTTGTGAGTACCATCCACAAACCTTCTGCGTTGATGCTACAAAGTCCCCCACTTTGCTTGGATGCCAACTTTGATGACACCCACTCCGAACCCACTTGATTTGGTGCTCATGAGCCTTCATATCAACTTGGTACCAACTTGGTTGACATACCCAAACAACACCGACACACTCCAATATTGACTCACACTTCACCTGCTTAGCTACACATGAACTATTGAGGCTCAGATTGCAAGATATTTGAGATAACCAACTCCAACATAAGTTAGTCTACCATCTCACCTATTCCACGTTTTTAATTTGATTCATGAATCTGCACATTAAACAGGCCCAGCTAGTGGGGCTACAAATTGGGGGACCCTATCCCCAGCATTAACGCACTATTCAAATCTATGAGCACAGTGGCCTAGTAAGGGCGCAAAGCTCACAAGCTCAATGGCCCAGCGGGGGTTTGAACCTGGTTGGTGACAATAACAATGCCAAGCCTTAATAATCACATCATGCCTTTAACAGCTTAAGTTTGGGGGCAGAGCTCATAGGACATGGAGATGGGTTGGGTTCCTTAAGATGGTTACATTGGATTATATCTCAAATTGTCCCCATGGAAAAGCATAAGGGGTGGGCTGTAGTCCATGCATTGGCATAAGTGTGATGCTTACTTCCAGGTGTCTCCATGGCCACTACAAGGTGCCCTACCTGGGAAATTTGAAGTTGAACCTGTGTCTATGGTGTGGAACTCCTCATTTCCCACCACTAGACCCAAACCTACTGTGAAAAATAATAGGCAGGATATTAATGGATACTCTTGGTAGGATTATGGTTAATTTTCATTTTCAGGAAAATTAGCTTGCTGATTATCTGAGAGTGGCTCGCTGGTCCATTGCACTTTAATGTGTTTGCCAAAGCACAATTTCCCACTTTAGCTGAAAATTCATCCACCTTACCATCTTGCTTTTTGATCAAGGATTCTTTGAATGCCTACTCCCCTCCATTATCCACCAAGCAGCATTGGTATGGAGACCACTTTACTTAGGGTATGCCAAATCTGGAGCGTCACTGTGATAAGTGCTCTATATTACTGCTAAATCACAGATTAACAGATAAGCTTAAACAATTTTGGTGCAGGCTGTGAGATGGAGATATTGTGTTTTTACTTTTTAGTCACTAATTTTGGTATTTTGTATGGTAAAATGGACCATTCACTGGAATATCTAAGTAGTATACATCCACAGTTGATTGGCAGCTTTGTGCATTTTGTCTTTGGAGTTGACTATTTAGTTGGTTTTATAGCACAGTGGATGCTTCTGACACGTGTTGAACTTGTGAGTGCTAGTTGGCAAGTGATGCATGTGGACTTTGGCAACATTTAGAAAATGCATCATTTGCAAGCACTAGCTTGAGCAAATATGGTGACATAATTTGTACTCATGGTGTAGTTAGTTTGTCAAGGCTTGTTCTTCTCCAAGCTTGGTCATGACGTTGAAACCTGAGTACGAATACATATACCCATAAAAACAGGTGCAAAAGCATTGAAAAATGACATTTCTTAGTTTCTAATCCTAAGTAGGCATGAACCCACTAAACAGGGAGATGGCAGATTGACAAAACTCTTTGTATTCTTACCATAGTTATTTTTGTTTGATGACCTTAAAACAATCTGATGTTTATTGTTCTTCTGAGATGGAACCTTCTTTTTCTTTACCTCAGTCCAATACGTGCCAGAAGTGTGCGGGGGGGGTGGGACGGGGGGGAGGGTGTGAATAAGAATTGGTGCTTATTGAGTGCATCACTTCACTCCTTGGGGATACTATGGTTCTGTGTATTCCTTCCTTCATGTTGTCTGTCTTTGCCTTTGACTAATGAACCACGTCCTTGTGAGAGCTTCTAGGAGAAAGAACATAATGTTGCGATTCTGCTCCAAACCACCAAGTTTGAGTTGCTCACAAGGATTACCAAGCTCATTGAGAAGCTTCTTCTAACGGTGATACATTGGGTGATCTGTGAAGTTGTCATGTCCCCTCCATCTAAAAAGGTGACCTATTATTATAAAAAGCTTTTCTAAACGCTATATATATTATATATAAAATATAAAATATTATGTTTATTAATATTTAATATTAATTTAAAAAATACAAATATAAATTCAAATTTGAATTTATGGGTGGGCTGTTTGGGTCCTGGTGACCTATTTGCAAATCAGTATTTAACTTGCTTGTGGGCCTGACTTCCAAGACATTGGATTATGGTAAAGTTTGTGCTTTGGCTTTGACTGTTCATTGAGATGAAAGCCTCAGTGACTTGGGGGAGAGGTAGACAAAACCTGATCTTTCTGATTTTATGAGCAATTTCTTTAAGTTTCAAGGAGCTGCAGGTCTGAAATACTGTTTGCTATGTCTGGTGTAGGGTGAATCTGTGGATTGTCATTCAAACACCTGAGTGCCACACTTGGAACACATAGCTAAACCTACAGCCTTAACCAACACACAAGGATCAGCCATCTGTAGACAGCGAGTGGAAGATTGAGAGGAATAGAGTGTGGCAGATTCATCTCAGATCACCCAGTGCCTGGAATCAGCATTGAAACCATGGGGGAACCATAACCAACATTGCATTCACCATTTTTGCCACACAAGATAGATATCACTCATTTCTGAGAGGTGCAGTCCCAAGCGATTTGGCAGTTCTGGTGCTAAATCAGGTGTTTTACCCCTAATGTGCCCCACTGGGAACTTTGAAAGGAGGGCAACAACCATTAAGCAACCACAGGAGACTAGATTTCAAGAATGAACCTCTGCAAACAACTCTGCCAGTGATCAGATCACTCAAGAAGCTTCTATTTTCAGATTGCTGGGTATCTCATTAAACCCTAGTCTGATCTCATCCAGATAGCAGGACATCTACTGTTATTTTACCTACCTAAGTGGCTGTATATCAGCGAGTTGTAAGAACTGTAACAAACCATGTTTAAATCTTTACTAGAAGCAGTTGTGAATTGTATTGATTTCCTATAAGATATTCTATCACTATAGTTTGCTCTGTGTCTACAACCTTATTTGTACATATTGCTAGTTCATTGAAGTATAATGAACTGTTGAAGTTATTAATTTATTGGTTATGATGTTAGTTTCAACAACAAACTAGTAATCTGCAGTTGTTGAAACGACTAATAAAACCCTAGGTATTTTACGTTGGTATGAGAGCTAGTAGATTTGCCAGCTTGCTGGGTGTGTTTTCTGTATGCAGCTGAGCCACAGGGATCAATGGGCCTTAGAGGGAGAGAAGAAAAATAGAAGCTGAGTCACAGCAGTTAGGGTCTGGAATCAGAGGCAGAGGTAAGAAGATGTCAGATTGGGATGAGGAATGGAGAGCTTTCATGCATGTACAACAACAATAGCACAAAGGCAGTAACAAATGGCAAAATAGTAGGAGCAAACAACACAAATACTCCTCCAAATGCTGTAGAACATGAATAATTCTAGCAATTCCATCAGATCTGCACACAATAATGGAGTAGAAGGTAGTAATTCAAATTAGAATGAGTTTGAAATCATATACATAATATTAGGGCTCCAACTGGATCAACACCCAGACTCAAACAACGTACATTCTTGCCTAGAGTTGATTTGACACAAGAAGAGGAAGATTTGAATCCAACAGAAAATGATTTTAATGTCTGCATAGATGCATATTCAAGACTTGATCTGGATGTTAGACATCAAATCCCATTCGTACAATTCTATAATGCTAGAAATGGATCATTAGGAAGACAACCTATGCAGCAATTTGACAGAGATTTGCAGCAGAGGATGAGTAAGTTGACTTTCCCAACTTCTGATGGCTTGGGGAAGGTCATTGCATGGGTTTGGGTCCAAAAACTAGACACATATTTTTCACTCAGCCCTATGATAGAAGATGAAGCTATTGAGTTCACTATTCTTCATTTGGATGGTACAACACATGAGTGGTGACATCATGGGGTAATCACACCAGGACATCATAGTGATGTGACATATGGTGATTTCATAGAGACTCATAGATAGGTTTGATAGGAAGGATCCAAAGATGCATTTGAGAGAGCTGACACATTTGAGGCAGCATGGTTTAGTGGAAGATTATGTGGCAGAGTTTCAATGAGCTTTAGTCATGGTGCCTGATGTTGTAGAGAGGAGACGTATGTTTTGTTTATTGAAGGACTATCACAGTCACTCAAGGGCTTCGTTAGGGATTTTGAGCCCACACGTATATAGGAGACTGTTCAGAGGGCCTTCAGTTTGGAGGACACCGCAACAAAGAACAAGTCCTATTCCAAGAGTGTGCATCAAGTCAACATAGGAAACTTTTCCACAAGGATTTTCTGTAGCACAGGACACTATCTCCTAAGCCAAGCAAGATGGAAGAATCTAAGAATGAACTTTGGAGGAAGAAGCTATGCTTCACATGTAGAGAGCCATGGGAGCTAGGACATAGATGCTTGGGAAAGGGACAAGTACACTATGTTGAGGTAGTATTTGATGAGGGTTTAGAGGTTGAGGAGTTCAAACTTGAGATTGTCTTGGATGAGATTGAACATGAGGAGAAGGTAGGAGGAGATGCTTCAAGGGGCACACTTGCAACACTTTCGAGAGCACCTGGATATCACCCTCTTTGAGTTAGAGGAGTCTTACAGGGATGTAGGGTGACAATTTTGATTGGTAGTGGGGCAACCCACAACTTCATCAATGAGGGTTTGGTGGCTAAATTGGGTTTGAGAATAGAAGATTTTGAAGGATTTAATGTTATAGTGGCTCATGGGTTCACTATTCCATGCAATCGAAGGATTCAATAGATGGAATTGACTCTAGGAGGGCATAAGGTGCGAGATGATTTCTATGCGATTGGCATTGGTGAGACATATTTGGTCTTAGGAGTGCAATGGCTGCACTCACTTGGTGAATACATGTAGAACTATCATACTGTGGAGTTGAAATTCAAATCCGATGGGAAGGAGGTAGTCCTTCGTGGCCTATCCAATGGGGTTCCCATCGTTGTTTCAGCTAAAAGGATGGAGAGGACTTTTTGTAGGGACCATGTGGCTTGGGTAGCAGTGTTTGATTACAGATATGGGTCTATCCAAGGATGAGAGGTCTTATCATGTTGACATTCAATCCATCTTGGATAAACATAGTAAAGTGTTTTGTAGAATTCCTCCAGGTTTACCGACGGAAAGGGGCTTTCAGCATGTGATTGAGCTTGAAGAAGGAGCAAAACCCATCATCACTACTCCTTATCTTCAACCTAGGAGGTACAAGGAGGAGGTTGAGAAGACAATTAAGGAGTTGTTGGACATCGGAAACATACGACCTAGTTGTAGCCCATTTGCTTCTTTCATGGTGTTGGTCAAGGAAAACGATGGCACTATGAGGATGTGCATTGATTATAGAGCCCTCAACATGAAGACAATAAAAATTTGCTACCCCATATCTATGATCGATGAGTTGATAGAGGAGCTTCATGGTGTGGTGTACTTCTCCAAGATTGATTTATGGTTAGGGTACCACCAAATAAAGGTTAGCGATGAGGATGTGCACAGAAGAACTTTCAAGTGTCATTATGGGCATTATGAGTTCTTGGTCATGCCATTTGGGTTGTCTAATGCACCTATCACATTTTAGTCATGCATGAATCAGGTATTCATTTCACAATTGAGGAAATTTGTGTTTGTTTTCTTTGACAACATCTTGATCTACAGTAAGACATGGGAGGATCACTTGAAGCATATAAATGAGGTACTTGGGATACTAGAGCAATGTTCATTCTATGCCAAAGCATCCAAATGTGAGTTTGGCTTGACTGAGATATTGTATTTGGGGCATAAGATTAGTGCCCAAGGGGTTAGCGTGGATGAGGAGAAGATCGAGGCAATAAGGGAGTGGCCTAGACCCAGGACATTCTCACATTTAAGGGGATTTGTGGGACTTTGCAACTACTATAAGTGATTTGTCAAAGGGTTTTCATAGCTTGTGGCCCCATTAACAGATTTGACCAAGAAGGGTGCCTTCTCATGGAGCACTTCTGCATTCTGGGCACTTTTTGTGAATTTCTGAGAATCTAAAGTATGGCTATGGGGTTTTATTTTTTCTTCTATTGAATGATGCTAGATATAACTAAAAGTACTTTCATGTTTTTATATGCCAAAAATGTCTACTTACATAAAATGTTAAAATCTGATATTTTCCGAAGCAAAGTTTCTGTTTTTACAAGTACTAGATTGTGGAAGCTGTTAGAAACTGTATAAATTTTTATATTTGGTGAATGCCTGAGTTTTAGTTATAAGGACTTAAAGTGAGTTTATGTAACTTATCAGGTATTGCTAGTTCAGAATAGTGTCCAATTGCTATGGTGGTGACTTTTAATCTTTGTTTTATTCAACTCCTGAATTTATGCTGGTCTTGGCGAACAAATGGCTATGTTTTATTTAAAAGCATGTTTTAATTTTTTTATATAATCTTCATATGCAATATGCAATTTCTTGTTTGGATGTAACAAGTCTCTTAATTTATAATTCCTTGTATCATGGCATTGCTTAAATGTCTAGTTCTAAATAGGACCAATCATTGAGATTGTTTCTTGTCTGTTCTTTTGAACCATGCAGCAACGGAATATGTTGGTAACTGTAGGTGAAGATGAAGCAACATCACCTCAACTGTCAGTGATGTCACTTAAGTTTTTTGATATGGATAAGATGGAGCCAGAGGGGTCAAGTACCACAGGTCCCACTTGCATACAAATAGTGCGAATTTTTACCAGCCAATTTCCTGAAGCAAAGGTGTATTTTTTATTTCACTTTAACCTTTTCTTTTCTTTTGAATTTACCGAACATTATTTTTCTGTTATAGGACTTTGTTGTTCATTCAAGCATCAATGGATATTTTTTGTTTAACAAGGCAGCATGTCCTTATGATTTAGAAATGCTAGTTAAAATTTAAAATTCCAGTGAAGCTTGTGTACTGTTTGTAACTGCTCTGGCATGGTTTTCAATCCTCAAATATTATCTTCCAACCTCCTGCAGATTACATCATTTCTAGTTTTTGAAGAGGCGCCTCCAATATTAATGATCTCTATAGGACTAGAAACAGGTCATATCTATTGTATAAGAGGAGATGTTGCTCGGGAACGCATTGTGCGCATGAAGCTTCAGGTTGATGCATCTCCCGTGACAGGACTAGGATTTCGAGTCGATGGCTCAGCTCTTCAGCTTTTTGTTGTGACAACAACATCAGTGAGCCTCTTTGACATGCATAACCAACCTCCCAGGATGCATGTTTTAGATCAGATTGGTTGTGAAGGTAATTGTGTGACAATGAGTGACAACCAGGTACTCCATTCACTTTCAGCAATTGACTTCCTTGTAATCATTTTTCTCTTCTTATTGCAGTTAAAGCAATTATTACATTTCCAACCATTTTCATTGGCTAGTAAATAGATTTGAACATGATTAGTTTTTCTGTTTTCTGAGCAGGAATTGGTTATTGGGAGGACTGAGGCCATATATTTTTATGAAGTTGATGGGCGAGGTCCTTGCTGGGCCTTTGAGGGGGTCAAGCAGTTACTTGGATGGTTTCGAGGATACTTGTTGTCTGTCATTGCAGACCAGAGAACAAATCGCAACATTTTCAACATATATGACCTGAAAAATCGTCTGATTGCCTATAGTTTACCAGTTGGAGAAGTATCCCACATGCTTTGTGAGTGGGGCAATATTATCCTCCTAACTAGTGATCATAAAGTCTTGTGCATAGGAGAGAAGGACATGGAAGGTAAACTGGATATGCTTTATAAAAAGAATTTATATACCATTGCAATAAATCTTGTCCAAAGTCAACAAGCAGATGCAGCAGCCACAGCAGAAGTGTTGCGGAAATATGGAGACCACTTGTATGGGAAACAAGACTATGATGAAGCCATGGCACAATATATTCGTACAATAGGCCAGCTAGAACCTTCTTATGTCATTCAAAAGTTTCTTGATGCCCAACGCATTTATAATCTTACTAGTTACTTGGAAAAACTACATGAGAAAGGTTTGGCCTCTAAGGACCATACAACCCTTCTTCTGAATTGTTATACCAAACTTAAGGATGTAGCAAAGTTGGATGAGTTCATTAAAGGTGAAGGTGAGCATCGATTTGATGTGGAAACAGCTGTAAAAGTTTGTCGAGCAGCAGGCTATCATGAACATGCAATGTATGTTGCGAGAAAAGCTGGGAAGCATGAGTGGTATTTAAAGATACTACTAGAGGATCTTGGCAGTTATGATGAGGCTCTGCAGTACATCTCTAGCCTTGAATCAATTCAAGCTGCAGTTACAGTGAAGGAATATGGAAAGATTCTTGTTGAGCATAAACCAGATGAGACTATTGCTATTCTTATGAAGCTTTGTACTGGTGATGATGAATCGGCTTCCAATGACTCTTCTGTTAACCTCCTTCCTGGCAAATGGCCTTCACCAATTGATTTTGTAAATGTTTTTATTGACCAACCTTTATATCTCATGACTTTCCTAGAAAGATACATCAATAAGGTTAAGAATTTACCTGTTCATGTTGAAATTCATAACACACTTTTGGAGCTATACTTGTCTGATGATCTTTGTACCTCATCATTATCCAAACTCAATGTCCAGGGTGTGGACGCTTCTGGACAAGGCTCAAAAAGGAATGTTACTTCATTGTCAAACATTGGGAATAAAGGGAAAGGAGTAATTGAAAATGGACAGGCACGTATGGGAACAGATGAGCGCACAGAAAGACTGAACAAAGGATTAGCCTTGCTTAAGAGTGCGTGGCCTTCTCATGAGGATCATCCAAGTTACGATGTAGATCTTGCAGTTGTTCTTTGTGAAATGCATCAATTCAAGCAAGGTCGGTTATTTCTATATGAAAAAATGAAACTTTATAAAGAAGTTATATCTTGTTATATGCAAGATTCAGACCATGAAGGTCTGATTGCTTGTTGTAAAAGGTTGGGTGATTCAAGCAGGGGTGGAGATCCATCTTTGTGGGAAGATGTACTCAAGTACTTTGGAGAGCTTGGAGAAGATTGTTCAAAAGAAGTTAAGGAAGTGCTGGTGTATATTGAAAGGGATGATCTCTTGCCCCCAATTATTGTTTTACAGATTCTTGCTAAAAACCCATGTCTCAAACTTTCTGTTGTTAAGGAATATGTTGCACGAAAGCTAGAACAAGAATCCAAACTTGTGGAAGAAGATCGGAAATCAATTGACAAGTATCAGGTAGCTATTCAATCTGGCTGAATTTCCATGCTTGTTAATATTATGTATCTAGCTAATGTTAATTAATTTGCAAAGAGAAGAAAAGAAAAACAAGAAAGGTTAGAGTTCGGTATCTGTAAACAGTATTGAGTTGGGACTATTTTTTACTGCAACATTCAGACTACTAAAATGTACACTCTAAATTTTTTGTTTCTTTCTTAGGAGAAATCACCACTGGTGACAGCTAATCACTAGTGGTTGTTTTAAAATTTGTTCCAACTTCTACCAATTACAGTTGGTAATGGTCATCGTCTAACTGGCAAAGCTGTATGAGGTCAATGCATGCTAACTTGTGACACTCCTTTAAAGTCTTTATATGTCCATGTGATCACTTCTTTGTGCTCAGTAAAAACCTGTATAGCAGCTATGCCAGTTCTAGGTCTAATTCTGTTCCCATTGTAATTGTTTTAGGAACTTCTAGCTTGTACAAATTTATCTCATGTATGGTTTGGTCCTACATATCGGATGCTTTGTTCCTGTGGGAGTTCAAATGCAGGTTGAGTTCAGCTTCACTGTCTATAGTTCCTAACATAAGCAGAGTAGTCATTCCTCTCCATTATCACTTTGATATGCATGTGGATATTCTTCTGTATCATTATCAATCATGTAAAATAGTTGACTCATTCTTTGTTGTCTTGTTTGCATTTCACTGGCATTTTTCAGCTTCAACCAGGTATGCAGGTCTCATCATTTCATTTTCATCAATTTGCCATTGTAGCAAGTCTCAGCTTGTATACCTGCTGTTCTCTGAACATTTCATGAAATGGAACATTTCTTCCTCATACAAGTTCATATTCATTCTTCCTGTTGGAGCCACTGCCTGAAATTGCTTGCTCTTCTCCAACAACTTTGTCTCTTAAGACATCTGTTGTTTACTGGGCTCTTCTAATTTTAACTACAATGGTTTTATATTCCAAGCCTTGGATTGCTTTCACCTATTCCAGTGATGGTCTGCCCAGTATTGCAATTGATTGCAGTATACTGTACACACTTTATAATTATAAATATCATACTTAGTATCTTCCCCTATGACAATGTCTTGACTTAGTGATAAATCTATGGGAGTTATTCTCTCAAATTATTGTATTTGACATTTTCAATCTATATTCTGCTGGAATCAATGATTACTTCCCTAATGTTTTTCAGAATCAATCATCCATCTAATGATCTATCAATGTATTTGAAAGATCCATAACTTTTTATTTCAATATTGGATTTCGGTATACCATCTTTCCCTAGCACCAATACATCTCTATTTTGTTGTTTCTGCTTGTGTTTGTGCTTGGCCTCACTATGACAAACAGTCCAACTGTTCTACTGACACCATTACCATCATTTCTTTAGTTAGAGATACTATCTGGAGAAGTATAGCTTGATGATATTTGGTTCTAGGACATCTTACACCTACAGTATGTGCAGAAAATACTCATTTATTGAACATGGGCTTAAAACAATTTTCTTGTTGTAAACTTTTATCCAACATCATCTTTGAGTTACAGCCGCTGAATGGACATGTCTTTCCTCAATGATGTTGTGGATTTCTAATAAGGACGAGATAATAATAGTTCAACAAGATGTGACAATATAATTTTCTTAGCTATAAGTTTTGGTCCTAGATATTGAAAGTGAAAGCTTTGAGTACTGCTGAAAGATACTGATCTCTCAGTTTCCATGTATTTTTAATACACATGTCATTACTTTGATGACTATTTTCCATGACTAGTCATTTCTCAATGACTTTTAAACTCATGTATTTTGCTGAAATAATCAAATACAAGGGGAGCCACAAAGCACACAAGCACCTCAAAGGCTTAAGCATTTGTTGATATTGGTGAGGAATGGTGTTTGATAGACAATCTACTGCTTTTGACCTTTTCACCCTCAACCTGTTTCTGATTTGGAAAAGCCTTTGGTGCATGTAATGGCTTTTAAGCCTGCCTTGTCTCACAATTGTTGTTCAATCTGGGTGCTGGGATATTCAATACCCAACACATTGTAAGGAATAGGAGCTTCCCTAGTGCAGTTTTTAATAAATATTTTTATTATGTAGTGGATGAGTGCGAGTGATTTGTTAAAGTGGATCAATTTACATGGCAATGATGATGAATCTCTTGAATTTTTGCCTTTTCTATTTTCCAATTGAAGGAACATATTTGTTAGCCAAAATTTAACTTTGTGCTTTCTACATGAAAATAGATAAAAGCAAGCTTGCTATTTAAATGATGATAAATATATAGTGGAAATACCCCAGGTTAGTAATATCAGTTTTTCTTGTTAAAGTGTTGCTCTTCCATAACTGCTTTCCTTATTAGTAAGCTCGAGATCCCCTGTATCAATGTTGTAGGTAAACTATTTTTCAGGCAGCCTTGCTCTAGGCAAGCATCCTTTTCCATCGTTGTACAGACCTTAGAATAATGCTTTGCTCTTCATTATATCTATGTATACATTTATTCTTTTTTTCCTTACAAAGCTGACATATCAAATTTTGTGCTGCAGGAAGAGACTGCAGCTATGCGGAAAGAGGTACAGGAACTCCGTACAAATGCAAGGATTTTCCAATTGAGCAAATGCACTGGATGTACATTTACTCTTGATCTTCCAGCGGTTCACTTTATGTGCATGCATTCATTTCATCAACGTTGTCTTGGTGACAATGAGAAGGAATGCCCTGTTTGTGCTCCCCAGAACAAAACATTGCTTGAAATGAAGAGGAGCTTAGAACAGAATGCTAAAGACCATGATCGATTTTTCCAGCTTGTTCGGAATTCAAATGATGGGTTTTCTGTCATTGCTAATTACTTTGGTAGGGGAGTTATGAACAAGACAAAAGATGACAATTCCAGCAGCATCAGATCAAACTCAAGCCCATCTGATGGCTATTGAAATAAACTTATTTTGCAATACATGCTTCCCCATTCTCCAGTTTGTGAAGCAGAAACAGGTCATTTGACTGATCTTTGCAGCTCTCAATTGCTTGTGTTAAGCATGGTGTGGAATTTCACAAAAGCCCTATCTTGCACTGCAGATGCAAACCCATGTTTGTTGGAGATCATAAGTTCTTGCTTTTGTTGCTTGGGCCAAGTTTTTCTTATTTGTTATCTGAGAAAATGATTTTATAAGCATATGCTAATGAGTTCCTCAACAGAGGGTGGCACACCGATTGATGAACTTGCAGTCTGTTGCACATTCAAAAATCAGCCATTGATGAACTTGCATTCTGTTGCACACTCAAAAATATGAAAGTTTTCTTGTCAGTTAGCAGTGCAGGATTAGTTTCTTTTTTGAGATTATCCTAAGTCTCAGGTTTTAATGTAAGTTGAGAGTTGTTTTGCAAGTTCATGTGCATGTCAGTTTATTATATTGTCTATTCGTCTTTCTCCAGTTGGACTGTTTTGTTACTTTGGCTGTGACGACACCTCCAACACTAATTGTTAGTTCTTCTCTTCTGTTTGGGGACTGTTTACGGTTATTATATTAGTGGTTGTTTTTCTTTCAGCCGCTTGACAATTTGGCTGTTTCTTAACTACCATCTTGTGCTGTTAACGGTTATATATATATATATATATAAACTAAAGCGTATTGTTTTTTTTGATAACTAGGGGAAAGACCAGTAGCCGCCGGGAGGTACAACCATAGAAATACAAACTGTATGTCGAATCGGAAAAAAAAATTATGGGTTTTTTTCGCACCTGAGTTAAGATCTTATAACTAAGGTTTTGGCTTTTGGGCAATTCGGTAGAGTGCGGTAGCATCCGATATGCGCGCGTATGTCAAAAAGACCCCTTTTAGAGGTGCCGCCCGGTTATCATCACCTAATGTCCCAATACCCCCTACATATAACCACTAATAAAAAATTAAAAAAACACCTAATTATGTCACTTTTAATATCTAATTAAAACTCTTTTTATCATTCAAATTCACTCAAAAGTGAATGGGTCTAATTCACGCTAGCACCTTCTACAATCAATTTTGCACCCATTACAAATCACTCCTACATATTAATCTCCTTACTAAAGCATCGGACACCAAACACATTACACCCCAATTAATCTTTATTTGGGGTCCGATTGACGCATATGATTAATGTTTTTTTGTGGGTATCCCATCATAACCATTCGCTTTGCCGCGCGCTGTCTGGAAGGTTCCCGACGATGGAGAAGGCTGCGGATGGCGACGGCTCCCCACAGCTCCTCCACGTGCGCACGGCTCCAGGTAGCATCTAACATCGTCTACCTTGTGAATATGCAAACAATGGTACTGGTTAATCATTTTCTTCTGCATCTTTCATGACCCGTGAAGGTTTATTCGAGTGTTAAGACCCGTGAAGGGTTTGTTCGACGTTTGATAAATTATTACTGCTTGTCTATGAAGTAAATCATGCATCTTACATGCATCTCGCCATGTGTTGTTTTATTCTGCTAATGTCATGGTACTGGCGTTATACACACGGGTTTTTTTTGGGGTAAAATGATTTCCTGTCCTTGTGTTACCGTGCGCTCACAACATGGTAAATTCGACTGTATCATGATTTTGTCTACAGAAATGATAACGAATTTCGTGGGTTTGTGAAAACCCTTGCTTTGTTTTTCCAAATGCGGGTTTTATTGTGCTTAAATTATTAAATACGACCTGGTAAAGTCGATTGTCTCATGATTTTGTCTCCAGAAATGATCAGGAATTTCGTGGGTTTGAACACATGTCTATAAAAAACCCATGTCACTTTGGGCATAAATCGACAAACCCATTAAAAATAAATATGTTTTTGTGAAAACCCTTGCTTTGTTTTTCCAAATGCGGGTTTTATTGTGCTTAAATTATTAAATACGACCTGGTAAAGTCGATTGTCTCATGATTTTGTCTCCAGAAATGATCAGGAATTTCGTGGGTTTGAACACGTCTATAAAAAACCCATGTCACTTTGGGCATAAATCGACAAACCCATTAAAAATAAATATGTTTTTGTCAAAACCCTTGCATGGTTTTTTCCAAATTCGTGTGCTTAATGAATTAATCTCATGAAACCCTTGTTTGGAATATTCTGCATCTATACACATACACACATACATATATACACACATGTATATATGTATGTCTGTATGTGTACATACATATATACATACATGTATGCATGTATGTATGTATGTATGTACACATACAGACATACATATTTACATACATGTATGTATGTACACATACACACATACATATATACATACATACCTGTATATACACATACAGACATACATTATACACTTACATACATACATATGTACATACATGTATGTATGTACACATACAGACATACATATACAGACATACATACATACATACCATACTTTCCATTGCACATACAGCAGGCCTCAGGTAACATCTAACATCTTTCTCCTTTGAATATGCAAACAATGGTACTGGTTAATCATTTTCTTCTGCATCTTTCATATTACAAAAATGTATGTATGTATGTATGTGCACATACATACATACATGTATATATGTATGTATGTATCGAAAGCAACGACAAGCATCCTCTGCACATTCCTCTAATATCCCAAGTATTAGGTAGGTACTTATAATTATTTTCATTTATGCAGTGTCTTCTTACTTTATACATTCTACCATTTGTAAAGAAATTTCTACTTTCCATTGCACATACAATAGGCTAGCATACATATATTTGTCATTTTACATTCTGTGTCTCTTGTTCATTCAACAAATCGATGTATATGTGTGTATCCTTTGCCTATCTTTTCAAAATGCAAACAATGGTACTGGTTATTCATTTTCTTCTGCATTTTCACGACCCATTAAGGGTTTATTCAATGATGTCAAAATTATTACTGCTTGTTTATGAAATAAATCATTCCTCTTACACTCCTTTTCGCCATGTGTTGTATATATGTATGCATGTATCTATGTGTGTATGCACATACATACATACATACATTTATACATATATGTATATATGTATGTATGTACATGCATCCATACATACATACATGTATGTGTGTATGTATGTATGTGCATACTATATATGTATGCATGTATCTATGTGTGTATGCACATACATACATACATACATGTATGTGTGTATGTATGTGCATACATACATACACACATACATGTATGTGTGTATGTATGCATGTACATACATACATACATACATATGTACATATATACATATATATATGCATGTATATATCCATGTATGTATGCACATACATACATACATACATACATATATGTATGTGTGTATGTATGTATGTGCATAGATACATGTATGTATGTCCATATGTGTATGTATGTATGTATGTATGTATGTATGTATGTATGTGCTATGTATGCACGTACATACATATATAGATACATATATATATGTGTGTGTATGTATGTATGTATGTATGTATGTATGTGCAGCTAAAAAGACAGCGCGCGGCAAAGCGAATGGTTATGATGGGATACCCACAAAAAAACATTTGTCATATGCGTCAATCATACATACATACATACATACATATGTACATATATACATATATATATGCATGTATGTATGCATGTATGTATGCACATACATACATACACATACATATACATACATACATATATGTATGTGTGTATGTATATATGTGCATAGATACATGTATGTATGTCCATATGTGTATGTATGTATGTGTCTTATGTATGTATGTGCTAATGTATTACTTTTATACATACATATATAGATCCCATATATATGTGATAATGTATGTATGTATGTATGTGCACAGCTAAAAGGGCAACATTAATAAAAGCGAAGATGGTTATGATGGGATCACCCACAAAGCTTTCCTGTCCTGTCCATCCATCCACCCCCATGCCACTGCCCCCCCCCCATACCATGCTGCCTCTTTCTCCACCCCCCCCACTATACCATATATATACATATATACATATATATATACATGTATGTATGCATATACACATACATACATACATACATATTGTATGTATGTATGTATCTTGCTCTTTATAAAATACATGTATGTATGTATGTATGTATGTATGCACATACATACATATATAAACTCTATATATATATATATATATATATATATATATGTAATGTGTGTGTGTGTGTGTATGTATGTATGTATGTATGTTATGTAATGTGCTGACTACAAAGGAAACATTGTGGCATTAGCCATGAATGGTTATGATGGGATACCCACAAAAAAACATTAGTCATATGCGTCAATCGGACCCCAAATAAAGATTATTTGGGGTGTAATGTGTTTGGTGTTCGGTGCTTTAGTAAGGAGATTAATATGTAGGAGTGATTTGTAATGGGTGCGAAATTGATTGTAGAAGGTGCTAACGTGAATTAGACCCATTCACTTTTGAGCGGATTTGAATGATAAAAGAGTTTTAATTAGATGTTAAAAGTGACACATTTAGGTGTTTTTTCTGCTTTGCAATGTATATTACTGATATATGATTGTATGACTCTATGCATGCATGCAAAGCTGCAAAAAATCACAGATATATAAGGCTTCCCAAATGAACATCCAATCCAAATATAGTGCAGAATTCAGTCATATCATCTCTAAAAACCTACGTAACTGGCAGCTACAAATTCAAATGCTATAACAAATTCATATTTGAAACACAACAATCAAATTGAATGCATTCAATTGTCAGATTCAAATTTCTAAATAAGAGGGATAGCAGCCAGTGGCATTCACAATTTTTCTCCTCTACTATATTCGCAATTGAACTTGATTAATTATGTGTTGTTGTACATGCATTATTTCAAAGGTCATATGATGTTTGTATGTTACTAGCCTCGGTTGTGACTACCCGTGGTTGTAAATCTTTTCTTGCAGGCATGGGAGAACAAGGAGAGGTGGTGTAACGATGTTCATGGTGGGCAGTTTGGTAATTGTGTTTATCAACACACCAAATAATTAAGGATTTTTTGTTCAAATTGTTCTAAGTTTCAATTATTGTTCTATGTTTTTTACTAACTAGTATATCTTTTTATTTATTTCAATAACTATTGTCCATGTTTGTTTGTTGTATTATATTTGTTTGTTGTGGCAGGCATGTCAAATGGCTAGGCGGTTGTGAAGACCATGTCAATTTGTAAGATTACATATCAGGTAAAGTCTTTCAAGACTTTACTTTGGCTGTGACCCGATAGACATTGTGTTCTTTTATAATGTTCATTTTTATTATTCATTGTAAACTTACATTTACAATTTACAATTAAATTAATTTCCAAGTGTATGTGTTCAAAAATTTATAATTTCAAATAGATTAATTTATGGATATGTTGCATATAGATGTATAGTTATATGTATGCATATACTTAGTTGTGTATACATATATATGTATGTATGTATGTATGTATGTATGTATGTATGTATGTATGTATGTATGTATGTATATACGTACATACATACATATATATATATATGTATGTATGTATGTATGTATGTATGTATGCATGTATACACAACTAGGGAGGTTGTAAAGAGCAAGTCAATTTGCATGATGACATTTCAAGTCAAGTCTTTCAAGAGCTTACCTTGGCTGTGACCTGCTAGACATTGTGTTCATTTATGATGTTCTTTTTTCTGATGATGTTCATTCATTAACCTGAACAATGGGATTTGATTTATGGTGGGATTTGTTGATTTTAGGTGATCAGATTAATTGCACAGAAAATAATTCAAAATTAGACAACATACATAGATGTGAGAAAATACATAGAAACTTATTGAATTATTAAGTTTGAATTTTCAAAAAGTCTGATGTCAGGGAAAATACAAAGTTTGAATTATAATGTTTTCAACCTTTACCAAATGCATTATTTACAAAACATAGATCTTGAATAGACTAGTGAGTCATATTTTTAAATCACATCAATGATAGATGAATACAACAAACACAAAACTGATTTCGAATCACAAAAGTATAGATCATTAACTTGGAAAGAAGACAAGGAGTCTTCATATATACAAAAAACACATTGGAACACATCGAATTAGATAATTTGAGAACACACTACCATTTAGTTCTACAAAATTAGACACTAGTATCCAAATGCTATCCAATACAACAAACTAGTATCCTTTGACTGTCCAATACAATAGTCCAGCATTCAGTTTTACAAAAAACACTCTAGCACACTTCGAGGTCAAAAAATTGACAACAAAAAATCATAATCAGACATCGACAGATCTGATTATGAAGTGGTGTGTCCTTGGGGGTCAACTGACTCTGCGTCAACTGGAGAAGATGTTGAGGACTGCGGATTGTTCTGTATGGCACTTGTTATACAAGCAAGCAATGCATGATTTGCCTCTGGAGTTAGCTGTAACTGTGGAGAGCAGCCTTCAGAAGACCCATTTTGTAGGCTGCTAAGAGCTGCAAAGGCTGGAGACAAAATGTTAATCATGTCCCTTAAAATTGGATGTTGACTTGGAAGAAGAGTTGTAGGAGTACTCTTACTTCTGTTTCTTTCTGCTCTTTCTGCCTGCTTTTGGTTTTCCTTCAACTGTCTAGCAATCTTTGCTTGTTCCCTTTGAAGCTCTTTTTCATGTCGCTGCCTCAGTTTCTCCTATGCAATTTTTTGTTTTTTTGCAGCACGCTCCAATCTATTTGCCTCCCTCTGTGCGAGGATTGCTTCTCTTTCTTCCTTCCTTTCAGCCATTTGCTCCTTTTTCCTTTGATGCAATTCTTGGTTTCTTTGCTTCTGTGCCTCTTGTTCATTCAGCAAATTGAAGAAATCATCCGATGTCAAAATTTGAGACTGCCTACTAAGGCGTAGGACCCCATTGCGACCTCTGTTAGATGATTGGCGCACTCGTTGCATTGGGAGTTGCAAAAAAGTGCTTCTGCTGCCTGCTGGTTGCTGATCATTGACTTGTGTGCATGGTACATAGTCAGCCTCTTCATCATTTGAGTCATTACCATCGACTCCATCCTCTTCATCATTTTCAGCCTCCCAATTTCTCCCAGTTGTGAAGTAATGGATTACATCTTCAGGATCAACATTCGGTGGTGATGGCATGGACAACCCTTCATCCACTTGAGTGAAATTGAGATGCACCCCTATGTTCAAAGCTGCATCTTCAAATTCAGATGGCAGATTCAGACTCTCTTCATTTTCAGCTGCCTGATTAGATGATCGAACTGCTGGTTCTTGTTGAATTTCTGTTGCCTCAATGTTTTCTGGATTTGGGGGAATGTTTGCAGAAAAGGTATCCACAAACTGTCCAATCTGTTCCTCATTCCAACCTGCTATCCTCAAACAAGTCTCAGCTGCCATGAACTGTGCCTCTTCATCAGCTGTATCACCCTCAGTTTCTGCTCCCAATGTCGTTCCTTCCTCTTCAACCACAAAAGCTTGGCTTGGCCCCATATCCAAGTCAAGTGCATGTCAATCTAATGGCCAAATTCCTATTTTTCTAAAACCACTTGCAATGTTATTAGGAGTCAAAGCTTGTGCAAAAGCTTTGCTGGCAAGTGTTGCCAACTCTTCCCTTCCAATGTCAAGTTGAGGATTTGCAGAGAGCCATATAGTCCTTTGCTGTTTGAAGTAGTTCTTAAATGGTGAGAACACACTAACATCAAGGGGCTGCAATTTGTGACTGCAATGTGCTGGAAGTGTGAGCAAATCTATTCCCATAGCCTTTGCTACTTCAACCGTTTTGAATGCCACATGGCTGCCATGACCGTCAAAGATTAGAAGCTTTCTGTTGGTTGGTGACACACCTCCTGGGACATTTTTTGCGAAGTGTTTTAACCATGCCACAAATAATTCTTTGGTCATCCAAGCATGCTCTTGGATTGCCATGCATGCCCTTGGCTCACAGTTAACAATATAGTTTTTAATGTTCCTTTTGGACTTGAACAAATAGTAACCAGGTATAGCTTGACCTGCTGCACTAACACAAGCTAGAACAGTGATCCATTCTCTGCTTTTAGCAATTAATTGTGGAACACATTTCGTCCCTATTTTTGCAATAACTCTCATTGCACAATTTCTGCCAGCTTGCACACCTGTTTCATCACAGTTCCATATGTTGTTGGGCCCATAATTAAGTTTGTTGTACAACTCCTCCAAGTTATCATAGAATGAAGAAACTATTTCGGGCCGCAGCATTATAGCTCGATCTGTGTCCACTCCTTTGGGTGTTCGAATTGTCAGATCAGGATGCCTTTGACGAAATCCAACCCACCATGACCTCCCTGGTATCCCATTTGTGAATGGGTTAGGCCTCACTCCAACCAGGTGGGCCACCGTTGACTTAAGCTGTGAGACTTGAAGGCCATGGCCAATATTAGCCATATCTTTACACCATTGCACAATTTCAGCTTCTTCTTCGTCAGTCAGGATTGTAGGTGGCCCCCTCTTTTTTGTGGATGTCAGACCATTGAGCCATGACCGCAAACTGCTAGGCGAGATTCCCCATTTGATCGCTGAACCTCTGATTGTCATGTGATGGTCTTCAACATCTGCAATGGCTTTGTCCATGTCATCCATAGACCAACTTTTGATGCTATGATCTGGGGTTGTCACTTGGTCAGCAGATGGTGGTTCCATTTCTACGTCAGTATTATGAACAGCAGGTTCAAAACCATCATTTTCATTGGTCTGTGCTGCATTATCAGAAATAACTTCCTCGTCCATGTTTACTGCTGGCTCTTCATCAACATCTGGAACATTGAATGTCACTACACGAGGTACTCTATTCAAGCGCCTCAGACCCGATCTTTTCCTCTTGTGCCTTGGTGCCATGATTGTCAATGATCAGCTACATTGTAAGTGATCAAGTGTCAGAAAAACAGTGTATAAACATTGCAAAACACAGATATAAATACAAAACACAGGTATAAACTTTGCAAAATATAAAACAGATCTATTTTATCATTCAAATCCGCTCGAAAGTGAATGGGTCTAATTCACGTTAGCACCTTCTACAATCAATTTCGCACCCATTACAAATCACTCCTACATATTAATCTCCTTACTAAAGCACCAGACACCAAACACATTACACCCCAAATAATCTTTATTTGGGGTCCGATTGACGCATATGACTAATGTTTTTTTTGTTGGGTATCCCATTCTTTAGTTAAATGTATGCATATATCTGTACATATACATATATATAGATATATATACATAGATATATGTATGTATATATATCAATGTTCAAAGCACATTGTATAGACTTGGGTTTTGAAAAAAGAGCAGAAGAAATTAACCAAGGGTTTCATAATAATAATTCCTCACTGGTAGGAATACAGAAGTGCGTTTTGAGATAGATGCAGAATATTCCAGGCAAGGGTTTCATGAGATTAATTCATTAAGCACACGAATTTGGAAAAAACCATGCAAGGGTTTTGACAAAAACATATTTATTTTTAATGGGTTTGTCGATTTATGCCCAAAGTGACCTGGGTTTTTTATAGACATGTGTTCAAACCCACGAAATTCCTGATCATTTCTGGAGACAAAATCATGAGACAATCGACTTTACCAGGTCGTATTTAATAATTTAAGCACAAAAGAAAACCAAATTCACTTTTTTTTAGGGTATGTATGTATGTATGTATGCAGATACATACATACATATGTACATATGTATGTATGTAGCTGCATACATACATACATACATACATATGTACATATGTACATATGTATGTATGAAGCTACATACATACATACATACATAAATGCAATGTGGGAAAAGGAGTGTAAGAGGAATGATTTATTTCATAAACAAGCAGTAATAATTTTTGAATCATCGAATAAATCCTTCATGGGTCGTGAAAGATGCAGAAGAAAATGATTAACCAGTACCATTGTTTGCATTTTAAAAGGATAGGCAAAGGATAGACATACATCGATTTGCTGAATGAACAAGAGACACATAATGTAAAATGACAAATATATGTATGGTAGCCTGCTGTATGTGCAATGTATGTATGTATCTGCATATATATATATATGTATGAAGCTACATACATACATACATATACATATACATATACATGTGTGTGTGTGTGTGTGTGTGTGAAGCTGCATACATACATACATACATAACTACAATGTGGGAAAAGGAGTGTAAGAGGAATGATTTATTTCATAAACAAGCAGTAATAATTTTTCAATCATCGAATAAATCATTCATGGGTCGTGAAAGATGCAGAAGAAAATGATTAACCAGTACCATTGTTTGCATTTTAAAAGGATAGGCAATGTGGGAAAAAGGAGTGTAAGAGGAATGATTTATTTCATAAACAAGCAGTAATAATTTTTGAATCATCGAATAAATCCTTCATGGGTCGTGAAAGATGCAGAAGAAAATGATTAACCAGTACCATTGTTTGCATTTTAAAAGGATAGGCAAAGGATAGACATATACATCGATTTGCTGAATGAACAAGAGACACATAATGTAAAATGACAAATATATGTATGGTAGCCTGCTGTGTGTGCAATGGGAAGTAGAAAAATATAAACAAATGCTACGCTATTGTATTGGACAGCCAAATGAAACATATTTAAACAGACTAATAGACGTATATATGTGTTTGTCTATGTATATATATATATATACACACATATACATATTGAACCCTGATAAATGACCCCCCTGACAAATGACCAAAAATAAACAAGAGACATATAAGAAAAAATAAATAACAACTATAAACCCTGATATAAACACTGAAGTAAATGACAAATGAGGAAAAACAGACAAATATAAATATAGGTACCATAGTCTGCATTTTCAATGGATAGGCAAAGGAAACACACATATACATCGATTTGCTGAATGAACAAGAGACACGTAATGTAAAATGACAAATATATGTATGCTAGCCTACTGTATGTGCAATGGAAAGTAGAAATTTCTTTACAAATGGTAGAATGTATAAAGTAAGAAGACATTGCATAAATGAAAATAACTGTAACTACATACTCTGCATTTTCAATGGATAGGCAAAGGAAACACACATATACATCGATTTGCTGAATGAACAAGAGACACGTAATGTAAAATGACAAATATATGTATGCTAGCCTACTGTATGTGCAATGGAAAGTAGAAATTTCTTTACAAATGGTAGAATGTATAAAGTAAGAAGACACTGCATAAATGAAAATAAATATAAGTACATACCTGAGACTTTGGATATAAGAGGAATGTGCAGAGGAATGTGCAGAGGAATGTGCAGAAAATCTTTGTCGTTGCTTTCAACTTTGCTGGGAGTAACATGCAATTGTGAATGCTGCTGGCTACTTTCCCCCTCTTATTTAGGAATTCGAATCTGACAATTGAATGCATTGAAATTTGGTGGTTGTGTTTGAATTTTGAATTTGTTAGAGCATTTGAATTTGAAGCTGCAAGTTACGTAGGTTTTTAAAGATGATATGCATTCAATTTGGTGGTTGTGTTTGAATTTTGAATTTGGTAGAGCATTTGAATTTGAAGCTGCAAGTTACGTAGGTTTTTAAAAGATGATATGACTGAGTTGTGCATTACATTTGGATTTGATGTTTAATTGGGGAGCCTTACACCTATATTTAATTGTGCAGGTACCTACAGGAAATGAAATAAGTACATATAGCTGACATGGAGTGTGTGAAAGACTGTGCAAAGGAGTTTGTGATTATGTCATCTAAAGCACCAGTAGCTGTGCATGTATACTTGTAAATATAAAATGTAGTGAGGGACAAACATTTGCAAGTGGGGGTAATTGTAAAAAGTAAATGATTTAAATAAAATTGTAAATGGGCCTTTTTATGTGCAAGTGGAGTTCTTTTATAAATGCAAAGGCATGTTTAGTTGTGTACTTTGATTGGTGAGTGACTCATTCTGTTATGAGCAGCTATTGGTGTTGTTGTAATTTTCTATTGGTATTGTTGTAATTTTATATTTGTTAATAAAAAGTTTTTTTGTGGATCAGAGTTAAATTTTTTTTGGGGGGTGGAGTGAACCTGGAGGTGGCGGTTATTCAATGGGTGGTAGCTACTGGCTCTTCTCCCCTAGCTAAAGCGTATTGTTTTGTTTTGTTTTTCTTTGGTTAAAAATAATTAAGCGTATTGTTAATATCAATATCTTAAATATATTTATTTAAGAAGTTACTTTATTTTAGTTTAAAATTATTTTATTTAGTGTATAGATTTTTTTAATTCTAATTTTTTAGTTATTTTATTTGAGAAAAAAGTCACAATTTTAATTATTTTATTTTGTCTATATTTTAAAAATGTAGTAAATATTAAAGTATTGTAATTAAATTAGTTGAATATATATGGTGAGGATGATAGTATTTTTTTTTTATTACATTCATGAAGTTCAAATTTTTAAAAGCATGATTGGACCAGGTTCGACCTATGGATGATTTTGATGGACTAGATCCCCTTGCTCATAACTCTTTAGCTGAAAGATGACTTGTGTTTTAAATGTATGCCTATTCATTATGTTTGTAGCTATGTTATGTGTTACTTTTTAATAGTTTTATTTATAGGCATTAAGATATATTTTAAAAATACATAACTTTTCTACTAAATAAAAACTAATTAATTTATTAATATATATTTATTTTTATTGATGATAAAGTAAAATAAGAAAATATATTTATTTTATATTTTCCTTTATTGCTATTTTTTAGCTAATAGACTACATATAGTGTGAGATTTGAGCTCGAGACAAGTCTTACACCTGCAAACCACTGTTGAGTCAAAAAACAAGTTGCAATTGTCATTTAATGGTAAAAGCCACCAAAATATCGGGTAAAAGCCTCCAAAATCTCACTTATCACATAAAAGCTAGATAAATGTTGATTTGACAATTGGATGGGAACATTCTATTTCCATTTTGTAGTGGTTTTTGTCAATTTGATGGAAACCTTTTTTTTTTCATTTGTATTGTTTTATGTTTTAAATTTGTATGCGAGTATTCCATAATTAGATAATACTTAATTTTTGTAAGGAAAAAATCTAGATTTGTCTAAGTTTATTTCATTCCATTATTAAGCACTTATTATTAGTAAAATTGTACTCTGTAACATATTAACATATGTATAGTTTTCTATCGACGTAATGCTTGAACCTCTTTTAGGTGCAAGTGCTAATTGAGTAATTATATTTTCTATAATACAGTAACGGTTAATATGTAGTACAATTTTACTCAGAATCAAAATCATTGTAAAATTCATTCATCTCATACTTAGTATCTCATAATGCTAAGATGGAATATTCATCGTAACGTTGATATTTGGTTATAAGCGAGCATTTAAACTTGTTTTGTATTGACAACCTTATGCATATGATTTCAAGCGTTGACATACATGCTAAAATAAAAGTCTGCCAAAAATCTTTCATATTCCAATTCATCAACCAACTTGCATATTAAAATTACAGAATGTACATTCCTTGCACCTCTAAATAGACAAAGGGCTAGAAATTAAGAAGCTGAAGCAAGGAATGCTTAGTTTAGATTAGCATTCCAACAATTCTATATGAGAGAATATCACAATAAACATGATCTGATTTTTGATGGCAATGATAGTTGCAATCTTGACAATGGTAGCCTATGTTGTTTGGTTTAAAGTTTTAGAGAGCTTAGGATCTTATCAAGAGAGTGGAGAGAAACTAGATGATATGCAAAATGCAACAAAATTGCAAATTAATTGTAGGAAAGGAACAATTATAAGTAGAAAATAATTGATTTGGTAACTTATTAGATAGTGGTTGACAACAAATTTATAACGAGTGGTCATGCCCACAAAAGGATATAAAAGTCACATCAGAACTAAACTTGGGAATTGGACATTCCAACAGGCGACTCACATCTTCTCATGGTTGTTCATTTACTTTGTCAAACCATGGGACGTATACTTGAAATGGAGCAGCACGGTATGTGCACTAAGAACTAGTTTCCAGTCACCATCTATAGAAAACAAATGCTTAAAAGAAATGCAACACAATTTTTTATAACTTAGACACAACTCAGCTAAAACAGAAATCATAGCAGCTATTATTAAAGGACAAATTGTTAACTGGCCTTATGCTGCAAGAATAGACACAGGGATGGATTCTCGATGCTGCAAGAACAATACAAGGCTGAGTTTGCGTTGAAATCTACATAAATTGATTCTAACTAGTAATCAACATGAAATGAACAGTTAACTACAACAACTTGCTATAGAATACTTACTAAGTGGGCCCCCTTAGCAAGCATCAACTAGATTACACAAGAAGTTGACTCAAAGCTTCATCGAATTTTATTCATATTCAGAATCAGGATACATCGATTACTCTGTTTGAAAATAAAACTTAACACAAAACTCTATTGCTTATTCAACTTAATTTTAACACATACTATTTCATCATCATCCACTCACGCAGGAGGAATGGTTATTTAAATGAAAAGGGCAACTAACTAAATAACAGAGGGAGTCATGATCATAAATACATTCTGAATCCGCGGAACAGATATTCATAAATGAAAGTCTATCTGCTCGACGTGACCCAGAGAGAATATAGCATTACACACTCCCTAGATCAAAGGACCGTTTAAGCTCCTTCCCAAAGATTCGGTCAAAGAGTTATTACTAGAACAACTTCTTCAACAGAGCCGAGATTCTTTGCGCTTGATCAACTCTTGCTCCCTCCAACAACTTGCAATAAGTGACAGAGGCGAAGGAAAGCATACACACAAGTGACACGACATCCATTCATTAATCACACGTTAATCCTATTCCATTATCCAAAATCATAAGCATACATCAGCCATGCAGGAGGTCAAAAAGGTAATTAATAAAGTTGTCAAACTACAGGAATATGGAATTCGTTGCTACATGATACCACCCAAAAAGTCTTTAATCAACAGGTTTAAACAACTATTAATAACAAAAGTAAGAGTATCAAAAGTTTCAAACTATGAGCATATTTAAGGCTCATCATTCTACCCCCTACTTATTGTAATGCTGGTCCTCCAGCATTGACTTTCCTTGTTATTTCCCTCAAATTTGTTGGAGCAACATGACCCTGCAGCGAAGTTCCAAACTTGAAGTAAAAACCTCAGGTAAACTGCCATCTTTCAAATCTGCGGTTTTCTATTTCTTCATTGATTTCCTTGGCTTGGTAGGGATAGAGCGGCCACATTAAAACTGGGGGTTGGAAGGTCAGTGGCATCCATAATTCAAATATGCTTTGCAAACCCAGTTGCATGTACCTTTCTGTTCTCTTGAGTGCTGCTGTGAAGTTCAAAGGGCTGTGAGGCTCTGTCTTTCTTAGACCAACCGTCAATCTCTCCCACCTTGTCTCAATCTTGGAAGAGGCAAGTTTCCAAAATATATATTTCTGCTCTTTGAACTCATTGTATACCTGTTGTCTGATGTCAAAAATTCTCTCTTTCCTCAGTGTGATTCTCTCCATAAGTAACTTCAAACCAAGTTCTTAAAACTGTGCGTGGGTCTAAACTCTCAGCTCTTAGAAGAATAGGTTCATCTCTTTCTACTTCCTCATATGTTTCCAATTGTCTCCCATAATTGACCTCATTTGCAGCCCAAGACATAAGTGCTCTTAGATGGATATCACCTATGTAAAGGAGTGGGTTCCATTTAGTTTCTGCAGGAATTAAATAACCATGTAAATAAAGTTCACACATGGAGTTTTTCAACCAATTAGGGGCCACTTCATAGGCATCATAAGGGGCCACTTCATAGGCATCATAGAATTCCTTGGCTGTTTCAATATCGGGATCCAAATTTCTGGAGATCCTCATTAGTTTGAACCAAAGAAACTATTCTTTGAGGCACATTGCATATACTTTGGGTGGCGGCCTACACTCCATTATCTTTCCAGTTATTTTCATCATTTCATCCAGTTTCTTCCGCATATCTTGAATTTCTTGCTTTTGCCTTTCAATTTCCCTTTGTAGCTTTTTCTTTTCCTCATCCCATAAACTTTGTTGGACTTCAGTTTTGGCGAAATGGTGAAAACATAAAGTCTAAAATGACACAGGCTTCCACTTAATTCTCAGAAATTCCAAGTATGCAATCAGTAGAGTCCTTTTGTACACAACTAAATCTGTGCAAACTTTAGTGGGCAATGGATTATCATAGGGTATTTCAGGCAGTTCAAGCACACCTTCTTGCTGTAGGACAAAATCCTCTTGCTACAGGATGAAGCCCTGTTGCTGCATGGGAGAAGATTGTTCTTCCTCATAAATTTTCTCAGCCGCACAAGCCAAGTCGTCTAGACTCAACATTTTCCCCTTATCAACATTACTGGGTTGTGCTGCCTCAGGAACAACAGAGGAGTGTTGTGGAACATTTGCAGACATACCCATGGAGTTATCATGACCTGATTCAACAGAGTCCTCCAATATTATGACAGTTTCTATTTGAACGAAGGTTATAGCAGGCTTAGACTGTTTTCTCAATGAACTCCTTCTTGGTAGTTTTTCATAGGGAGCAGCAACAAAGGATGCTTCCTTAGCAGTCCTCTTCCTAGCTGGTTTTGAAGATCCAGACTCGGTAGGGGAAGAAGATATTGAAACTAGAGTATTAACGGGTGTTGTTGCAGGAGAGACAGAGACAGGCGAAGACTCCGCAGGAGAGGATGAGGCAAAAAGTTTTTGTTTTTGAGTATGTGGGTCCAACTCAGGAGTCTGCCCTACCCTAGATGACTCTCCTACAATTGTCTTTCCTTTTTCTCTCCTAGCGGCAGACCTTGTTTGCACACCGGTAGAGGACATTGGTATAGAAGCTGCAGGAGCAGCAGATTATTGCTGTGTTACAAAAACTCAGACTGATGCTGAAAGCTTGAAAAAGACTCTTCTTCCTTACTGCACTTCCTTTTCCTTACCAAGAATAACAACTAGACATCTGCATAAAATAATTTTAACAACTACTTAAACTAAGTAGTTAACTTGTTCTTAGGATATGGCTTCACAATCGTACTTTAGAAAGTACAAGAACATAACTATTTTGGCAAATGTAAATTTGGCACAGGAAAATTTCAAATTAGAATACCCCCACCCCCTACTTAGCATTCGACATGTGTCCTCACATGTGCAGGGTGATAAGATTAAAGCATGCAATTACAACTGATATATACATTACAATTAATGAATAAACAGAAAGAATAAATTATGCGATAATGAAAAGATTTTGCGTACCTTGAATTCAGTTCTCGGGCATGCTGTAAAGGACAACATCATATCATGAAATGATAGCTGGGAGATTGAATGCATGAATGAGGCGGAGTGGCAATATGGATGACGTGGCAGATAAAGGAATGGATGATGTGATAGATGAAGAAAACAGAGAAAAGTGGTTTGTTTTTTTTTTTAAACTTTATTATGGGCGGTCAACACAATAGTTAAAGAGAAGCTGCAGGAAAAAGACCTAAGCCTTTTGCTGCAGGAAGACCAGTCGAAACAAACTTTTTCAAGAACTCTTCCTTTGATGTCGTCTTATGATATAACCGCAGTCGGTGTCCATTAACTAGCAATTTGAAATAGACTGAATCAATTGTGGTCAGCTGTACTGAACCGTTGTCAAACACATTCTCAACTTCATAGGGACCGAACCAGTGGGTTGTGAGCTTACCTTAGTTTTCTTGATATATGGAATCATATAGCAGAGCCCAATCACCAGCAGAGAATTGCTTGGTTTTGATGTGCTAATCGTGCCACTTTTTCCTTTGCTGTTAGACAACTTTTGTATGCTGCAGGGCAGCGTTTCTCATTTCGTCCAAGGCATTCAGCTGCAGGAGACGTTCCTTCTGTGCTTCAGAAATGTCTATATTGAGTTCGAGAGCTGTCCTCAAAGTTTTATGTTCAAATTCAATGGGCAACATGGCTGTTTTCCCATAAAGCAGTTCAAAAGGTGTAAACCCAGTTGTTGTCTTCCATGTAGTTATGTAGGCCCAGACTGCTTTAGGAAGTCTACTGCTCCAATCTTTCCTATGGAGCTGCACTGTCTTTGTTAGGATTGCCTCAATTTCCCTGTTTGTAACCTCTGCTTGGGTAAGTGCAAGAAGTTGAGTCCATGAAACGCGGAAGTTTTTGCCTTAGCCAAAAAAAAAATCGGCATTGCAAAAATAGGATCCCGTCTAGCTTCAGGATCCCGAGCCAAAATTAAAAACGGGATCCCGTTTTTTAACAAACGGGATCTCGCTTTTAAAAAAATCGAGATCCCATTTTTTAAAAAACGGGATCTCGCTTAAAAATCGATCCATTTTTAAAAATTTCCTTTTTAAAAATTTTCAAAACGGATTCTGTATTGAAAATTTTCCAAAACGGAAATTTCCAAAATGGAAAGTTTCAAAACGGATCTCGATTTGAAAATTTTCCATTTTTGAAATTTTCATTTTGGAAAATTTTCAAATGATCCTGTTTTTTTAAAATTCAAAAATGGAAATTTTTGATTTTGGCGATTTTGAAAACAGGATCCCGTTTTAAATAAAGGGATCTCGTTTTGTAGGGGTTCCCGCTTTACAAAACGGGATCTCGTTTCCAAAAAATTGAAATTGGGTTTTCTTTATAGGCGGGTTTTTGCCTAGTATTTTGGTTCAGGAAAAGCATTGGGAATCCGAACCTAGGCCTTCAACCTGGTTTGACCTGCAAGTTGAAGGTCCTAACAATGTCAGAGAAAAATACTGAGTTTGGACATATGGCTGACAACTTTTTTTGCAGAATTTTTTGACGAAATTAAAACCCATTTTAGATGAGACAATGTAGATTCCAAATATATAATTTTTTTTACAATTGAATTATTTTTTCTATTTTTCAATTAATTTCTAATGAAACTAGTCCATAAACTTTAAATATTAGGGTTTTTAAATATTTTAATAACTTTTGATCAACATAACATTTTGACAAATGGATTGCACGAGAACAAACTTTAGACAATTCTTTTCAATTTAAAAAATAAAATCAAAAAATGATAAGTTAAGGTCATCTTATGCGTGTCGTACAAGACGATTTTTCAAAACAACAAATATGCCTAATAAAAAATTAACCAAAAAAAAAGTATTCAATAAAAAATTACAAAAAAATATCAAGAACAAACTTTAGTGAGTCACAAATCTTTTCCCAAAAGGATTTAGAAAAATACAATAATTTAGGTCAAAATATGGATGTTGTACACGTGCATGGTATGGTAAAAAAAAGTGACTTTTAAACAATGGTTTTTAGAAATGCCTATTGAAACTGAATTTGTACAATCTGGGTATTGAAATAAATTATATATTTGGAAACTAGACTCTGAGTACTACATTTTATGATCAGTGACTTTTTTGAAGATTCCATCTCTAAGTGCTTCAAATTTTAAGGTCAAATGTGTCAAATGTTGAAAATCAGGGAAAACACTTCCACTTTTTGGCCAAAAAGTGGACTCAACTTCTTGTATACACCTGCTTGACCATTGGCTTGAGGGTGATAGGGGATGGACTTCCTATGCTTGATTTTATAGTCATTTATTAGTGCAGTGATCAAATTGGATGTGAACTGAGCTCCCTGATCAATTACAAGCTCTCTGAGAACTCCAAATCTAGTGAAAATTTGCTCATATAGAAATTCAGCAACCTTGTTATCACGAGCATGAGTCATTGCCTTTACTTCAACCCACTTTGTTATATAATCCGTGCAAACCAGAATGTATGACTTGCCATTTGATGGTGGATTAATTGGTCCAACAAAATCCATTCCCCATTTATCAAAGGGGGTGACTATTACTTGTGGATACAGTGGCATTTCATCTGACCTGGTTGGTCTTCCCATACGTTGGCATCTGTCACATTTCCTTATATAATCTACAACATCCTTGTGTAATGTTGGCCAATAATATCCTGTTGTAAGAACCTTCATTGATGTTCTCTTGGCTCCAAAATGTCCCCCACATGGTTCATCATGACAAGCATGCAAGATATCATAAGTCTCATCTTCTCTTACACATCTTCGCATAACTTGATCAGGGCCTGTGTAAAACAGACAATTTGCAATCCATGAAAAGTTAGAACTTTTCTCAATTAACAATTTCTTTTCTTTTGGGGAGAAGTGAGTTGGTATTCTGCTTGCTGCTAGATAATTGACAATGTCTGCATACCATGGAGTGTGTGCAACAATGGAAAATAGGTGTTCATCAGGGAACCTATCATCAATGACTTCTTGTTCAGCAGGTGCAGTTGTTTGAAGCCTTGATAAAAAATCAGCCACAACATTAGCTCTTCCTAGTTTATCAATGATTGTAATGTCAAATTCTTGTAACAACAGGAGCCATCTTGCCAACCTAACAGAGATGGTAGGCTTGTTCATCAGATACCTGATTGCTACATGGTCGGTGTGGACAAATATCTGATAACCTGTGATATAATGCCTAAATTTATTCAAAGCATACACTACTGCTAGCAACTCCTTTTCTGTAACAGTGTAGTTTAGCTAAGGACCTTGAAGGATTTTGTTGATAAAATCGATAGCATGCTCAATTGAATTTTCTTTTTGGGCTAAGACTGCCCCTATGCCAAAATCTGAAGCATCTGCATGTATGTGAAAAGGCAGAGTCCATTTTAGACCTTGAAGAATAGGGGCTTTAGTAAGCAAGTCCTTTACCATTTTCATGTTTCCACTCTACATAGTTTTTGCTCACTTTGTAAAACTTATTTATGAAACCATGGTAATAGCTCTAGCACATGATGGAATGTTTATACTCCCACACTTTGAGGTGTCCAGTGGTATATAATATATGTGTGACCATTAAATCTTAGATGCTTCTTGAAATTCTTGTGCATTAAATTGCTAGAGAGGAGCTCCAAGAAATTGATTTGTAAGGTGCATGGGCATGAAATGTTGTAGGTATAGTTCCAATTGCTAGCATGTTTTCTAGTAGAAATATGTATCACAAATTGCAATTTCCATTTGCAAATAAAATATTTCTTAACATGTTTAACTTACATATATTTTTGTGAATTATAGAGGTGATCCTTGCACTCGACTCTACAACTTTCCCGCCTATTCTTTTTTTGAAATTTCTCAGTTTTTTCTCTGACTTAACTACTCAATGGGCCAATCGGGCGGGGGGGCTGGTAAGGCTACCCTTTCCAAGAACATCGTCCCTTTGTCTGGAGCAGTGTTTTCCTTTGCAACTACCAACACTGTTATTCCCCATGTTGGTTCCCCCTCTTGTACCTCTAGGCCTTCTATGGGAAGGACAGTTGGTACTTCTGGCAAGATGCCTCTGTCCTCGTCCTTTGGTATGGACTCTTTTTTCTCTAGAGAGGAATCAACCTCTTTTATGGATGAACTAGTGGTTGTTAGCTCGCTAGCTATGGGAAGACTGAACACGAAGTTTGTTTCCTGTTCAGTAATTGGTAGGGAAGTTGATGTCCCTGAAGTGTTGATGATTAAGGCTATGGACGGCCTCAAGCTGTCATTGGTTGGAAAATTCCTTGCATATCACCCCAATATTGAACAGGTAAGGCTTTGGGCTGCTTCTGTTTGGAACTTAAAAGGAAGTGTCTCTATTAGTGCAATGCCCAAAGGTATCTTCATTTTTTCCTTTGTTGTATATGAAGATATGTTAAAGGTTCTAATGAGAGACCCTTGGGATTTCGATGCCGGTTTCAAGAATTTTCTCTCATTGTGTAAATGGAAACTAGGCTTTGACCCTTCTGCTCACTTGGGTGCTACGACTCCTACATGGGTACGCTTTCCTGGGCTACCCCTTGAGTTTTGGGAGCTGGGCATATTAAAAGGGATTGCCAACTCTTTTGGAAGCCTCTTGGTTGTTGACAAGATAACCCAAGAAAAGTCTCATTTAGTATATGCTTCGATATGTGTTAATGTAATTGTTAACACTGTTTTTCCAACATTAGTGCTCCTTAAGTCAAAATTTGGAAACTGGTCCCAACCTCTTGAGTACAAAAACAACAGACAATTTTGTCAGTCTTGTAAGAAATTTGGCCACCTTATTGACTCTTGTAATAAGAGGCCCCAAGATGTGCTTAATGGTGACAATCAATCCTTAATCAAGCCTAAGATTAAGGATTCCAAGGTTGATACTAAAGCCCCATTCAAGGATAATGTGAGTGTTTAGGAGGGTGTTGTAGTCTTAAAAAATCCTCCATTTGGGAATAATGAATCTTCCTTAGACGAGATGCTACTTGTCAAGAGGCTCTTGTTGTCTCTCGGGTCTTGGAATGCAAGGAAAATCAAGAAAGAACTTCAGGGGAAGGAATCCTTATCCTTGGATGGAAGCAAGGTAAGAAACCAAAGGTAGATGAGGAGACTATTGATGTGGAAGGGATGGAGGAAGGGGAAATTCCTGCTAAAGTTCCTTCTGCTGCTTCTCAATCGTTGGGGGACATTTCCTTTTTATCTCAGGAGGGTAGGAATCTGAATGATTCATTGGCTATCTTAGAGTTTCCCCCTCATCCTAGTGATAGAGAAGATGAAGATGACTTGACACATGCTATAAGTAATTCAAAAAAGAAAAAGAAACCGGATGTAGGAGGAGGAAATAAGGTTAGAAGACCTTCTCAAAAGGATTCTAGAAATAAAGATACAGTGAGGGACATGGCTTCTGACAGACAAAAAGCTTTGGACTCAATCACAGGTCCAAAGTCTAAAAAGAAGTGATGGTGCAGACACATAAAAATGTCTTCTTAATCATTTTTTATCCATTGCATATTTTAATTAATCATTTGCATAATCATATCTCCATAAAACCATTAAAATATTATAAGAATTTATAAGCATTTATTCATAACCATAATCCATTTACATAATCATTTAGTCATTTATCCATTATTTATCCATTTGCATATTTCATTATCCATTTCATAAATATTTATCGTTTCATTAATCATCAACATATTCATAGATTATTTAACCATTTCATAAATCATTAATTCATTCATTTGCATTAATCATTAAAATACATTCATATATTTCATTAAATAATTTAAAATTCATAAATCAACTTCCATGAAATTAGCTCAAAATTGCACATTAAACTCATAAATCATTTCCACGGAATTAGCTCAAAATTGCACATTTTGAGCTTCCAAACACGAATCATGGCATTAATTACTCCACTCATTTCTCATTTTCACATTATGCATTCATCTATAAAAACCTCTTCCTCACTTTTTGGGGATACACATTTTTTGATTTCAAAATTCAATTTCAATCTCTCTTTCATTCATCACAGCTTCTTATTGCACTTGTGCTCATAAAAAATTGAGAGCATCAAATACATAAATCAAGAATCATGGTGAAATAGGAAAACAATGGAGCTGATTTTCCTTTGAATGCATTTAGTTTAGTTTTTTGCATAGTTTAGTTGCATTTTGCATTTGTATTCATTTGGAAAGGCTTTATTGATGATATGCTGGAATTTTGATTTGAGTTTATAAATTAAATCATTCACTTTTCAGTTTTTAGCATAAACAAAATGGTCATACTTCGAGGAGTCCCTTCACCTAATCATGAAGATAATCAAAAGCCTAAGGTCATACTTCAAGGAGTTCCTTCACCTAATCATGAAGACAATCCAAAGCCTAAGGTCATACTTCGAGGAGTCCCTATGCGTAATCATGAAGATAATCCAAAACCATATATCCTCTGAGGTGGGTCAAACTTTGCTCCTAGTGATGATGATAAATTTGTAGATCCTAGTGATGATGAAAACTTTGTAGAAATATTAGGTCATCTTAATGATACTATTGACAAGGGGAATACCACCTTAAGTTTGGAATCATACACCACTCCATCTAATAGTCCTCCATCACCATCTAATAAAATGCCTATCTCAAAGCATACTAGTCCTACACCAATGTATCACCATCTAACTTCAAAAGTTCTAATCCATCAACCAAAGAATCCTTTGACAAATTTCTCCAAAGACTACTAGCACAAAATACATCATCCCCATCCTCCAAGACCCTTGTTGATGAAAATTTTGAAGATTTATGTGCAAATAAATCTATGTCCTCAAACACAAATAATATTGTGCAATCCTACCATGTCATGCATCTATCTTCATCCCCAATAAGTCAAAATAAACCTCACGAGTCTTTCATCCAAGTTAACAAATTTAAATTGTCCTCTCCTATCATACCATCTACATCCAATGATTCATGTCAATCTCTTAGTCCAAAGCATGCTAGCATAGACTCCCTACACATCAAGATCAAAGTATTCTTTCCACTCCATCCAATGATACCAAAAATCTCCAATGCTCTCCAATCTTTGACCAAGATCCCATCTCTCAAGAACCCCATGATGATCCCCTTCCATCTCAAGAGAAAAAGCATCCTTCCAAGCCCTCCTTCCACCTCATCCAATGAATCCATACCATCTCATGTTTCCATTGCATTCTAAGAGCATGATAATTCTTCCATCATATCCAATGATGTCCTACCATCTGATGATCAAGATATGCTTTCTACAAAATCTTAGGATTCCCTTCCTCATCAAGATCAAGATATACCTCCATTCAAGGATACCCTTTCATTCCATGATGATGTTTATCTTTCTCATGATCAAGACATGCCTTTCATACCACTTCATGATGATTCCATACCTAATAAAGATCAAGCTACTCCATCTCCTACACCTCGCGATCCTTTTCCAAGTCAAGATCAAAGTACCCCATCATCCCCATGTCAAGATCCTATAACCCCTCATGATCACAATCCTCCACAAGAGTCTATCACCCCTATTCAAGCTATCCATGAGCCCCTTACCTATCAAATGGGTTCTCTCACTTTTATCCATGGTGGTTTACTCAAAGATCTTGTTATTCCTTCCATATCGCATCCACCTCATGATCGACTTGCATCTTGTTTCATAAATAATACATATCCCATTGGCAAAAAAATGTGTCAAAGTATGAACTAAAAAGGAAAAGGATTAGGCCTTCATGAACAAGATATCCTAGAACCCCTTTATATCCAAGAAAATCCGTATTATCATGGCCTTGGATATACACCTCACACTTAAGACATTGGTACCCATCATAAGTACATATTTCATCAAAATAAACTTAAGTATCCTAGTCCATCAAACCTTCCATCTATCCTAGGTCCTTATCCTAGTCCATCAAACCTTCCATATATCCTTGGTCCTTATCATCCAAAACCTAGTTCATCAACCCTTCCATCCATATTGGGGCCCTACATCCCTCCATCTCCTATTCATCAAGAACAACAAAAACATCCAAAGTGAACCTATCATTAAAATCTCTTGGGGAAATCACCCTTCAATTTTGATCTTTCAATCCTTGCATTCCACTTAGTACTTGCATATCCTCCAGCCTTGCATATCTATTATTGCTCAAACAAAACTTTAGCTTGCACTTAGGCTACTCTTCCTAGGTCTTGAAATTAAACCATTGGCTATCTATCGCCCGCATCACTTAAGGGTCATCATCCTTGAGTTAGGGAACATACCATTATCCTTGAGTAGGGAAATCCTTTTGGAGTTCATCATCTCCTCCATACCATCTCTTGATCATTTGGCCTTGCATCATAACCAAATTTGGACCTAGAGTTGCCTTTGAGCTCTTGCATTCTTAGCTTGTCATACCATACCATTTTCATATCTCATCTTATAATCATATCCTTTCCATTGCATCCTAGTCTTAGGTCTCATACATTATCTTATCTTGGATTGAGAATCAAAGAAAATTGCCTATGACCCCTAGAACAAGAGCAAACATGTTTCAAGAAGAAGGGAACCCTTGGGGAAAAGACTTGATGGGGAATACCACATTAGTGTTGAAACTAGTGAAACCAATGAAACCAATGAAACCAATGAAACCAATAACAAAGAAATAACCCAATCCAATATAGAAGCACTTAAGGATCATAGATTCACTAAACTACTTACAGAGGTAGTCAAACATAATCCACAACAATACTTCAAGGCCCTTGCTGATGATGGAATCAAACTACCTCCTAATTTTGACATGTCCTTACTCACGATGAATGACAAACATGAATCTAGTGAACCCAAGCATACCAAAACAAACAATGAGGATAGAATCAAAGATCACAGACCTTTTTATCTACAATTTGGTTACAAGAGGTCTTCAAAGACATCAAAACTTGCACCTACAAATGATCCTATGTTGGATGAACTTAGAACATTGAGACAAGAATGGGATACTTTCAACAATAGTAAAACATCATCTCACAAGTTCTCCATTGAAGATATATGTCCTTATCCTTTTGATTTGAGCACGCTACCTTTTCCTAGTCATTGGGACATACCAAAACTTGATAAATATAAGGGAAAAGGAGATCCTAAAGACCACTTAAGAGAGTTTTGTGCGAATACCATGGAATTTGCAGTTGATGAAACATACCTTATGAGATTATTCCCTCGTAGTCTAGGAGGAGAAGCTATGGAATGGTTTTCACAATTACCCTCGACAATCAAATCTTTTCACGAATTGGCTGATAAATTTGTCTCCAATTATAGTTTCAACTGTGACCTTAAAGTGACTATGACAAATCTTTTTAACAACAAAAAAAAACAAGGAGAATCTTTTGTGTCATTTTTACAAAGATGGAGACATTTAACAAAATGATTACCTTATACCATTCCAAACAAAGAATTGGCTGATCTCCTTTTTCAAAATTTGAACAAAGTTGGAAGGGAACTTCACCTTAAATGCTTGGATTCCTTTGATGAATCCATAGAAAAGGGATTTCAAATTGAACAAAATCTCATTGACGATGAAACTATTAAACTTACTAATGACAAAGATCAAAAATTAGGTTCAAGCAACAAGAAACCTTTTTGGATAAAGAACAAGAATGTAGTCAATGACAGAGTTGTTGATGCAAAAACAACTAAAACATCATCACCTATCTACAACCTTAAAGGTTCATCTTCAAATAAAGGAAAAGAAAAACAAAGAAGCTTCCCTAAACAAAATTTTACACCATTGGGACAATCAATTGAATCCACATTAAAAGAACTCCATGAAAACAATATTATAACGCTACCCAAAATGAAGGAATATAATCCACAAGTCAAACCCCCATGATGGAATGAGGATCACTTTTACAACTATCATAGACACAAAGGACATAAGACTAATAGTTGCAATAAGCTTCGTCATCTAATACAAGACCTGATTAATGACAAAAAGATATCGGTTGATGGACACACTCCTTTTGGTAACTTTGATCGTGAGATGTTTAAAAACCCTCTCCCTAAGCATGATAAGGATAAAGGAAAGGCCCTTGAACCTAGTAGTGGTGTAAACAAACTACTACTAAGCATGACTATATCATAAATAACATCAGTGAGGTTGATAATCATGTGAACACTTTCATTATAAAAGGAAAAGAATTCGAATACAATGTTACTACCCACAGAGGCACAATTACCCTCAAGGGTCCTAATTCAAAACCCGCTGCACTAGCTTTGACATACAACCTCATAGAGAATTTAGGTAAAACACCTGCACAAATTTCTATACTTGAGCTACTACGCCTATCTCCTGAGCATAAACCTATCTTAGATAAAGCGCTTGCTACTAGTACAGTGCCTACAAACCTACATGTGGATCAATTCCAAGCTATGGTGGGACACATCACCTCTCCTCACACTCTCACTTTTACTGAGAACGATGATTCATCCATCTGACAACCACATAATACACCCTTACACATTGATGTCCTTGTCCATAATGTCAAGATCAAGCGAGTTCTGATAGATGGAGGAGTAGGTCTTAATATTTGTACTCAAGAATTGATCACAAAATTAGGGTTATCTGAAAATGTAGTTGATCCAAGGAAAAATATTACCATAAAGTCATATGATGAAGAGGAACGCTCATATAAAGGATCAGTTACTCTACCAATCAGAGTTGGCCCTATGGTAAAGGATGTGGTTTTCCAAGTCCTTGATCTCCCTCTAACTTACAATATCCTCCTTGGAAGACCTTGGATTCATGCAATGCAAGCAGTACCTTCTACATACCACCAGTGTATTAAATTCCCACACAATGGTGTTGAAATCACAATACAAGGGGATCCAAACCCTTTCATGTATTTCCAAAATCTAATTCCTAAAACTGAAATCACAATCCCAAGCAACCGTGAAGCACCTCCTTCTCAAGCATATGTTGATCTTGAGTCCTTAAAAGCATCCACCTCAAAATCTAATGAAGCTGAGATCAAAATACAAGTGAATGAACAAGGAGTAGGGGAATATACCCTAGATCATGCTCTTTTCCTTGGAAAGATACCTTTATCTCCCCACATTATGGCAAGCCACAAATGAATAAGTCATCCACTTCATTTACTACACCATTAAGCAGCAAGGTCCAAATTCATGATATGGGATGTGGAGAATACTCTATGGTTAATTTACCAACAAAAGACACTGCTAATGTTGTTGAGATGGGTTATACTTCCAACAATGATGTCAAGAAAGCCACAGAAGGAACACAAAAAGATGGTCATGCTTGGATTGAAACCTTTTGGGATCCTGATGACACACTTGCCTTTTCCATATCTGCTTCCACTCAAGCTTTTCATATCTATGATAACCCCCTATTTGGCCAAGACATCTATGATAACCCACTCTCTAATCATGACCTTATTGAAGGTATCCAAAATTATCCTTCTACATCTTCTAAACCATCATCCTTCTATCCCACCTACCCTAGGCTAGGATATGAATCTCCTATTGTTGTCTCTACTAAGCCATCTTTCCAAGTCATCAAGGATGTGCAAACTTCCTTTGACGTTAGCAGTACTGAAAAGGATAGTTCCAAAGACTCTATTGATGGCATCACCATTCCCATTCATCCACTAAACATTCATGTCACCCCGCCTATTTCATCCATCTCACCCATGTCCATCCACCTCATAAACATAGATCAAAAAGTATCACCCAAAGAAAATAAAAAGGATGTAATTCAAGAATCAAAGGTAAAAGTGCCTTTTTCAAATGGAGATCCAGAATCAAAAGAAAACATGCAAAGAAAGAAAGATCAAGAAAAGTCCCTTAGCCAAAATAAAAAGCTATTAGACAAATAAAAAACAAAAGAAGATCAAGACAAGTCCCCTAGCCAAAATAAAAAGCTATCAAACAAATCAAAAATAAAAGTTAAAAGTGAAAATGAGCAAAAGTTGATCTCCAAGTATGCCTCTCCATCAAAAATCATTGGGGGAATCTATCAAGGAAAAATGTCAAAAAAAAGAGCTTGTTGATCCAAGGTCTCCATACACATCACTTTCACTCATACCATATATCCCATTCCACCCCTCCATGTTCACATATCTATCATACCACACCATTGGTGATGTCTTTCAATGTACCTTTGACGACAACCCCTTCACGTACTCTAGCTCATTGGTTTCCCAAGATCCTTTTCGATTGAAGCCTAATAGCCCATGTAGTGTGCACATTAGGGATCCTACCATAGCCTCTTTCATTCGCCACATCTATCGGTCTTCATATTTTCCACTCGTACTCCTCATCTTGATTAGGTCCTTTCATCCAACACAGTCATCCACACAGGATCGAGGCATCATCAAAGCAGTCTATGGATCTAGAACTTATCAATTCTATACCTAGCTTCAGAGCCCTAGGCGAAAACTTAATATATATATATAAATGAGAAAAAGTCCTAAAAAAAACAGGAAAGAAAAAAGAAAAAATTAAAGAGAAATCAATTTGTTTAATGGTGGAAACCACTTTGGTGGTGCCTTGAGCAAGTACCATGGTGAAAACCAAGAAATCAACACCATGAGTAGAGGCTTCACTCCTCTTTCTTTTGGAGCTCTACTTGGTCTTTTCATCCCATTTTTATTCACTCTTCACTTCATAATATCGTTTTCATACTCACCATGGCTTGTGAATTGTTCGAAATTCCCCTTGCTTGCTTGCTTTTCCATGCATACTAGGTTGGCCCTATCCCTCACTGGGGCATTTCCTCAACCTTAGCTATGGGTTAGGCTACTAAACATCTCGCGGTCAGAGAAACTACCCCTTTGTATGTTTGCTTGCTTGCGATTCATCTCTTTCCCTCTTTAAAATGTCTTGAAAAAATCCATAAAAATCATAAAATGTCCTAAAAAAATACATAAAAATCATAAAACTTCATGAAAAAATCTATAAAAAATCATAAAATGTCTTGAAAAAATACATAAAAATCATAAAATATCCTAAAAAAATCATAAATGTCTTGAAAAAATACATAAAAATAATAAAATACCCTAAAAAATACATAAAATGTCTTGAAAAAATCTATAAAAAATCATAAAATGTCCTAAAAAAATCCAAAAGTAAAAAATAAAATCAAATATTCCAAAAATCCAAAAAACTTAAATATTCCTAAAATCCAAAAAAAATCAAATAACCTCAAAAAAAATCCCACAATGACACTTTCAGATCACCACACAACTTTGAACTTCAACAAAATAAAAACATGCCACGATTGACAATCAAGCAAACATTACAAGATACCTATCAATCCCCCTTTCAAATCCAACCAAACACAAACTGTAACATGAATCGGTTCTACATTGAAGTGTGATGCATGTTTCTTTGTTGATCTTTGATTATTTTATGATTTTGTCTTTGGTGGCATGTCTTTTAGCTTCTCAAGGATGTCTTGGACTAGAGAGGCGAGGATGTGACATGTTCACTTGTTTGTTGTCTGTGGATTGTTTCTTATTCTCAAGATGACTCATCTTAAGACATGGTTGTCTAAAATCATTGAGGACATATGAGTCTAATGTGAATAAGAAACTTCCTTGTTCAATAGTGTCTTTCATGCAATAAGTATTAAGGTCATCTAAGGTCTTTATACCTAGATGCTTATACTTTACTGGTAAATAAAAATGCAAACAATATTTAGGTCATCTAGACATTCATGTTATCTAGATGCTTATACTAATTTGCGACATAATAAGCTCTATGATGATAAAACACATTTTACAACACAAGAAGCTTCATCACCTCCATGTCTTTATTTCTCTTTTCATCCATCATTTCTTCTATCATATGTTTCCTTCATCATTTCATTTTCTTCATGCTCCTTATTTTAAGGAATGATTAATCGATTTATCTAACTGATGCCTGTCTTTTAATCCAAATCAATCAATCTACTCCTTGATCTATCAATCATTGTATCAATCATTATTTTTTGCTAGCATCAATCTCAATCAGCTTATCAACCCAACTATATTGATCATTTACATCAATTGTTCAATTACACCCATCAATTGTTCATTTTCATCAAATGTACATTTCTGCTTAATCACTTGCGCAATATCAATTATCAAATTTTCACCTTGTGATCTATCGAGAGATTAATCTTATTGCAACTTGTTCAATTAATCTCTCGAGGGGGCATATCATCCTTATCATCATCCTTACCGGGATATTCTTGGGGCATGTATCAGTTAATCAATCTTTTTTCTTTGAAACAACATGACAGGCTGCATTGTCTCAAAGAGGGGCAAAGTGCAGACGCATAAAAATGTCCTTTTAATCATTTTTATCCATTGCATATTTTAATTGATCATTTGCATAATCAGATCTCCATAAAACCATTAAAATATTATAAGCATTTATTCATAACCATAATCCATTTACATAATCATTTAGTCATTTACCCATTATTTATCCATTTGCATATTTCATTATCCATTTAATAAATATTTATCATTTCATTAATCATCAACATATTCATAAATCATTTAACCATTTCATAAATCATTAATTCATTCATTTGCATTAATCATTAAAATGCATTCATATATTTTATTAAATAATTTAATATTCATAAATCAACTTCCATGAAATTAGCTCAAAATTGCACATTAAACTCATAAATCATTTCCATGGAATTAGCTCAAAATTGCACATTTTGAGCTTCCAAACATGAATCATGGCATTAATCACTCCACTCATTTGTCATTTGTCATTTTCACATTATGCATTCATATATAAAAATGTCCTCTTCACTTTTTGGGGATACACATTTTTTGATTTCAAAATTCGATTTCAATCTCTCTTCCGTTTATCACAACTTCTTGTTGCACTTGTGCTCATAAAAATTTGAGAGCATCAAATGCATAAATCAAGAATCATGGTGAAATAGGAAAACAATGGAGCTGATTTTCCTTTGAATGCATTTATTTTAGTTTGCATTTTGCATTTGTATTCATTTGGAAAGGCTTTATTGATGATATGCTAGAATTTTGATTTGAGTTTATAAACTAAATCATTCACTTTTTAGTTTTCAGCATAAACTGTTGGCTATTTTCTTAACTGCCTCCTGGTGTTTCTGTCATAGTCTTGTTTTGAAAATGAAGATTCTCTCCTAGAATATCAGGGGCCTTCATAGTCCTTATAATTTTTTTTTGGTCAAAACGTGTATATTGGATAATAGAGTGACATCCCACTCCTTCAAGAAACTAAAATGAAGAGACCTTTGACAAGGTTGTTTTGAAAATTTGGCCTAGTGTGAAATAATTTTTGAGTGAGGTTGAAGGGGCTTCGGGGGAAATAGTCACCTTGTGGAATCCCTTGAGATTTAAAGGTTCTAATGGATTTGCTAGAAAGAACGGTCTAATAGTGTCTTTGGAAGACCTATCTTTGGAAAAATAGAATTTAATCAATATTTATTCTTCCAATTTCAATAGGGATAGACTGCAATTATGGGATTTTTTGAATTATTTCAAAGAGAAGCATGGTAGACTACTCGATGTTGGGTGGTGACTTCAACTCTCCACTTTTACCCTCAAAGAAGTTGGGGGGTTGGATGACTACTCAGAAAGTATGATGGATTTGGCTGGGTTCTTTAATTTTGTTGGGCTATTTGATGTCCCCCTTTTGGGTTCCAAGTTCACATGGTCCAACAAAAGGCTTGGCAACTAGTTGATTCAAGTGAAGTTGGATAGGTTCCTTGTCTCTTTTAATTGGAATATTCCCCAACACCTCTCCCTCTTTGCCCTTCCGAGATATGGTTTTGATCATAATGCCATCTTGCTTAACAAAAATGTTGATCCTAATAAAGGCCCTTTCCCCTTCAGATTTGAATTAATGTGGACTCCCCATCCTGACTTTGCTGCCCTTATTGAGAATTGGTGGTTTGAACCTATCGTTGGAATCCCCATGTTTTTCTTGGTGGAGAAGTTGAGAAGAATTAAACAAAGAGTGAAAGGTTGGAACAAATTAAATTTTGGTAACATCTTTTAAACTAAAAAATTCCTAGGGGATAGCTTAAAGAAAGTGCAGGATAAAATGGAGGCCGATATGGTGGATGAAGACATTTGCACTCAAGAGAAAAATTTGAGATCTCAATGTTTCAAGGTCAATAAACAAGAGGAGATATTTTGGAAGCAAAAATCTCAGGTTTAGTGGCTTTTTGAAGGAGTCTGAAATACAAAATTCTTCTACCAATCCACTATGAAACATAGAAGTAGGAATAAGATAAGACAACTTAAGAAAGAAGTTGACACAATGGTGACTACTAAACGTGAAATTGTCGAGGAAGCTTTTAACTTCTACTCCTTCTAGAATGATCCAGGGGATGCTAATCGGGTATTTGATGATATTCTTCAAGTGATTCCTAGAGTTGTTACTAGCAAGATATAAAGGTTATGACCAGTGTTGTTTCTCTCCAGGAGGTTAAACATGTTGTATTTTCCTTTAGGGCTTACAAAGACTCGAGGCTGGATGGGTTTCCTCTAGATTTTTTAAAAAGATTTACTAGGACATTATGAATATTGGCCTATTAAATGCAGCTAGAGATTTCTTTAGATATAGAAGGCTTCTTAATCAAATGAATGCCATGTTCATTTCCCTTATCCCTAAGGAGAAATATGCCTCATCCATGAAGGACTTTAGACTCATCAATCTGTGTAGCACAACGTATTAAAATATTCTAAAAGATAATTGTGTTAAGACTAAAAGTTGTATTAATTAAAATGATAGCCCCAAATCAGAAAGGATTTCTCCAAGGAATAAACATATTAGATGTTGTCATTACCACCCATGAAATCCTTCATTCAATGGACCTAAGTAAAAACTCGGGGATGGCTCTAAAATTTGACATATCAAAGGCTTAAGTATGAAAAAGTCTCTCGATCATTTCCTTTTACCATTAAGAAATTTGGAATTGATGGAAGATTCACAAAGATGCTCACTGCCTGTGTTACCACCCCTAAGTGTTTGATTCTTGTGAATGTAGTCCCCCAGGGTTTCTTCTCATGCGGTCATGGTCCCAGACAAGGAGACCATCTCTCCCCCTATTTGTTTATAATTGTTGTTGAGGTCAATGGAAGGAATATTCAAAAACTCATTGACACTAATGTGCCGAAAGGAGTCAAGGATACTTCGTCCCTCCCACCTGACTCTCATCAACAGTTTTTTGGTGATACCATTCTGTTTGGAGAAGCCTTGGTGGGTGAAGTTAGTCAATGGAAATCTATTTTAGTTGACTATGCTTCAACCTCAGGTCAATATATCAATTATAATAAGAGTAAGTTATACTTCTTCCATGCTGATCAAATTGTGAAAGAGAGAGTGGTGCAGATCTTGCACTACCAGGAAGCTATTTTTCTTGTCTACTATTTGTCTCTATTTAAAATCCCATCCTTTATTGTGGAAAAAAATTGAATAAATTTAGAGAAGATTCATGTGGTTTGGCACAAAAGAAAAAACATATTGGCGCTAGTAGGTTGGGAGAAAGTGTGTACCCCAAAAAATGTTGGTGGTTTAGGGATAAGGAGAATCAGACTCTTCAACAAAGCTCTCACGACCAAGATGGGATGGATCCTTTCAGAAGGGACTAAGGATTGGGTTAAGATCTTCCAAGCTAAATATCTCAGGAATAAAGAACTGGGTTGTTTCCTCACCTCCTCTAATTTTCCTTATGGATTTGTCTTTTGGAACCACCTTATTAAAACCAAAAGTGTGTTAAAATTGGGTGTGAGAAAGCATATTGGCAATGGGAAGGGTACTGATTTTTGGAAGGACCCTTGGATTGTTGAGCCCCCTCTCTCTTCTTTAGATGGCCTCAACCCCCTGAAACAAAGTTTGTCCAGAATTTGTGGCAAAAAGGTGGTAGATTACATTGATTGGGAGATTGATGAACCAAAATGGATGGATTTTAATAGCCTACTTAGGAGTTCCAACTTTAGAGGTCAAAGAAAGCATAACTGGGAGCCTGTGGTGCAAAGACTAAACAACCTCATTGGGGAGGTGACTTGGTTCTCCAAAGATAGGAAAGATGAATGGTTGTGGATTAAGAACCCCTTTGGTTGTTTCTCCATAAAAAATTCTTATAAGGAGTTGGAGAATCCCCTAATTGATTGTAGAGATCTTCATTGGGACAAGGTGTAGATAAAAAACCTAACTCTGAAAGTTAACTATTTCTAGTGGGCATCCTCCCATGGCAGAATCTTAAATATTGATAATCTTGTAAAAAGGGGGTTCCAACTAGTTAAAAGATGTTTCCTAAGTAATCAAGAAGAAGAGTTTGTTATGCATCTATTCTTTCACTGTGTGTACTTGCAGACATTGAAAAATGTCCTAGACGATATCATACAATCAAAACAAATTTACTAACATCATTTCTTCTTTAACCCATCCTCTTTTCACTTCATTAATTAAATTAACCTAACTAATTTAATTAATTGCATCATTTTCATCTATTAGCCTAATTAATTTAATCAGGTTAATTCATCCCCCTTCACGCTAATATTTCATCCTATTAAATTAAATATATCAATATATTTAATTTAATTGCCTAATTCATCTTATTTAATTAAATAACCCTAAGTTATTTAACTAAATATCATTTCATCTCTCTCCCTGATTTATTAAATTATTTAATTTGATAAATATCACTTTATTCCTACAAATCCCCTAATTGCATGAGTAAACCTTGTTTAATAAGCAATTAAACTAGTTTTCCTCTAAGGGAATATTCCTCCTTATCCCCTTTTTGCACAATTAAGAATTTCTTTTAATTTGCAAAATGCCTTTTATCCTCACCCAAATGAATATTTCAAAAGAATGTTCTTATTCCTCCATCATTTGAAAAAGCGATATTTTCACTTAGCTTCTTAAGCAAGTTTTAACCTTTAACCTTTTGAACAAGTCACCTTTGACCTCTGTGTGCAAGTCAAAAGTGTGTTTGTTTGAAGCAAGAGTGATCCCTTGATTAAAATCCCATCATGCATTCTCATCCGTTGATGAGAATCCATGATTTGTGCCTCTCATCTCCTTCATATTTGACTATTGATTAACCTTTTCAATCCCAACCCTCCATTCCTCATTTTCTCTCCTATAAATAGGTCACTATTTGGAGACAAATGGATCCATTTTTTTAGAGAAAAATTATGCTGTTGAATATCATCCATCTTTCAATTGCAAACTCATGTTGTTGAACTTACTTGCATCCACACTCATCTTTTACTCACTTTTATCTTTTTTTAGTTCATTTCTAATTGCATAGTAGCTTAGAGCATCCATTAATGGCTTCCATGCATCCATCTTAGTTTGTATATAAATTAGGGTTTGACTGTTTGGCTTGGACATGAGAAAAGAGTCAAGGACAAGTATTTTATCTAGCCAATGGTCGGAACCTTCTTCCCATCTAGCTACATGATTCCCTTTTCAAGAGGCTCATACTTTAGCTTCAAGGAATCCACCACTTGTTTTGGTATGACGGTCGTACTGGCTCCCAAATCAATCATATTGTTATGCAAAAGCTTATCACCCACAATAAGTGTTAAATCGAAAGGTGTGGGATTTTGAGTTTCCAATGTAGGTACCTTGTCTCTCCTTTGATCACATATAGGAGCCACCCCCATCCAAGGCATTTTATCTTCTTTCTTCAATGCTTCTTGAAGTAGAGTCTTTTGTTTAAGAATAGATATGACATCCCATAATGACACATTGGTGGGCACCTTCTTCAATTGCTCGACTATGTTAAGCATTGGACCGCTTGGACCTTGGGCTTAAACAATGGTATTTCCCTTGTTTTTGGAAGAGAATTCTTCGACATGATTGGGCTTGGCATTTTCCTCACCCTCTTCGTAGGCCATGGTGGATTATGTAATTGCAAGATAGGTCAGATGGTAGTTGGTAAGAACTACTTCTCTTGTGATGGCGATTGATGCAGCTAAGGTCATGGCAGAGGTTGTTGCATGTATTCACCACTGAGCCTTCTTTTAGACCTTGTGTTGTACTTTGATTGTACTTGCGAAGGGCTAGTCGTGAGGGATTCATTCATGAACATCACATCTTCTTCCTCCATTTATTAGAACAACACTTGGTCGGGTGTAATGCCTAGTTCTTGCTCTAGGGACATCCCTTGCATATGTGCTCTAAAACGAGCATCCTCCCTTTCGGAAGACCTATATTCATCTACATTCAAAAGTACACCTTACCCCTTTTTTTCCACTGCCTTTTGTTGTGTGATCCTCAGGAAATTTTGGGGCATATGGCTATCGTTGGACGAGAAACACCATACGTTCTCTTCTTTCACCAAATTGTTTTGGCCTGGGATCATTTCTCTACTCTGGCTTTATTTTACCATCTGAAGTGGCATGGTGACCGAAACTATTTGGTTCATGGATGTCGTCTGTTGGCCTCCTCCTCGAGAAAACCCCTTGTACGTGTTCTATTGATAAGGTGTCCTGCTTCCGTTGTAGGTTTGAGCACTCAGCTTTGGGGGTGTCACTTGCTACCATTTGATGATAGAAAGATCATTATAAAAAGTCTACATGAGACTCTTTATGTCATTGATATCTGTCGTTACCGAGTTGGAGCCTAACACACTACTTTGCATAGCGGGTATACATAGATACATTATGGCATGTTCCCCATTGATTGTGTAGCGAAGGTGCTTGGGGAGGCTTCCTCTCGAGATGTTCCAATAAATTATGTGAACATAGGCATAGGGAGTCATGGTGGGAGCTTCCCAACATTGATTAGACTATTTTTTGTGTGTACCGCAACATCATAAGCGTTGGGCAAGATACCTCCTCCCATGGAAGTTATCATGACTGCAATGTTGTGGTTGAAAGCCTTCAGATAAAACATGAATGCCATGGCGGTCTGAGGTCAAGTAGTCAGGAGAATCCTTTGCCAGGTCTTATGGAATCGAGTGTTGAAGTTGCTCATGGCCTTATGAGGATCTCTCTTGATGGTGATCAGTTGTAGCAACAAAGAATGGTCTCCCTTCTCTGAGAAGCATTCAAATAGACACTCTCCGAGTTGGTCCCAAGAGGCGATAGAAATCGAAGCTAAAGATCGGTAGTAATCTTGGGATTTTCCTTTGAAAGAGGTAGCCAATAGCCTTAGGGTGATATTTTCCTCTGCTATATTATGCACCCTACATACCTCTGCTATATCTTGTAGATGTTCGGAAGGGGTTTTAAAATATTCTCTAGAGAATTTAGGAATAGCCTTGAGGGCATCAACAAGTATGGTAGGCCATATATTTGGGTGACAAAAGGAAGCTCATTGACCAACTACAACACCTCAAGGTAATGACTCCAAACTCCTACTCAAAAAACCCATAAAATAAAGGGCAACAACCTCCGATAGACACCCCAAAAGATACCATCCAACACAATCTTCAAAGAGATGACATGTCATGAGGGCAGAGATCTTATGATTTCTGAAAAACCTTTTGGAGAAAACTTCCACCAAACTAACGCGTGTCTTGGGCCCTCCAACGAAGGGAAAAATATATGAGAAAGTCATGTAGCCACCATGTGGTGTATTGCTCATCTTTCTGACCAGCCTTATATAAACCCAGATATTTTGGAGGCCAAAAGAAAAAATCAACTGAAGATCAAAAGTTGAGGAAAAGAAAAAGAAAAAGTGATTTACATATACTTTTAAAAATGTATAACACTGATTTCAACTCAATAAAATTCTCAAGTGTCAAAACATTGGTTTCACCATTGATCAAAGTGGTGCACAATGTATGTTCTTGCTCAAGGGTTTGGTGAGAGCCTTTGAGGCTCCATAACCCAATATGGTAGGGTGGAGATCAAGCCTTTTGTTGTTGTGTTCATACTGCATTCCATTGCGTGCACAAGGTATGCCTACATCTTATTTATTTGATCCCTTCTATTGCAGGTGCATTACATATTATTTGTTATAAATTATAGAACTGTTTATATTTCCTAATTTAGATATTTTCTACCAATGACACATGTTCATCGCACTAAAATTCACATTTTCCTTTAATTTTTGTATAACATACTCAAGAAAAACAATCCTATTTTACATAAGATAGTAATGTCTTAGTCAGTGATCTTTCATCTCAACTTATTTTCATGAGTTATGTGGATCTTTTCATGGCATTAGATCTTCTATGAAGTCAGCCTTGCTGCAAGGCTTTCACCCAAGGTCTATTGACTACTCTTATTTTTGGCTTTGAGGAGTCTGAACTATTAAAACATTTGACCATTAAGGAAAGTATTGATAATGGTTTCACTTTCTGTTATGATTCTGAAATTGTTGAGTTTTGAAATCGCATAATGGGGATTTTGAGGAAGGAATGTGTTATAAATGACCTTTGAGAATAATCACAATGATTGCAAAATCAATCACAATTGTGAAATAAACAATTGCATGCAACAATAATCTCTCAAGATATATTCTGATTGCAAGTAAAGGTAGATTTATAAATAAAATTTAAAAAAATATAGTTTAAAATTTTTGTAGATCAATCAACTTTTTGATTAACATCAATAGAAGTTTGTTGATGCAATTATCTCTTTATTGTTATGGTTGTGCATGACTTATTTAAATATACTTATTTAACATTTGTATGTCCTATTCCAAATCAATTATATTCTAAGCTTTCAGATAATTGTATTATCCTTTTGAGACAATGTATATATCTCAACCTTACCTATGCCCTAGTGTCTTAGTGTAATGGTATCATAAAAGGGTTATTAATGATGCCATGAGGATTTTTAGATGTAGTCACTTGATCTCTCTCAGGCGTTACTATGCCTAGCTATTATATACCTTCTTGTGCTTGGATGTAGACTAACTTCCATTAGCTCACAGTCTATATTCTTACAAAACAACCGACCAAGAACATACATTGTCCATCATTGTGATCAATGGTGGCATCAATGTTCCATATAACACTTAAAATACAACTTATCATTCCAAGAATGTCCCAACAAAATAAACATAGGGATCAGTATGTATCAATGTTGTTTGCATCTAATATGACATACATACATATCTGCACATAGGGGAAATACATTTTCCATCACTGCAAACAATGGTGGCATCAATGTTCCATATAATACTTAAAATACAACTTATGATTCCAAGAATGTAGCAATATGTATCAATGTTGTTTGCTTCAACTATGACATACATACATATCTACACATAGGGGAAATAAAATGAAACACAACAAAACAAGGCATTGTTCATCACTGCAATCAATGGTGACATCAATGTTCCATATAACACTTAAAATATAACTTATCATTCCCTATGTGCAAATATGTATGTATCCTTGCAACATCCCTATAGTATGGATCATTTTCAATTTTGTATATCAATGCATCCATGACATTATGTTTGTAAACATAAGAATCATAGTCCATTCTATCACAACCACGGTAGGGGGATCCTTAAAGAGAAAAATCCGGACCATGCAGCAAGAGTAACACAACAAAAGCAACAAAAAATATGGAGGAAAATGTAGATGGAAATATTCTCATTAACAAAAATCTTAGTTACATTCGGCTAGCAACATCTAGACTTATAGATTCGGCTCACAGGCTTGATCAAATATACAAGATTCTAACATGCTCCTATATGCGAGCTGAAAATTACAATCAAATCAATATTATTCTTTTGATCGAGCTCTACTTGATTACTGCCAATTCTAATGATTGATTACAAGCTTTATAGCATATCCGCAATTCTAGAAACATCTGTGTCGGCCAAAGATTATCACATTCTCCAAGGAAATAAAATGTAACGTGCACATGAATAGGTTGGCCTCAAATTTGAATTACTCTTCAACAGGTGTGTAAGATGATGTGTGGAACTATAATGAAGGTCGGGTACACTTACAGGAACAATCAAAATCCCATCGTTAAGATCTGTAAGTCACAGGGACAATCTACAATGATCGAATTGGCCAAAAAGTTTGAAATTATTCCGGTGCCAGTTCAAGAAACTTCCAAGAATTTTGGAAGCGATAAATTTTTAGAAAAATATCCAATCATGCTCAAATATTGGAACAAGGAAAATGAACATGTAGATGATGTACTCCAAGATCCACAAGGTTTGGTGAAAAACTATGACGAATCCACCAACAGGAATTGAGCAAGAACAAAATAAGAACATAAAACTGAAAAAAAAATTTTTTTGGTTGATGCAAGATTGCCAAGAACTAAGGATGCTCCTGCATCAGACATCTAGGGTTATTTGAAAAGCAAGTCCCTCACTTTGTTGGGGCCAAAGGAAAACCAAAATGATCTACCTCAACCTAAGAAATCTAAGAAGAATCCTCAACTAGTCTACCTTTCCACTTCACAAGATATTCTTTGTACCGTCTTCCATGAGTCTTCCTCCCATCTCTGACATCCAAAATCTCTTCAATCTCATCCAATTGTTTTTTAGAAAATTGATTCTCCAATTTTGTTTCACTATCTGCACTGAATTCTACTTCATGATACTGATATAGATCTGCAATGTTGAATATAGGTAATATACCCATACCTTCCGGTAACTCCACTTCATATGCATTTCCTGAATCAAATTTCTTCAAGATCTTACAAGGTCCAAACTTCCTCATATTCAACTTATTCTATGTACCAACTGGAAATCTCTTCTTCCTCAAATATACCATCACTTCATCTCCAACTTCAAATTCCTTATGTCTCCTCTTTTCATCTGCTCTCTCCTTATACTTCTGGTTCATGTCTTCCAATTGTTGTTTCACTTGAATATGCAACTTCTTCATGTGTTCTGCAAATTCTTTTGCTTCTGCACTCCTCTTATCCTCCATACTGATGTCTCTCAATTTTGATATACCTCTAGGGTGAACTCCAATAACAATCTCAAAAGGTGTCTTTCCTGTTCATTGAATTATTGTAAGAAAACTCTACTTGTGCAAGGACTAAATCCCAACTTCCAGTCTTTTCTCCAACCAAAAATCTCAACAAGTTCCCTAAACTCTTGTTTACTACCTCTATCTTTCCATAAATTTGTGGGTGAAAAGAAGAACTAAACTTCAAATCTATCTTCAATTTCTTCCAAAGTGTCCTCCAAAAGTAACCAACAAAATTTACATCTTTGTCTAAAATAATACTCCTAGGTAACCCATGCAATCTGACCACTTCTCTGAAAAACAAATCTGCTACATGTACTGCATTTGTTGTCTTCTTACAAGGTATGAAATGTGCCATCTTAGAAAATTGGTCTACTACCACATTTATACAAAATCATTACCTATTTGTGTCTTCAGTAAACCAAGTATGAATTCCATACTGATATCCTCCCAAGGGACCTCTCTAGAATTGTCAAAGGCTTATACAATCCAACATTCTGACTACTCCCTTTTGTAACTTGATAGACTTTGCAACTCTGCACAAATTTTCTAACATCCTTATGAATCTGCAGCCAAAAGTAATTCTCACTGACCAATGCCATTGTCTTATCAACTCCAAAGTGTCCTAACATTCCTCCACTATGATTCTCCTTCACCAGGTTATCCCTCATTGAACTCCAAGGTATACACAACTAATTTCCCCTAAACAACATTCCCTCCTAAATGAAATAATCCAACCACTAACTCTTATCCTCGAAAACAATTTCTTTACAAGCTCTCCAAGGTTTTGCAAAATCCAGGTCTTCTTCATACAAGTTCTTCAACTCTTCAAAGCCTAATACCTCCACTCTCATCTCTATCAATAAATTCCTTCTCCTGCTCAAAGCATCAACAACTCTATTTGAATTTCCACTCCTATGCTTCAGAACAAAAGTACCTCTATAAGAACTCTACCCATCTCATGTGTCTTCGATGCAACTTACCCTGACTATTCAAATATTACAATGCTTGATGATTCATATACAACACAAACTCCTTAGGAAACAAATAATGTCTCCACTTCTTCAAGGCTTGAACTATGGCATAAAATTCTTGATCATACAATGAATATCTCCTCCTAGCATCATTCAACTTCTCACTGAAATAAGCTACAGGTCTTCCCTCGTGACTTAGTACTGCTCCAATTGCACTTCCACTTGCATCATAGTCTACTTGAAATACCTTATTGAAATATGGGAAATCCAACATAGGCTGCTTAGTCGCCTTCTATTTCAACAACTCAAAGCTTTGATATGCTCCAGATGTCCATCTAAAATTTTTCCTATCTCCTCTCATTGCGTCTATCATAGGACTGCAAATAGTACCAAAATTTCTAATGAACTTTCTATAGAAACTAGCCAATCCATGAAATAATCTTACCTCTCCAATGCTATCTAGTGTAGGCCACTCAACAATTTATCTTACCTTCTCAAGATCCATCTTCAATTTGTCCACAGATATCGCAAATCCCAAATATACCAATTCCTCCATGAAACTACACTTCTTAATGTTTATCAACAACTGCTCTTCTCTCAACCTCTGCAAAACTTGTCTGATATGCAACAAATGTTCTTCTCTACTCTTATTGAAAATCAAGATGTCATCCAAATACACAATCACAAACTTACCCAAGAATTTCTTCAATACGTCATTCATCAGCCTCATGAAAGTACTTGGTACATTTGTCAATACAAAAGGCATAACCAACCACTCAGAGAATCCTTCAATTTTCTTGAATGTGGTTTTCCACTCATCTCCCTCTTTGATTTTGATATGATGATATCCACTCTTCAAATCTATCTTTGTAAAGTACTTAGCTCCACTCAAACAATCCATAATGTCATCCATCTAGGGCAAAGGAAATCTATACTTAACTATGATCTTGTTTATAGCTCTAGAATTTGTACACATTCTCCATTCTCCATCCTTCTTAGGTGCAAGAACAACAAGTATTGCACATGGAATTAAACCTTCTCTGATCAAAATATTCCTCAACAATTATTGCACTTGTCTATTCAACTCTTTATTCTCTGTCGATGTCATTTGGTGTGTTGCTTTATTATGAAAACTAGCTCCAAGAATCAGATCCATAGAATGACTAATACTCCTCATAGGTGGCAATCCATCAAGTACATTATCTGAAATGACCTCCTCTTATTCTGTCAGTATCTCTTTTATCTCTTCTGAGTGTTCTTTCACATGCTTCAATTCTTCATCCTTCTTAGGTACCAAGGCATAACATACATTCTCATGTCTCAATCCATCAAGGAATCTTCTTCCATCAACTAGACAAACCCTAGCATTCGTACAAACTTCAACTATAGGAACATCTTCCAATGGAAAAAAATATCTTTCATCCCATTAGCAACAATAGTGTAGATATTCTTCTTTCCGTCATGAATAGCCTATCTTTCATACTGCCAAGGCCTTCCCAACAAAACATGGCATATATCCATAGGCATGATATTGCACAAAACTTCATCATGGTAATTTCCTATCTTTAATTTCACTAAACATCAAGTTCACTTACCAGCATCTTATGCTCATCCTGAATCCAAGCAATTTGATAGGGCTTTGGGTGTTTCAACCTTTCCAACTTTAGTTTAGTCACCAATCTCTTTAGAAACTAGGTTCTCAAAACTTCCACTGTCAACAATTACTTTGCAACATTTACCATTCACCTTGCATCTAGTTTGAAACAAATTCTTCCTTTGTAATGGTTCTTTCTCCAACTCACTTTGACATAATACTCTCCTATTCACCAACACTTCTCCATCTGCAGGTTTATTAGATGATCCAACATGATCCTCCTCAACAAAGGTTGTTCTTCTATTGTTCTCTGCTTTCCTGCTTGTCTCTCCCTGATTACATTCAAATGCTCTATGTCCTTCTCCACCACATTTATAACAAGTTCCTTTGAATATCCTTTTCTCCTATCCTCTATCATCTCTTCTATAACCTTCATTTCGGTAACCACCATAACCTCCTCTCCTATAAGAGTTTCCATCACCTCTCTAGTATGAACTGTCATTCTTACTAACCTCCTTATCCTTGTTTTGGTCTAGGAAAGATCCTCTTCCTCCTCCAGTAAAAGTTCTTCCTCTTTGAAATCTTCCACCTCTTCCTCTTTGTCTCTACTCATGTCTCTTATTCAACTTCTCCTCTACTTTTAGGGCACAATGATATGCCTCTTCCACATTCTGCAACTTGATCAAACTAATTTCATCCTGCATAGATGACCTCAAACCATTCACATATGTGGCTACTTGCTCAATCTCATCCTCTGAGTGTCTAGATCTGATATTCAACTTATAGAATTATTTGGTGTACTCTATCACGCTTGATTCTTTTTGCTTCAGATTCTACAACTTCTTGAACAAGCTAATCTAATGATCTACGAGCATAAACTTTGACTTGAACTTATTCACCATTCGATCCCATGACTTTATCTTTTCTTTTCCTCTTCTCTGTCTATCTATCTACAAATGTTCCCACCAAAGGGATGTATGTCCTCTCAACTTTGTACAAGAAAACTTCACCTTCTTATCTTCAGAGGTACCTTCAAATTCAAAATACTTTTTCCATCTCTATTATCCAATCTAACAATACATCTAAATCCAACTTACGATTATAATCTGATGGATTGAAATGCGGTCTTGTATTCACTTTAGTTAGGGTTCTTATGAACCTCTCTTCTTCCTGATCTAGGCTAGGTTGCTCATCTCTTCCTCTTTCTTCCTGTACTTCTACTTCTTCATCACTCACATCATCAACTAGTCGACCTCTTCTCTAGGCCATTTCAACTGCATATAGTTTGACAACAATTCCTCTTAACATCTCCATCATGGCCTGGTCTGCATTTCCACGTGCTCCATTTCTACCATTTCTCCTTCCCACCATCTTTACACAATCCCTCTGCAGCTGTAGGTCAGATCCTCAATCTACCACCCCACAACAAATATTCAATAGGACTTCACAAACTCTAACGATCTCGCAAGGAACAAACCTCTCTCTGATACCAATCTAGCATAGCTACGGTAGGAGGGTCTTCAAAGAGAACAATCTGGACCATGCAACAAGAGTAACACAACGAAAGCAACACAAAATATTGAGGCAAATCTAGATGGAAATATTCTCATTAATAAAAATCTTAGTTACATTTGGCCGACATCTAGACTTATAGATTTGGCTCGTAGGCCTAATCAAATATACAACATTCTAACATGCTCCTATATGTGAGTTGAAAATTACAATCAAATCAATATTATTCTTTTGATCGAGCTCTACTTGATTACTGCCAATTCTAATGATCAATTACAAGCTTTATAGCATATCCAAAATTCTAGAAACATTCGTGTTAGCCAAAGATTATCACATTCTCCAAGGAAAGAAAATGTAATGTGTGCATGAATATGTCAGCCTCAAATTTGAATTACTCTTCAATAGGTGTGTAAGATGAAGTGTGGACCTATAATGAAGGTCGGGGACACTCCTAGGAACAATCAGAATCCCACCGTTAGGATTTTCAAGTCACGGGGATGATCCATAATGATTGAACTGGCCGAAAAGTTTGAAATTATTCTAGTGTCGATTCAAGAAACTGCCAAGAATTTCGGAAGCAATAACTTGCCAAAAAAAGATCCAATCACGCTCAAATCTTGGAACAAGGAAAATGAACATGCAAATGATGTACTCCAAGATCCATAAGGTCTGGTGAGCAATTACAACAAATCCACCAACAGGAACTGAGCAAGAACATAATAAGAACATAAAACTAAAAGAAAATATTTTTGGTTGATGCAAGATTTCCAAGAACCAAGGATGCTCTTGCATCACATTCCCTGAATGCTAGTTCTTCTAACAATCATGTATTCTTTCAATGCACTATTTTCTTGCCTGCATATTGTTATATATGGTCACGATAGCAATTATACATTCGTCTTCAACTCCTATGGTCTCTCCCAGATTGTTCTTAGCATCCCCCTCTTTAATTCCTCCTATACGTGTACAAATCCTTGCCATTTGGACTTCCCCTCCGCCTATTGGCTCATCGTTGCATGTCACTACACACAACTGCTAGTTATATAAATAATTGAAACACTTTTCATGAAAAAAATATCATTCTTCATGACTTTCATTATTTTTATAATGTTTGAATACCTCATGTGAAAGATTTAAATTGATAATTTTTTGTTGCTCTCTACTAATGAAAATTTTAACATGTGATATGTTTCTTCCATTTCAATATCTATATTTCTAAATTATTTTAGTTAGAAGCTTATTATATTCTCTTGTAGCTAATTCATTATAATTTTAAATTTTTACAAGTTGCATCAAAACTTAATGAAAATGATGAAGTCTTTACTTTTACTGCATACTGGGCAATGTTTTTTGATTAAACATAATGTTTAGAAAGAACAAATTGTCAATCTATATCTTCTCTCCACAATTATAATTTATGTAACAATTGTGTGTATTTATTCTAAATTATCATTTTTTGTAGGCCCAATTTTTTTATATTCTATCTTTGAGATTAGATATTTTTGGACCTTTCAATATTCAATTGTCATGACAATTATACATTTAAGTAATTATAAAGCATTTTTTAGTTCTTTTCACAAATATTATGTTTAACTTGTATAATTTTTTTAAATTTTTTAAACATCTTATCTATAAATCATTCATACTGCTTTCCTACATAAAACACACCCTCTCTACACATTGTATGTAATTCTACACAATTGACAAGCTCTTTGTACTTGTATCCCATATCTACTCATGCAAGTTATGATGTAATTAAAAGACATGTATGTTGTCTTTTTATTGTGCTTCTTAGTACACATTCATCCTTTAAAGATATTTAAGCACAACTTCTTCTCATCCCATTTGTATGTTCCTAATTTTTTAATTGTAATTCTTCATTTGACAATTCAACTCTATGTCTAACATTTAATTTCTATCATTATCATTTCACCATTATTGTTATTCCTCTCTTCTAACATCTATCAATTATTATCATCATCATCTTCGATATTTTATTTGATATTGTCTTCATTTCTCTTCATTTTCAAAATTCAACATTACTAGAGCCATACTTGAAAAAATATCATGTTGTATACAATATTATTTTTAACTATGTAGTAAATATTATGTACACAATATATTTCTAATTAAAAAATATTAAATTTGAATTAAATACAATTAATGTATATAAATTAAAAATATTAACAAATTTTGATTAAAATTTTTATAATACAAATATATTATCAAAGAGAAATTTTTAATGCTTAATTATCTACGAGACCTTTTTTCTATTTATATTTTTACAATTTATAATGAAATTTTTTTAAAATCAAATATCAAGTACAACATTTTTAATGATGAAAATTAAAAATATAGAAAATTTAAACTTGTTGCTTCTTATTAAATAATAAATTTTATTTACTTATTTAAATTATAAAAAAAGGAAAAAAAGAAAGAGATGAAATAAATAGTTCTATAGAAAAGGAAACAACGAGTTCATTTAGAAAATGAGAAAAGACAAGTGATTTTCTTTAAAGTAGAAATTTTCTTAAAGGAGAATGAAAGTAAAAATGGTTTATAAATTAAATCTCAAATTTGAATTTAATTGTTTCTAATAGAGGGGTGATTTCATTTGTGGTCATTAGATTTTCTCTTAAGAAATTTTATAAGTCAATTATTCCTTTTGTTTTCTTACACGTCAATTTATGGTAGCACGATTAAGAAGTGTTGGGCAATATTTGTTAATGTTAAAAATATAATAATTATTTTAGTATGGAGAAGTAAAACTATAAATTAATTTTCTAATAATTAAAATAAAGTTTTTAATAAAAAAATTGTAGTATATTTGGTTGATTATAATTGATAAAGGTGATATTATATTTTTTGATTAAGTCATCTATTATTACTCTTTTACACTTATTTATTTTATCTTATTTTATTTTTGTAGACTTATTGTGTATATATATAATTTGCATTGTGATTCATGATGTCGACTATATTTTATTGTTTTTTTGATATTTAATATTATTTAATATTTTTAATTGTATTAGACTTTTTAACAATAGTATATTTTTTTAAATATAAATTTATGCACCCATGATATAAGAGTGTTATTATAGAATAATTCTTATCATAATTACACATGTAAATAGAATATACATTACTTGAATAACTTGATCTTAATTCAAGGACTACCAATACTATTATTAATAATAACAAAACATAGCTTTTAGTTCTCATCTTTATCTAGTATAAGTGTAGGGAAAGTCGAGGGGTAGCCTTGGTCACAAGGGGCTCCTTCTTTTGTAGTGCTAGTCCAAAAGCCTCCTCCATGTTTAAAATCTCATTCCCTGGTGGCATTTCCCAATTGAAGGCATGGACCAATGATCCTAATGTATACTCCACCATAGTAATCTCCATCTTAGTGCCAACACATATGTGCCTGCTTGTGCCAAATGGTATGAGTTGGAAGTCATTACCATTTGGATCAATCTTGGATCCTATGAACCTATATGGATTGAATTCAAGGGGTTTTTTTCCATATTTTAGGGTCCCTTCCAATTCCCCAAATGTTGACCAATAAACGAGTATCCTTTGGTATGTAGTATCCACCTACTTGACAAGGTTCTGTAGAGACACATGGCAAGTTAAGTGGAGTGGAGGGGTGCTTGCGTAAGCCTTCCTTGCAAATAGCCACCAAGTAGGGGAGATTTGGGATGTCTGATTCTTTAAGCTGCCTATCACGACCAATCACTTTGTCCATTTCTGCTTGTGCATGTTGAAGGAGAATAGGATTTTGAATTAGTTCTGCAAGAGTCCATTCGATCAAACTACTCGAAGTATGAGTTCCTGCAGTGATTAAATTCTAAAAAATACACAAACAAAAAAATATCACTTAATTTTCTCTACCTCAAAGATTAAAAACAAATACTACATGATCTTGCATACTTGAAGATATATGTTTGAAGCCAAATTAAAAATCAAAGTGATAAACTTTATACAATTAAAATCTAATTGATATAGTACATCTTTGTCTAATAATACGTATCTTAAATAATTCAATTCATTTTAATTTTCATAATTACTTATTTTATGTCACAATTTAACATTGATGGGATATTTTTAGTCAAATATCTCTAGTTGTAACGAAGTGAAACTTCTTGTTAGATGACAAATATACCCACTAGGAAGAAATAATGCTATATATGAAAGATGATTTCAAACGTTTTAGACTCACTACCTATCATTATTGCCAACATTAAATATAATTTTTAATTATTAAATTGTAAAAGATGAAAACATATATAATAGGCATTCTTATTAGATTACTAGAAAAAGATAAAGGACAAAAACATATATATCATAGTCATTATTATTAGGTTACTAGAAAAAGATAAGGATGAAAACATATATCATAGTCATTATTATTAGGTTACTAGAAAAAGATAAGGATGAAAACATATATCAAAGTCGTCATTAGATTATAGAAAAAATCTAGCAAGGTTAGATATAATTTTTAATTATTATAATGTAAAGGATGAAAACATATATGATAGTCATTATTATGTTAGTAGAAAAAGATATGGTAAGGATTATATATGAATATAAATATAAAATAATAATAAAAATATATGTTGTTAAAAATATGTTATTTTGATTTTTTTTACATTTGTCAAGTTATTTTATGATACTTTAATTATAAATTTAGATGTTTTAAAATTTATTCATAATACAAATTTATAATATGAAGAATGGTAATTTTTGAAATGTAAGATAATACAACGTTTATATGAAGATTTGGTTTAAGGATGGATGAACAACTAAATAAAAATATTGAATAATAAACATTAAAAATATATAGATTATCAAGAAATTAAATAATGAATATGTACCAAAGAAGACCCTTGATGTGAACATCAGATAACATTCCTCCCTCACCATCACAATTGTCACGTCGAGACATAACAATGTCTAAAAAGTCAGGAGTCTTTCGGGTCTTAGCTGTGCTTTGGTGTTTTGCAATTATCCTACTCAACATCTCATCAAATCGTTTGTGTAACTTTTTCATTCCTCTTTGTATTCCTTGCAAGTCCATCCATGCAATAGAGGGAATGAAATCACCAATGTTGAAATAACCTGCAATAGCCATGAGCTCAACTACCATGTCCTTGAATTCATTAGCTTCATCATCTTCTCTTTCAAACAATCTCTTACTTAAGACAATTCGACCAAAAATGTTGGATGCATAGAGGTTAAGCAACTCTGGTACGTTCACAACGAGACTTTTGTCGGAGCGAGCTAAGATGGATCTAAGCATGTGACCCATCTCAGAGGCTCTCACTGGTTGCCAGTCATCTAATGCTTTACCACCTAACATATGGAGATTGCAAACCTAAAGAAAAACTTAGAAGTTAGATTGAAAGCCGATTAAAGAAAAAGATAATATAAAAAAAACATTTCTATGTAAAATTATGAAAGCACAGTCATATCTCTTTCTTAATAAAAGTACAGCACTACATCATTTACGGTAGGGGCCACCCGCTTTAGAATAGAATACGTAAAGCTTCGTACTACATCATTTACTGGCCATAGTTTATGTTCATGTAATTCTATCTAACCCTAAAAATCAGTTCCTCGAAACGGGCAAGTAAAATCTATTGAGAAACTAAACCAACAGATGTAAATGCATAGTCTACAGATCTCATCTCTTATCCGGATGGTTGTTGAGTTATAGTTCATATAGATCAACTAAGACAGTCCTGAAACATGTAAGGAAACTTGGTTGCAAGTGACATGCAATAATTCGTTTTGGTTTTTCTGATCATAAAAGATAACTAATAAGAATAGATCTAACAGTACTGAGTGGAAACAGATAAAACTGATTGCACAAGTGAAAGAAGATAACAAAGCACTGGTTGATCTGAAATAGTTAGTTGCTGCTGCTATAGAAAAGTGTGGTGAACATTTGGTATCTCCAATCAAAAGAGTTAACACAAACTAACTTGCTAACAATGACAATGGATCAGAAAAGAAAAGGCTGATTTACAAACCTTTCTCAGCATCTTCCATCTGCCACCATAAGGTGCCCACACCATGTCCTGAGAGTTGTAGCCCAGATAGGTGGCTCCTGTGTTGCCAGGCCTGTTGGAGAAATTGATGTCCAGTGTCTTTAAAAAGGCCTTTGCAGCAGCAGGTGTGTTAGCCACCACCATTTTATTTGTGCCCAATTTCAAATACAGAATTGGCCCATATTTCTTTGACAGCTTTGTCAAAGTGACATGAGGCATTGAACCCAACAGAGGCAAGCAGCCTAAAATAGGCCATCCAGAAGGTCCAGGAGGAAGCTTTCTGTTCTTCCTCATAAGATATCTAAATCCAATGAACAAACAGAGCCATGAAAGTCCCCACAGTAAAACTTCTCTAAACACCTCCATGGCTGTCTTGGTGCAGGACTACACGATGGCTTTCTTTGCAAATAGCCTAATTTGTTGTGATATATATAGTCTTTCTTCAAGTTGGAAATTATTCAGGCTGTTTTTATTGTTTGGTGCAAACATGTGACTTACCAGTGGGTCTTCCTCAAACATGCCTTTGACATAAATCTGTTGGGGAATATTAAAAATTCATTTAATTTGGTTCAGATTCTGTTAAATTATGTATTATAATCTCAATTTTGTTAGTGATTATGTTCGAAATTATATGTAATCTGTTTTGTTCAATACCAATCTTTTTTACTATTTATGAGGAGTTTTAGTTTGGAGAATTAATTATTTGTTACAAGTTAATATTGTTTTAAATTGCTTAAAGTATAGTTTGTTTTTTTAATTGTATTTAAATTCTGGTATTTTATTTTATTTTATTATGATTAATTGTACAATTTGATTTAAAATTTTGATATGAAAAAGTAAAAACAATTTTTATTAAAAATATTTAAATTTAGTAAAGATATTTAAATTTAGTATAGGAATTGTGGAAATATCATGTTTAAATATTTATAACTTTTTGTCAATCAAGTTTATAGACTATAAACATTGGACACAGAAAATAGATGATTTTTTTCTTATTCGAACGTGTAAACAATATCAATTTTTTTAAGTTCAACTTTGTCTTTAGCTTTTAGATTGGAAGATAGATTTGTAGTGTGTTCTTTGCATAATTCCTTTGAGTAATTAAGCTAACTTAGATGGATTTTTTGGGTTTTCTTTAAAATTCTTTTCTCTAGACCTCTGGGTCCCTAAGTTGCATCATCTTCAAGCTTTGGATCACCTTTTGTAACCTGCACAACTGAAAGCATGAATTGCAAATGCCATGGTGTCTACACAAGGCCTACTTAATTCTTGGTGACTTGATGTCATTCACAATCACTCATGCTACAAATCAGCTAAATCTTTGCCTCATCCCATAAACAATTAATGTTGCATTCATTGACTTCAAAATTTATCACCTGTGTATTTATTATTCACTTGGCCCTTAACTCTCTTTTGCCATTGGCTTCACATTGTTTCTCTCCTAAAAAATACTTAGTGGTCCAAAAACTCCATAGATCATTCATCATCTATCCAATGACATAGGATAGTTCTTTCTTGTGGCCATGATGGTATCAATTGTGGCTATTCTCCTTACAAAATGACATGTCTAAGATATTATAATATATTAAAAGACAATGTGTCATATCTCTCATACAATAACATGATGATAATAGATTAGATGGAAGAAGTAGATGAACATTTCTATAATATAAAATAATAATAATAATAATAATAATAATAATAATAATAATAATAAAATAGTCTTTACATAAAAACTCTTAAATCAAAATAATGTAATTCTTAAATAAAATGAAATATTATAAATTAAATTCTTTAATTAAAATTTTATAAAATAACTATTTATTAAATAAAATAAAATAATTCTTAAATAAATAAACACAAATTTTCAAATAAAATAAAATAATTATTAAAGTAAAATAAAATAATTCTTTTAACTATAAAAAAAAAGGTAAAGTAACAATAGATTCTAAGATTAGAAGAAGAAATTTTATTGGAATGTTTAGATAATGTATCTTAAATATTCTTGAGATTGAATAGAATGGCCAAAGAAAACATGATCGTAACCCTAAAACCTGCCACCATTCATTCTCTGGCATCGTTCTTGTGCTTGTGCTCATTTGTATGTCCATGCCCACTTTATCAAAATTGGATTCTACTCTGATATGAATGAACTTATGAGTGTGTATGTTAAATGTAGAAATACTCATTACACCTCTAAATAAGTCTCTAAGAATGATAATTTTTAGAAGGATAACTTTCAATTCAAAATTGGTAACAATCTATTTATAAAGTAGATGCAATATAAAAAACCATGGGACAAGTTACTAGTTTAAGTATAAGTTATTAGGTTATGTACAATGACATATATAATAAGAAGGAAAATTCATAAAAAAGATAGCTGTCAACCTTTTGCCCTCGTTATTAATATAAAAACTAGCAACATATCCATCAAAACCAATTACTATTTTAACTGAAACTTATGAAATTACGTACAACTACAAATATGCTAGTAAAGAATAAAGTTGCATGGGGAAGGTGCTTGTCAACCTTCTACGCTCACTACCTGTCATAGTCACAGTCATTAGGTTACTGCACTTTAGAAATATATGGATAAAGGTTGAGAGTAAAGCTTCGTACAAGATCATCTCAAAGTGACATGAAGCAGTGGGCTCAGCAGAGGCCACCCGCCTAAGAAAGCCCATCTAGAAGGCCAAGTAGGATGTTGCCTATTCTTCTTGATAAGATATATCTAAATCCAACTTACACAGAGCCATGAAAGTCCCCACACAGAACTTTCTGTAAGCATCTCCATTACTATCTTTGAGCACGAGCATGGCTTATTTTGCAAATAGTCTTTTTTTTAAGTTAGAAATGATTCAGATTCCGTTAAATTATATATAATCTCAATCCTGTAACTACACTATACGGTGCTTGTGTGTACAATTTATTTTTTTCTATTTTCTTAGATAATTCTTTTATCTGGTCAATTTATATTGATTGTATTAATTAAAATATAATATAGTAGGCTATATGGATAGGTTTTTGCATAAGTAGCTCTATCTCTTTTTTTGGTATTTTGTGACAAGTTTTGAAGTTCATGATTTCTTTCATAAATATTAGATAAAATGTTTTTTATGAAAGAAATTCAAATTGTTGAATAGTGTAAGGTGTAGATTCATTTTATAAAACTTGTGCATATGCACCATCACATGCACGAGAGTTATTTGAACTATTTTAGACATTTTTATATGAATTATAATTTTTATTAATTTTTTATGTTTTATTAAGGATTGTCTTTATTTCTACAAAATATTGTGATTGCATTCATGAGAATATTGTATAGACTGACATACAAACATACAACCTACTTGTGACTAGTGAATTAGAATCATTCTACTATAGAATGACCTGCACTTGATGACAACAAGTTTAAATTCTATTTAGAATTGTATTTCAATTCTAATATATCCTTAATGTAAATTCACATTGATATCATTAATGATACCATATTCAAATTTTCAAATGATATAGAATTTAGTTTTAGTAAATTATTAAAGATTGAATTCTAATTGATTTTAAACAAGATAGTGGGAGACTAGACCTATATAGCAACAAGAAAGATTTAGCCAACCAAGCTAGGGCTCCAGCTATCCATTCTTGTTGATAACTGTATCTAAATAATTTAATGAGACCCATGTACATGAAACCATCTTGAGCAACATGGCTTATTTTACAAATCAATTTAAAGGGTTGCAAACATGTGACAAACCATTGGGTCTTCTTCAGAGTATCGGTGTTATAATTTGATTCTCATGTGCACTGTATTGATTTAGTAAGACAATTCAATTAAAAATGTTAGATTAGACTGGATTAAAAAGATTACCATAGAGGGGCTCATGTGCACTGTATTGATATAAGTACTAATTAACTATTGTTCTAATTCAATCTATATTGAATTGAAATGTTATTTTCAATTTTTTAATCAAAATATAAAAGAGTATACTATATAGATAGGTTTTTTAATACAAGTTGTTCCATCTCTTTTTTACATGTGATAATTTTTGAAGTCCATTTCTTTGATAAATATTGAATGAATTGGTTTTCATGATAGAAACTAAAATTATTTAATAGTGTAAGGTGTAGATTTATTCCCAATAACTTGTGCATATACGCCATCACATGCACAAAAGTTATTTGAGCTACTTTATGCATTTTTACATGAATTATAATTATTATAATTTTCATTTTTTTTTGTAAGGATTGTATTTATTTCTACAAAAGATTATAGTTGCATTCATGAGAATATTGAATAAAATTAAATACAAAGTTACAACCTACTTGTGGCTAGTGAATTATTCCACTATAGACCAACCTGCACTTTATGATGTAAGTTTAAATTCTATTTAGAGGTGTACTTCAATTCTAATTTATCCTTATTGTAGATTCACATTGAGATCATCAATGATACCATATTCAAATTTTCAAATGAGATCTAGAATTTAGTTGTAATAAATCGTTAAGAATTGAATTCTAATTGATTTTAAATAAGGTAGAAATTCAACCATAATACATAGACTTTTTTAAATAATAAAATAATTCTTACATAAAAAACTCTTAAATCAAAATAAAATAATTCTTCAGCAAAATAAAAACTATAACTTAAATCTTATAATTATAAAATTATAAAATAACTATTTACCAAATAAAATAAAATAACTCTTAAATAAATAAGCATAAAGTTATCCTTATGCTCTATTATCCATGATGAATTAAGAGTGTGATTTGAAACAAAGGTTGATGCAAAAATTCACACACAATCTAATCCAGAAATTTTATGCAATAATCTACATGGATTGCAGAAATCTACTATCACTAACTCTTAAGAGGTCACGAGGTCTAGTCTCCCTCCAAACCCACCAATCATATGAAAAAATAGGGGGATGAATACCCAACAGATTCCTATAGTCTTAAATATTCTTGAGATTGAATAGAATGGTCAAAGAAAACATGATCATAACCCTGAAATCTGCCACCATTCATTCTTTGGCAATTGTCCTTGGTGCTTGTGCTCATTTACACATCCATGCCCACTTTATCAAAATTGAATTCCACTCTGACACGAATGGACTTATGAATGTGTATGCTAAATGTGGAAATACTCATTACACCTCTAAATAAATTTCTATAAATGTGTATGCTAAATGTGGAAATACTCATTACACCTCTAAATAAATCTCTATGAATGTACTAATTTTTGAAAAGATAACTTTCAATTAAAAATTGATAACAATCTATTTAACCTCTAAATAAACCTCTATGAATGTGCTAATTTTTGGAAAGATAACTTTCAATTAAAAATTGATAACAATCTATTTATAAAATAGATGCAGTATAAAAACCGTGGGACATGCCCATTAAACCCAGTTACTAGTTTAAGTGAAATTTGTTAGGTTGTGTACAATGACATATCTAACAAGAGGGGAAAAAATTCTATCAAATGATACCTATCAACCTTTTACGCCCATAACTAATATTAAAACCAGAAACTAAATCATAGCAATATCATAATTTGACATACCTATCAATCCAAACACATCCATCTAATCCAATGACTAATTTAAGTGAATCTTATGAAGTTACGTACAACTACAAATATACTAGTAAGGAATAAAGTTGTATGGGGAAGGTGCTTGTCAACCTTCTACGCTCACTACCTGTCATAGTCCATTAGGTTACTGCACTTTAGAAATATAGGAAAATGGTTGAGAGTAAAGCTTCGTACAGCATCATCTCAAAGTGACATGAACCATTGGGCGCACCCAGCAGAGGCCACCCGTCGAAGAAAGCCCATCCAGAAGGCGAAGTAGGATGCTGTCCATTCTTCTTGATAATATATATCAAAATCCAATCTGCACAGAGCCATGAAAGTCCCCACACTGAACTTTCTGTAATTATCTCCATTACTATCTTTGAGCACGAGCATGGCTTATTTGCAAATAGTCCTTTAAGTTAGAAATGATTCAGACTGTCTTTGTTTTTGGTGCAGACATGTGACAAACCAGTGGGTCCTCTCCAAACATGCCTTTTGACTGAAGTTAATCTGTTCGGAAATATTAAAAAGTGTTTTATTCTGCTAACTTGTATATAATCTCAATCCTGTGACCATTTATCATTGACGAGATCAGTGATGATGAAAGTGCAGGCATCGGAAGGGGAGGTGAGGTCCTCTATTTGAGATTTAAGACATTTGAAATATTGATTTTTCTTAAAAGTACCACATTTGAGATTTATACAACACCAGCCATGCATGAATGTATGCCATTGGAAAAAGTTCTATTTTCCTGGGTATGGCATGAACATGAGAATGGGGTTTCCATGGATAATGTAGAGGAAAAGGTTAGTGTGGATTACAGAAAAAACTAAATACAAATTTCTTCTTAGGTATTCTCAAGATCCGTGGCATTTTAAGATGAAATATCTAGTGGTGTCACATAGAGGTTTTTTTTTTTTTAATTGTTGAGTATCAATTATGTGTTTCTTTTGTGCTTTTGAGGTGAATTGGTAGTGTTTGTAATTTGTTTCACATATTTTTCTAATAAAAAATATGGATCTATCATTGATATTTAATCAAAAAATATATTAAATAGAGATTATACAAAGTATGTAGAGCACTCTTTTTTTAGTTTTTCTACAATAAATTTGTTCTTCAAGATTAATATGATTAGATGTAGTGATAGGATCATCAAATTGATATAAAAATGATGATTTTAATGAGTTGTTTATAATATTATAAATTAATTGTGTAAATTTATTTTAATAGGTTCACTTAGAAAGAGAATATTGGGTTACACCTTAGGGTAAATGAAACCAGAAAGTTAAGAATGCTATTATTATTATATGGTAGTGTTCATCCTTATATGACAATCTAATTGATTTATATATTCAACTATCTTGAGCTTGACTTGAGAATTGTTCATGCTAGAAGCAAGATTATATTTATATTGAGAGTATTTTGAAGAATTCCATAATATAGCATGATTATGATATTTTTGTCATTGAATCACTTTATAATAGGAAATACTCATAAAACCATTCAAGGATTTGTAATATTATTGCATTAAAAAATATTTTGATTATCTATGTCCTCTACTTGGATATGTCTTGACCTATGTAATGTTGATTATGATATTATGCATTATCATTATGTAAATTTTGATTCTAAAAATGGTATCCCATGTCCTAGGTCCTTAAGAATCAGAGGCAAAGTCCATTTGCTAGAAATATATTTGATTTTTAATTTTTAAAATGGGGAAGGAGTTTTATGTTGAGTGTGGTTTCATTTCTTTTTATTATTGTGGAGAGAATTATGTTTTAACTTTGAGTGACCTTTTCATTTTGGAAGTTGAAGGGGTGTGAGAAATTCTATTTTATAGAGGGATTTGGGTATGGTTATTCCTCTTCATTCTTCTCAAGAATTCATTTGATTCTTCTCGGGGAAAGTAGGTGTGTAAAGATTGTTTTTTTTTAGTACAATCCATTTTTACCATCTTTAATGAGATCTTTATTTCCACATCTTTTTGCTATCTTTTAGGAGGAAGCTTGAGACTTGAGGGGGAGAATGTAGGTCATAGCTAGTGTTACTTTAGAGACTTTGGTTTAATTTCATATTTTATAGTGTGATGGTTGGTATCGATATTATCATTTTGGATTAAAGACAAAGGAGTTAATCTATGTGTGTTTAGGCATTTATTTGCTTATTGATGATATGATGTGTATTTAATAAAATAGATTGATGATAAAATGTTTTGTCTAAATGTATAATTTTTGCAAGAATAAATTCCTTTAATTAATATGATAGATTTCATAATCATGTGATGTTAGAAAAATTCAAAGTTTATATTTAATGTTTTGATTATTATTGTCGAAAGTGTACTAATGCTTTTTTGAGATGTTGCTGGTGAGTAGCCCAAGTCCTTAAGAATTGGAGGCAAAGTCCATTTGCTAGAAATATATTTGATTTTTAATTTTTAAAATGGGGGAGGATTTATGTTGAGTGTGGTTTTATTTTTTATTATTGTGGAAAGAACTATGTTTTAACTTTGAGCGACCTTTTCAGTTTAGAAGGAAGTTGAAGGGATGTGGGAAATTCTATTTTAGAGAGGGATTTGGGAATGGTTATTCCTCTTCATTCTTTTTGAAATTTCACTTGATTCTTCTTGGGGAAAGTAAGTGTGTAAAGATTATTTTTTTCTTTTTGGATTTGCGTGAAAAAGGAAAGGGAAAAAGGGATCTTGCTTGGGAAGAAGTATTTGGATACCTTCCTGGGTTTTTGGGCTTATCCTAACTTGGATAGCCAAGGTAAGCTTGAGATTTGATTCTTTTATTTTCTATGAGATTGTGAAATGTTAGCAAATTTTGCTATTGTGTTGGGAGTATGTGTATTTTCTTTTTTGTTCATGTTATTCTTGTTTGTGTTATGGGGGTTTTGGGTTTGAATATGGAGTTGATCTTTCCTATAGGATGAGAGCCTCCTTCATGAGGGGTTGAAGAGGGTTCAGAGCCTCTCTTGGGGAATTGTGATAGAATGTGAATATGTGTGGTAATGAGAGGAGTAGATGATGAATGTGGTTTTGTTGTGAATTATTTTGAGTGAAGGATGGAGTGTTGGAATGGTTGGTTGGGAAGGAGATGTGAATTGGGTGTTATGATTGAGAAGGTTTTGTGTTGCAGTTGGAGATGAAAATAAATGGAGTTGTGAAATTTGTTCCCCAAGAGGGAAGGGAATCCCCCTTCTCCCCTTTGAAGAATCTCATGTGTGGGTTCTCTATGAATGTGCTATGATTAATGTACATTGTTCTATCATTTTTATTTTTGCATATGGGATTTGTCTCTTGCTTGGGGGTGAACTTCTTAGTCCTACGGTTGGGTGGAGAATAGTTCTGGGCTGCTCTATTTTGGGTTGCGGGTTTTAGAGGGCGAATTGGGTTTGTTGAAGAACATTTCATATATGTAAATCCTTTACATAGTGTTGATCCAAAGATGATTTTTGGTCCATTCAAGAGTTGCAAATTTATAAAAGATAAATTCTAGTTGTAAGCAGAAGGAAATTATAGAGATCAATATTAGATCCAAGTAATTTACTTTTTTTTTTATATACTACTAATTGTGAGATGGATTGCACAATAGTTGTCTATTCTGTGAGAGTACAAGGATTTTAATTAAGGATGCAAAACTAATTAGATGACTATTTATGTTTGTAGAAGCTACATTATAACTAAATTCATTGTTGAGATTGTATTCTAGAGAAAATGTTTTGATAATCTTTTTATTCAATCTCAACATCAATTAATACATGTCCAAGTATTCAACTCTTTATTCTCTAGTATTACTATTACATGCACTTGTCTAGGAATAATATTCATTTCTCTATAAACTTGAATTGCTAGAAATGTTTTTTTTGGTTTAGGCATTTCAATGTTGGGTAGAAATTTTGGAATAATTGATTCAACTTTTCCTATTGAAAAAAAACATGTAGTTGTAAACATAAACATATTTAACTTTATGCTTTATTCATGCATTCTATTCCTTTATTATTGTGACCAATTAGAATATGTTGGATATGGTTGCCACCCTCTATTGTCATTTGTATATTTTTTTATGTTGTAAAAAAAATTGTACGTGGACTCATTAATATCAGATTAAAATAAAGTGCAATTAATTTTTCTTTGATTATATTATAATAGTAATTACATCCTAAATCTAATTATTTATTTGTATTTTATTGGTTTATTTTTGGGAGGGCATTACATCAACACTATGTCTTATTATCATAAGTGTATAATGATTAAAAAAATTATTAAATATATTGGTGCTTAATGATCTAAAAACTTTAGAGTGTGCTTACTCAATCAATTTCTTCATTTATCATATTTGAAAATAGTTACTTAACTTACTTGAATCCAAATCTATACCAAGATCTTTAATTAATGGTTTGAATCCAATGTGTAAACTCAATCCGTCAACCTACTGAGCTCGCTAATTAGTTCCTTTCACTTAACCAATTTCACTTAGTTTAAATGCAAAATAAAGAACCATAATCAACATCCAAGTAAAACCAAGAGAGAAAGACACATTTGATTACAGAGTTCGCCTCTTAGGGCTACATCTCCAAATCTACTTAATAAGCATGATCAATTTTCCATTAATGTTGAACCTGCAAATTGCTTACAACACCTGGTCTTCTGACTACATGTACAAGTTGCTACTGCCAAGAAGTTTCAAGCCCTACAAGTGCTCCCTAAATCCACAATGTACTAGTGCTTCCAAAAATAATAATAGATTCAATCCTAGTTCTTAATTTACCATTATAGACTAAAGCCAAATATTAAAACATTCTGATTATACTTGATGTTGGATACACATGAATCTTCTTCAACATTGTAAGAGAGAAGTATTCAAACTGTACTTCATACGACACTCCTTCAAGTGCAAATACCATAGCCTTCTGACATATCTACATAGAGATTCAGAATCACAATTCTTCTCTCAGGTCATCTTGCAACATTCCCATCACTCAGATGCCTTCATCTAGATGTTGGACTCTAATTTATATCCTCAATGCATCACTCTAAATTTGATATGAAGAAATCGATCTTTTGAATGGGAGAAATCAAACCCTAGAATTCGATAATGGAATGCCTCCCTAGCATTCCCTTATATATTTGAAATTTTCTCATTCGGGCTAAAACTATAAATTTTGTAATTTCCCCCCTTTAAGGTGATATTTTAACCAATTTCCCTTATTACAAATAGAACAACAACCCCCCTTAATAAAAACATTTAAATTTTCTTTTAATCCCTTATCCCGTTAGCATTTTCGGGCTCCTTAGGCTTGGTTGGGTTTTGTCTTTACTAATAACCACTTTTAATCTTGTTTAGTTTAGGCCTCTGGCCTAACCACTTGACAACTAAAACCCACCACATATATATATTTGAAACACCAAATGGCGTAGCGGGGGCCAAGCCTTTTAGTGGCCAGGCGATCGAGGGTTCAACCCCACCACTTGGTTTTTTACAAACCAATTTTCTATAGTTTTAAAATAAACCAAACCAACACCCATATTCGGTTACATGAAAGATGCGTGGTATAACGACGAGGCACTTGGTTTGAGATGTGCGGGTCATGGGTTTGACCCCCACCATTACCTTTTTAATAAATAAAAAAAATGGAGTGTTCAACTGTGGGAGGAGGGAGTATGATGCTATGTGGCACGATCTAATTTGTTGACATAAGCCAGTCCACATCATCGCTAGCTTCCATGTGACCAGTCATCCACATATGTTGCCAACTTACTATACAGATGCCATGTGTCACGCTAGGATTGGTCCATGTCATGTCTGTATGGTACGATATGTTGTGTCAACATGTTGATGTCATGATGACATCATCACTTGTACCACTTGGTCAACTTGGTTAATTGCAAAGTTTAACTAGCCATATCTTTCACGTACTTGCTTCATTTTTGACAGAACGAGCGACATTAGGATTGTGGCGACAAGCTCTTCATTTTGGCATTATTTTTGATGAATTTTGAGATTGTCAAATTTTCACCTAAAAATACCTGCCTAGTTGCAAGGTTTGACCAGACCTTGACTCGCAATAACTTTTGCATATGAGCTTGGATTTCAACGAAATGAACATTGTTGGGTTTGTGTTATCGAGCTCTTTGATTCAACATCATTTCTAACTGATTCTAAGTCTATCAAATTTGTTGCCTTCTTGACTTGCTCTTTGTACCTGGTTTTGACCATACTTTGACTGACCATAACTTAGATGTATGAACTCCTTTATCGCCCGTTTAAGTTGTGTTGAGTCCATTTTTCTGAGATGATCCCACAATAGTGGTTTACAATTTTTGGCCAAACTGGACACTAAAATTATTATTTTTAACTAAATCTTCACATTCGGGCACCTATAGTTGCTAAACCGTGAGGAAGTTGAAGATGATGCAAACTAGAGTCTCATCACATTTTGTTTGTAGATTCTAAAAATATTTTTTTCAAATATTTTGGAATCACATTGTACTTCTTTTTCCATCTCCCACGAAAACTGGTTTTTTTCAAAAAACAACATTTTTAAAAAGTGATGCACACCATATAATGCATAACATTTTTTCCATGACTTGGATAAAATTCTAATTCTTTCAAATTTAGATTTGTAACTCCAATATCTAGTGCTTCCACTTGTTAGATAGTTTTATAAATTTTTTTCCTTAATCAAGTTTTGAAGTCAAACCAATTAAAATTCAATATAGCTCCAACCATATAACACGTTAACTTTTTGTATATATCAAATTTTTTTTTTTTTTTGGTTAGATCAAGGACTTCAATATCTAGTGCACTCATATTTTTAAAAAAAAAATGCTAATCGCTATTTTTCCACATGTGTAGAACAAAGACCTTCATTTTCAATGTAAAACATATGTTTAATAAAACTAAAAAACAAATACATAATAAAACCAAAACATATTAAAATTATATTTGTTGGATAGCTCGTTCGAGGACTACTTGATTCCAATTGGGTTTGTGTAGATTCCTCCGCTTTCATCCTCAATCCGAGCTCTGAAGTGCCAAAATTTAGGTTTTTTTTGGTCTCAGGGGGGATGAGGGATAAGGGAGGTTCGTACAAACCCCTAGGGGTTTGAGCGAACCCCTTCAAAGGGGTTTGAGTGAACCCCTTCAAAGGAGTTTCCTCGAACCCCTTTGCTATGTATTTTTTTTGGTTTTTTGATGGTCAAAATTCAAAGGGGTTCGGTCAAACCCCAGTTTAGGCAAACCTCTAATGGGTTCGCTCGAACCTATAGGTTCATACGAACCCCCAAAATCATTTTTTTTGCTTTGGGGTCATTTTTTGTGAGTTTTCCTGCCTCACTATTGGAATTTGATATGGTTATGATTTTTAGGGCATCTATTGGGGCTTCACCCTCCAAGCAATTTGATATGGTGATGATTTTTAGGGCATCTATAATAGTTCAATTTTTAGGTTCTTGAGATCCACCTGGATTAGACCTCCCCACTGAAGAACTTTTGGTCTCCAAAAGTGTACTATTCCTTTGAAACATTTCCATCTCTACATTATACAGATCAACAGGGCCTCAACAGTACCAAAGAAGATTCTGGCATAACACTGATGCTCCTCCTTGCTCATGAACAACTCAAACAATGGAAAATTATGCTTCAACTTGATCATTCCTTCACCTTTGTACTTCGGAATGGTTGATTCAAGGCTTGACCATTCAGCTTTGTCCATGCCTGTCATAGCAAAAAGGCTATTGAAAAGCACCACCCCTTATAGGCCTTTTCAATCATCATCTGCCTAAGATCAGACTAAGCTTCAAGCATGATTTGGACTGAGTCTTGAAGCTGAGAACATACAAGTCACTCTTGACAATACTCTACAACTCTACATCCTAATGTGTAGATGGTCTATCTATCTTAACAAAAATCTCTCCTTCTTCAATAGAAGCTTAGTGACATATTCTCACCTCATGAATTACTGTCAGCCACTTGAGGACTACAAGAAATCTACAAGCAACAAATCTTAACCTACAAAATGAATTCTTCAAGTATTCTTCTTCAGATTCAAGGGATATGGCTTCAAAAGCCGTACAAAATCTCAACCTTACAAGAATACAACTTCGCACAAATACTTGCAAAAAATTACATTACCACTCAAAAACCATACTATTTTTACATATACTAACATCTTACCACAATCCAAAAGGTAACATAAAACAAAGTTGACACAACTATATAGTCGACATGTTTTCCCATCTCTTATGGAGTTGAACAAAGGAACTTCCCACTTCTAGTTGATCTTGTTTTGGCCTAAGTTCTTCACGGACTACCTAAGGGACGGTAACCACAAGTCCTACCTTTACCTCTACAACCTCCTATTGACTAGGTCCTTTTGTAGGCCTTAGTGATTTCTGAAGTTATGGGTGCAGCTTCTAGCATTTATCAACCCAATGCCCATTGATTTTGTAGTGAGTACAATAATTTCAAGATTTTTCCTACATTTTTTTTTGTTCTTCAGAGAGGAATGTTGAAGGTGTAATGCATGCCTTGATGTAACCTTAGCTTGCATGACTAACTTTCTACAAAGCCTCTACTTCTTGCTACACCTTGCTACACAGTGGTTACGTGCATGACAAAATGTGCATGGTCGCATATTCCATAAGGTTGGTACAAAAGAATTACTACTTTCAAAATCAGTAATAGATTTAAAGTATTCATCACCTTTGGATTTCCCCTAACCATCTTGAGCACTAAACTACTTAGGAGAACTTGTTTTTCCTTTGTCAGGTTCTTAGTCGAACTACTGAAGATAATCTGTTGTAGAATTTCCTCCATCATGTTCATCTTTCGTAGGAGATGATTTGTAGCCACTATTATTATCATAGTGTAGTCCACCTTTAGCTTGTGGCAATTCTTTTTGCATTGACTCATCACTTGAAGAACTTCTCACAAACGTGGTTTTGGAACTTTCTCCAATTTCTTCTTTATCGTAACCTAGTCCTATATGAGAAGGTCGTTCTACCACTTCTATGGGATTATCTATCCCTTGGACATGAATTCCAAGGCCTTTCCCACTGAATCCCATCTTTGTCAGCAACTTTATGTCACTTGACCAACTTCCTGATTGTTTTGCCAATGGCTCCTTCTGAACTGCTATAGATGAAGCCTCCAAAATGCTAGGCTGTGTGAGAGGTACAAATGAGGAATCCTCTGAGTGTGGAAAAAAGTACAAATGTCAAGATCTTCAATCTTGGGAGGAATCTTGACAACAAAACTTTCTCCCATCTGCTCTTCCACAACACTTTGCAACATCAATTGTAACTTCCTCTTCTCATCTTCCAAGTCTTCAAGGTGAATCCTTAACTTAGAATTTTCCAACTGGAGATGCTAATTGGCTTCCTCGAGCTCTTGAAGCCTCTCAGACTTATCCTGGTGGAGTGCTTCAATCATCCTCTTCATGGCAAAGGAGTCATCAATTATGGATGCAGACATTGTCACCTTAGAAGATTTTCCTTGTTTAGATGTCATCATCCTCTTGGATGTACACCTGTGACACTTACATACTTGCAAACCAACAAACTATCAAATTGGCCAAATGGAAAAACTTGCACAAATTGGTAATCTACTTAACCAAACAAACTAAGCAAATTGAGCTAACTGAAAAACTTGTCAAACTAGTCACTTAACCAAACTTGAGCTCAAAAAATGCTCTGATACCACTTGATCTGAAAACTTTAGAGTGTGCTTACTCAATTAATTTCTTCATTTATCATATTTGAAAATAGTTACTTAACTTACTTGAATCGAAATCTATACCAAGATCTTTAATTAATGGTTTAAATCCAATGTGTAAACTCAATCCATCAATGTATTGAGCTCGTTGATTAGTGCCTTTCACTTAATTAATTTAACTTAGTTTAAATGTGGAATAAAGAATCATAATCAACATCCAAGTAAAACCAAGAGAGCATGACACATTTGATTACAAAGTTCACCTCTCAGGGCTACGTCTCCAAATCCACTCAATAAGTGTGATCAATTTTCCATTAATGTTGAACCTACAAATTTCTTACAACACCTGGTCTTCTGACTACATGTACAAGCTATCATTGCCAGGAAGTTTCAAGCCCTACAAGCGCTCCCTGAATCCACACTATACTAGTGCTTCCAACAATAATAACAGATGCAATCCTAGTTCTTAATTCACCATTCCAGACTAAAGCAAAGTATTAAAACATTCTAATTATACCTGACATTGGATATGCACAAATCTTCTTCAACATTGTAAGAGAGAATTCTTCAAACTAGACTTCGTATGACAGTCCTCCAAGTGCAAATACCATATCCTTTTGACATATCCACATAGAGCTTTGAAATCACAATTCTTCTCTTAGGTCATCCTGCAACATTCTCATCACTCGAATGCCTTCATCTAGATGCTCGACTCTGAACTGGATCCTTAATGCATCATTCTAAATTCGATATGAAGAACCCGATCTTTTGAATGGAAGAACTTGAACCCCAAATTTTGATGATGGAATACCTCCCTAGCATTCCCTTTTATATTTGAGATTTTTCCATTTGGGCTAAAACCATAAATTTTGTAATTTTCCCCTTTTAAGGTGAGATTTTAACCAATCTCTCTTATTACAAATAAAACAACCCACCTTTATAAAAACATTTAAATTTGTATTTAAGCCCTTATCCCTATAGCATTCTTTACCCCCTTAGGCTTGGTTGGGTTTTTTCTTTACTAATAACCACTTTTAATCTTGTTTAGTTTAGGCCTCAAGCCTAACCACTTGACAACTAACACCCACCGCATATATATATTTGAAATGCCAAATGGCATAGTGGGGGCCAAGCACTTTTAGTGCCTAGGTAGTTGGGGGCTCAACCCCTACCACTTGGTTTTTTACAAACCAAACTGACACCCATATCCGGTTAGAGGCAAGACATGTGGTATAATGACGAGGCGCTAGGTTTGAGACATGGGGGTCACGGGTTCGACCCCCACCATTACCTTTTTGATAAATAAAACAAATGGAGTGTTGAACTACCATAGGATGGAGTATGGTGCCACGTGGCACCCAAATGATGTGCCACATGGAACGATCTGATTCATTGACACAGACCAGTCCATGTCATCGTCAACTTCCACATTAGCTGCCAGCTTACTGTATGGATGCCATGTGTCATGCCAAGATTGGTCCACATCATTTCCATATAGTACGAATATACTACATCAACATGTTGACATCATGATGACATCATCACTTGTACCACCTGGTCAAGTTGGTCAACTACAAAGTTTGATTGGCCATATCTTTCACGTACATGCTTCATTTTTGAAGAAACGAGTGGTGTCGATATTGTGGCAATGATCTCTTCATTTTGATGTTGTTTTCGATGAATTTCAAGATGGTCAATTTTTCACCTAAAAATACTTGCCTGGTTGCAGGGTTTGACCAAACTTTGATTCGCGATAACTTTCACGTATGTTCTCATATTTCGATGAAACGAACATTGTTGTGTGTGTCATCAAGCTCTTTGATTTGACATTATTTTCAACTGATTCAGAGTCGGTCAAATTTGTTGCCTTCCTGACTGGCTCCCTGTACCTAGTTTTGACCAGACTTTGACTGGCCATAACTCAGACGTACGAACTCCTTTTTTTCTCGTTTAAGTTGCATTGAGTCCAATTTCCTAAGCACTTCGACATAATGATGATTTTAAGGGAATCTAGAATAATTCAATTTTTAGATTCTCGAGATCCACCTGGATCACTTAAATACAACATTTTATACTTGAAATAATGGGGAGTAGGGGGCCACACCTTTAAGGGGATAGGGTTCCTACTTCACACTCTTGTTTCACTCCAAGAAACCCTAGAGATCTCAATCCAAGGATGCAAAGGGGAAAGAGAGCTACAATAGGGATGTCCTAGGGTATAATTAATGACTAGATAGGAGTTCACCACCAAGCTAAGGCTTGGAAATACTAATGAAATACAAGACCTAATGCTAAAACCTAATTTAATGAACAACTTCAATAAATGACCTAGGAAAGCATGTCAATCAAAACACAAACCTAAGAAATCATAAGTGTGCACCTAGGAATCTGAAGAGACCTGAAAGAAAACTTGAAATGTTGAAAATATTGAAATTAATGTCTGTTGGGACTCATACGCCAATCTGGGTGATTTAGTCCTAGATTATGGTTTATTGGTAGGAACAAAAATATAGAAAAGATATGTCTAGAACACCTTAAATCTACAAATTCCACTATACTGGGACTCATACACTAGAAGTGGCATATCAGTCTAGTTTAACTTTTCTAGAAATTCAAATTTTGAATATACTCTTCAATCTCTACTCTATCTTCTCCACTTGATTTCCAAGTTTGAATCTCTTATTTGCAACCTATAGATGTCTTTTTGTGATATCCAAAGCAAGGTGATAACTTTGACATCTTTGAACACTTTGGAAACTTTCTCCAAGCTTTCTCTTGAATATGTCTTCAACCTAGATCTACAAATCACACACTAGAGAGAGGGGAAAATCTTGTTTTGTTAGTGGAAAGAGGTTTGCTTGGTCAAACCCCATTTTGGTAATCAAACCTTGTAATATAATAAAATAAAATAAATGAATTATGAATGAATAAAATGCAATATTGCAACTCACCAAACCCTAGCAACAAAGTGTTGCAAACATGTATGAAGTGGCTCCAACGGATGTAGATCTTGACTCTTGCTTGAATGTGATGGATCTTGAATTGAATGTTAGCTTGAATCATGAAACCCTACATCACAATTTTTAGCTAAAAAAAAAATGATGCATGATGACTTTGACATTATGATTGATACTTGAATTATGCTCCAAAACACTTCATAATCAACTCTTGAAGACTCTTGAATTCTCTTGTAAACACTTGAATGATCTTGTGAACTCAAATTTGCTAGGATGCATGAATACTTAGGTCACTTAATTTCTTGTTAGTTTAAAAGATGAGTGAAATAACCTTGTACTTATACTTGTTTATGCCAAATTTCTTGAAATTACAACACTACAAGCTAGCATTAGATCTAGGAGCATAAAACTCCACTAAGAATTTGAATTTACTCACTAATACATTTGACTGCAAAATATGACGAAACTATTCGATGAAATATGTAAAATTCGATGTTCATCGGGTGCTTGTAAAATTTGATGTGTAATTTCCAATTTTTGAAAGTTTATCCCCGACGTTCATCGAAATGTTGGCTATCAGTTTCATCTAATTTTTGACAAACATGAAAAATTAAAAAAATCAAATTGTGGCCGACATAAAGAAAAGTGAGTTCACACTTGATTTATTGAGACAGTGTTTTGCTCTACTTGAGACAGTTTGTGGAGAACTAAGGACAATTTTCTTGGAAAAAATAAAAAAATTCAAGAAGATATCGCCAGGTTGAGGGTAGTCATTATCTTTTTGCAGAATTCAGTTGTGAAGTTAGATTTGTAGTACCAAGTTTGAAAATCATATTTTAAAGCAACATCTCATCAGATTTCATTTTTAGAGGTTAAGGGTTTTGAGAATTTCATGTCCAAATTTTGTTGTGTGGAATCACCATAAGATCACAACCGAGGAATAGATTCTTGTGACTGTAATTATGTGATCCATAACTCTATTGGTTATGTGGCACAGTTGTGCTATAACAAATACAAGATGCATTCATGTGTGACCCAAGTTTAATGTGGCTATGTTGTGATAGAAATGGAGGCACTCATATAATGTAGTTAATTCAGGTTGTATAATGTAGGTGTCAATCATCATTGGGTGCATTCAGGTTGTCTCAAGTTTAACAGGTTAGGATGTAATTATAGCATGATCGAAGAGTGATTACCTCTTGCTGCAATAAAGAGCCTATAACTCTGGTTGATATGCAGAGTGGTTGTGTTATATCAATTATGTAGTGCATTCAAGCACAACCCATGTTTAATGGGCTATTCTAGAGAGTGATCAAGATTTTCTAAACCTTATGAATGTTACTTGACATATATTTGCATAATATAAAATTCCTTCAGAGGCTTTTGAAGTATTAATGTATCCTATATAGGGTTTATAATGATTTCTTTTAATTAAAAAAATAAATAAATGATGTATTTCCCTGTAATTAGATAATATGGAGATCTCCTAAATCTTCCCCAGCACACTATCCTCTTTGGCACTGTATTCATTACTCCAGCTACTAGGTTTTTGCATGTGACATCTTTAATATCTTCATGACCGTGGCTTTTAAATAGATCTCAGTCTTTGCTTTAATCCTTTTCATGGTAACCCTTGAGTTTCATAATCCACCTTCAATCTCTTCTAAGAACGTTGTCTTAAGCTAGATGCATAGTATGCATATAAAGCAAGTCCTTCATACCTGCCATTGTTCCAAACCACCACTCACTGCCTTGCTTAAAATGTTGCCTCCATAAGCACAATAGCATGTTTTAAAATCATGGTTGCCAGTGATTGACCATTAAGGTCACCACTTTCATCATGAAGATACAATAAGATTTTTGTCTTCAAACTCAAGGCATTATGAAGAGATAACATTGTGAATTGTTTGTTGTGTATGATTTGATTTTCTTGCACATTTATTGCTTCTAACTTCCTTTAAGACTGGGTATTGCACCCTCACAATCTCAAACAACTCACTAACTATCACTTGAAGATTCCTTTCATGAGCATCCTTCTATAAAATCAAACTATGCCCTATAGACTGCCTACTTACTACAGGGGACTCATTGTTTCATGGTATTGTAGTTCTTAAGATCCTTCAACCTTATTGACACTACTTCACAGTCCACAAGGTATTATTCACTATTCTCCCATCTTTGATGAGTCTCAAAACACTGCTCAAACATGCAATCCACTACCTCCATTATACATTAATGGCTAATAAGAAACATTGAACCTATGATTACCACTGTTACTTCATTTGGATAGTCATTCCACTGATTGCATTTTCCTTGTCTAACACTACCAAAAGCATTTGAAAAACCCTTAAGGTCATTAAGGGGTAAAAAGAAACTCCTTTGTTAAAATCTCCGCTTTACTATGCAGGTTTGAGCTTTATTATCTTGTCTTTAGCTTAGCCTATTTTTTGGTGTCACATCTCAAGTGACTGTCATTCTTCTTACCGTAGATTGTATTTATAAATGTCACTAAGCTGCATAGTGTGATTGTTATTGGCTACAATCTTTAGATTGCAAGATTTTGTTATTACCTACAATGTCTCAATCTTTCTGGTATTGCAACCTCACTAATCTGCTATAGTTATTGTTTATGTTTCTCTGGAGGCCTAGGGCTTGTACCCTAATCATACTCTTACCAATGCTTCTGTTGTGTGATTAGGGCTCTCTCAATGTTGAGGGCCCTAGGGATAAGATCGTCATAAGAAGTGACACATTACATCTTTAACTAAAAGGATAAATCCGTATTGACATTAACAATGATGATTCTGAATTGTTGCTCCTTAGGAATGGGTCACTTGCTCTTACTATTTCATGACCTCCCATTGTTATTGTAGGAATTTTGTGATCAAGTTCAATATTCTGATTTTAGGGTCTTAGGTTGGAAATCATAGTAAAATCAAAATTTAATAAGTTTTGGAATTAGCATTTTAAAGTGTTTTTGGGGTAATGAACTTTAGAATATCTTCTCTTTTGCAAGGGTGGTTGCATGCCAAATTTTTTTGGTGTAAAATATTAGAATTATTAGATTTTGTTACCTATCTATGAATAAAATTATTGGAGTGTGAGTTTGATATTTTTTGAAGATCTAAATAGTCGAGCTTCGGTAAAGAAAAATCATGTCGAGGATAATATTAGTGAAAACAAAATGAAGAGACACTTGATGATTGTGGGCTAGATTGAAAGGAAGGGGTGATGGGAATGGTATTGTCCTTGCAATAATTGCAAAGGGGCTTAAAGATGGAGCGACTTTTAATCACAATAGGTGAAACATTGTAGGCTGACATGGTGATGTTGAAGGGCATGATTATGTCGATCCATTGGTAAGTTGTTCATTATATGTGTTTATATTGATTGAATTTTTAAATGTTTTATATTTATTTTAAAATTATATATGTAATATAATCACTTGATCATGATCATATTTTATTTATTAATCTATCATTATTATAAAGCTGGGGCACCCTAGGGAAGATGATATGGATTATCACGGCCTAGAGAATGTGGTTTTGCAAGCAGATGAACATGAAGCTATGAATATCAAAGATGAAGTTAATGATCGTATGGAAGAAGATGATCATGCCACGAGAAAACCTGGAGTTGAAGATGATGAATGCGAATACATTGATCCCATGCCACATTTAGTGGTGATCATGATGATCAAAGATGGCTTTGATGATGTTCATGATTTACCTATACTTGAGAAGGCATACGAGGCCCTTTATGAAGTCTCCCAAACAACTCTTCTCTCTGTTGTATTGTTGTTGTTGAACTTGAAGGTTATGGATGGTTTATCAAACATAGAAATCTCATGGATGTTAAGGTATGTCATATATGTCATCTTTTTTCATCTATTTTAATTGTTGTTAGTTCATCACTAGTAAATAAAGGATGAAGTATGTACCATTCATATTCTTTATATTAACAAATTATTTTTTGTTGTAGATTGATTGGTGAATTTAGATTTACCGCCATGAAATACCTACATCATATTAGGATTTATGTGTGCCATTATGAAAGATATCAGAATGGAGTATCAGGCAATAGATACATGTCCCAATGATCATATTATATATCATAAACAACAGGAATTTGCAACAGAATGCCTGTAATATCATATCAGTAGATATCGAACAGATCAACTAACAAAAAAGTTGTCTACTTAAGGGTTCTGTTATATTCCCATTATTCCCCGCGTATACAATGATTATTTAGGTCACAGCTTAGTACAGTGATGGATTACCATACCCGCGAAATAGAAATTAGAAGATGACATTTTTTGAATGCACCCAGATGGTCTTGCATTTAGGGACATGGAGGAAAAATGGCCCACACTTTAAAGAAGAACCTCGTAATCTCGGGCTTTCATTAGTAGCAGATAGTGTCAATCAATTTGGAGAGTTGATATCTATTTACTTAGTGTGGCATGTTTTTGTTATCAACAATAGCATTCCTCCATGGATGTCAAGAAAGAGGGAGCACATAATGAACATTGTCAATGATTATTCTAAGTATTTGTTTACATCAATTTTCTTTAACGTAGTAGCATATCATTTGTCTTATTTGTTGCATAATGACATATTTTTTTCATTCAACAGTCATGTACATTAATTTATATATATTGCGATGGAAATGGATTTATAATAATTATGTAATGTTTATGTTCATTCAACTAGGTAAGTACCAAGTTAAAGATATGAATGCATATATTGAGCATCTTATCGACAAGTTACTAAATTTATGGAATGGCGTCACTATGTATGATGTCTCTAGACCAATAGGACAAAGACAATTTTAATTCCATGCAATGCTTGTATGGACAATTCATGATACCCCAGGGCTAACACATTTTTGTGGTATGTGATAATGTTAGGCCACCACTTTAACAATATTTAATTTGATGAAGTAGATATGAATGTTTTTAAAATAATCTATTCATTATATATAATTATAAAAATTGACATATTTAATCCAATTATATATCATCTTGCAGATCTTCAAACAAAGGGAAAATTTGCATGTCAATTTGTACAGTCCCAAAAGATGAAATCTCATCGTTCAACAAGTTTAGAAGCAATTTGTTGATGAGTATAGGAACTTCCTCCATAAGAAATCATAAGTATCGAACTACTGAAAAACATTTTTTCAATGGGAAAGAGGAGACTACATCAAAACCACGAAGAATGTCACCTCGCCTATGGAAGTTGGAATATAATAGAATTAATCATCAAGGTTATACATAAGATCAAATTGTTTATCTATCATATATGATATATTTTGAATTTATATTTTTATATTGTGTTGTGTTTACTCATGTTGTAATTGAGAATGATTGTCGTTGTTAATTTTTTTAAATTATATGCTTCATGAAGGTCATCAAGGCATTAATGGTCGGCTTCCACAATGACTGAAAAAGTTATCCCAGACAATTTAGTAGGTTTCCCTACTATGAGAAGCTAAAAATTGTGCATTTGTTTGATACAATGCATATTGGAAAGAATATAATAGAAATGTTATGGAAAATATTGGATGGAAGGCATGACAAAGAAAAAAATTGTCAAAATTTGTAGTGACATTCAGGAAGCCAATCATGCAATGAAAAATTCCATTCAATTAAATAGTGATGGAGACCAAATTAATATAAGTGCCCTTCCTTGGTTATTAACATAGCAACAAAGCAATGCTATAAAAGAAGTCATAAATTTTTTTCTATTTCCCATAGGATTTGCTGCGAACATAAACAATATAATAACAAAGAAAGGTGAATTTGTTTCAGGGATGAAAATGCATGATTGGCATACCTTCATTAAGGTAATTATTCTGGTATATTATATACACTTGTATAATGCATGTACTTTTCAATGTATTGTATTTACTACTTTTGGAAAAATAGTGAAAAGATCATTTTATAATTGTTGCAGTACATTCTACCTCTATCTCTCCCAGACAACTTTGACAACAATGTCAAGCAAGTTATATATGATCTTGGAAAATACATGAGGTAAGTAGTGATATTTGTTCAATTCATTGTATACATCTTATAATTGCCATTTGTTTCTTGTTATGTAATATCACATATTTTGTTAAATATTATTAATATATTTGCACCCTTAGATCACTTGTAGATGACTGTCATCACATCGAAAATCCATAAAGAAGATATAATTATTGGAGAAAATTCCTCATCTAATGTGTGAAATGCAAAATTGTCTACCTTCAACATTTTCCAATGCACAAGAACACTACCTCATACGCAAGTTGAGGAGATTGAATTGTGCGGACCTGTACACACAAGGTCAATGTGGATGGTTGAGAGGCACTTGAAATTTTTGAAGGCTTTGGTTAGACAAAGAGCACATCCTGAGGGTTCTATGGTGGAGGGATATATGGTATACCAGACCATGGTGTACATTAATGAATATCTTCCTAATTTTGCAGCAAAGATCCATTTAGATCACATTTGGGATCCCAACTCCATTAACAAATTTGAAGGGGAGTACCTGTTGGGGAAAGGTAGATTGAGGAAAGTGAGAGGTTAATTATAAGATGGTCATGGAGATTAATTGAAATACATTTTACATATAGTTTTATGTATATTGTACTTATTTATTTTTAATCTTCAATATACATCAATTATAAATTAAGGTCGTATACTATGGTATTTAACTAATTATACGTCGTTTGTGAATTTCAATTTTTTTGATACAGTTGGTCGAGAGTGGGATGCACTACATTTGTATGTCACAAACAATCTTGATTGGATGGCGGTATGGATTGAATGATGTCAATAGTTTGGTCGCGCATTAACATGGGAAGGTACATTGGTTGGCTCATTGCTAGTACAATGTTACAAAATTGATTTGTATATGGTTTAAAAGTAAGCAGTGCGTATAAATATATTTATGAACACATAAAAATTGTCCCTGAACGCAACTCTTAGATTGTTTCTAACATACCTTTCACCATTCTTCTATTAATTAAATAATTTTAATTATTTAATTAATTCATTTTTATCTTTATTCTCCCTTGATTAATTAAATAAATTTTATTTATTTAATTACGTCACTAATTAAGTCTTCTTTCTAAAATTAAATAAATTCTTATTTATTTAATTTTTGTCCACTATCCACTATAATTAAATAATTATTTTAATTATTTAATTATTCATTAGCCTCTTCTCTAATAAATTAAATAAATTTAATTTATTTAATTTGGTCCACTCTCTTGAATTTTGAATTAAATCATTATTTAATTCAAAATGATTTTTTTTGTCACATTCCTCTATAATTAAATAATATCTTTAATCATTTAATTATTCATTGGTCACCTAAATTAAATAATTTTTATTATTTAATTTCTTCACTCACCTCTTTTTTTGTGCCAATCTTATCTTCCACATCAAATCTTTATCTTTTGACATCTCATTTAATTTCAGCCCTTGATTGAATTATTTTATAATTCAATCTTAGCCCTTCATTTCTTATCATTGCCCTAATTTTGACCTAACCCTAATCCATACTACAACATTCAATCTTGGCCATTGATTTAGACATCTTATTGACATCCAATCTCAACCGTCAATCCAAATCAGACATTTCCTATAAATAAACTCTCTCATAAGCCATTTGGGGGGTTGATTCTTCAAGTATCCTTATGTTGTCAAAATCATTCTTCAGTCTTTCATCCATTCCTATCTATTGCCATTCATCTATCATCCCCATGTCAATGTTATGCTACTAAATTGAGCAACCAACATTCATCCAACAATCAACCTTCAAAATATTGCATTCTCATGCAGGTGGAGAAGAGCCATGGAGGTCAATCAAGTCTAGTTTGAAAATTGGTTTGCATTTCCTTTGTTTATTTGCATTTTCATTCTAGTTTGTGCTTCATGGTGCTTAATAGGGTTTACTTAATTTGTTGTTTTCAACATTTTAAATTTGAATTTTTCCCTATTTACATTTGGTGAACCTGATATATTTTAACACATTTTGAGAAATCTTGGAGTTGGATTCTTTCGTTGGAGGTTTTGTTTGATTTTTGTTGCAGGTTTGACATCATTGTGGATAAAGCCCTAGTTTCCAAAGATTCGACCATAACTTTCAAATGGATACATATTTTTTCACAATTTTTTTTTTGTAGATTGGAGACAATGTCTAGAGCTTCCATTCCAAAAATCAGATTTTTCAGGGCTGGTTTGATTTTTTTATAATTTTTTTCTGTTTTTCATAAAAAAATAATTTTGAGAGAAAATTATCGAATTTTTCAGATAGGTTTACATTTCTGGAAATATCTCTAAATTTTAATAGGGTTATGTTCTTTATCTTTCAAAATTGGACGCACAATTATTAGTCAAACAATAGATCTTTTAAAATTAGGGTTTCAGACATATTTACTTATATCTCACAAATGGTTGCAAATCTGGTCACAATTTTTTTTTTGTAGATTTGGAATGACAGAATACGACTTCAGTCAAAAAATCAAAATTTTTGGAGCTGGTGATCATAAGGAGTTTTAGTGGCAGAAATATCATTCATACACAACAAATTGGAAAGCGAATAATCAGGTGCACATATTCCATCTTCCATTTCTTAATCTTGTTTGTCACACATTTGGATTTGGGCTCTTAAAAACAAATTTTGTCTTCAATCACATATCAAAATTGGGTCTAAAATTAACCATTGTCTTCCTACACATTTGAATTGGGGTTAAAACGAACAAGTGCTTCTATTGTTTGCATACAAACATTTCATTTCTAAGGGAAATTAATCACTGCGAGTGTGAATCAAGTGTGTGTGTCCTCCAAAACACCTCACTTGGTTTGCTTTTGTCATACCTTTTTTAGGAGGCCTGCTTGGAGCACACACCCCTCCAAGGGATGACCTCAATCGAGTGTGAATCTAAAGACACACTCATTTGGGAGTTGAAATCTTGTCACTCTAAGCTAAGCCCCAAAGAACTTTATACCTTTGGGAAGTGAAGGTGAAGGGTGGATTACCCCTTTCTCCCAGCTTATTGGCAAGATTTTTCTTTCAAAATTCTTCCTTAGTCAACCTTGTGCAATCTCGCTTGAGACCTAATTGGCCATACCCCACTTGACTAGTCATAGGGCTTGTTGTTGTGTATTCAAGTGTTTGCTTAATCATAACATTTAATCTTGGAAGAAAAACTTATCATTGTGCTTGGTGTGTGTGTTCATGCATTTACATGTGAGATCTTGTGTTTGATATTTCCCAAGTCAAACTTCCAATAAACACTTGCCACATCATCCAAATCATACAATCTCATCATTCCACATCATCATCTCTTCAATCCAATCAACATCATTTTACACCATGACAACATTCGAAGACATAGCACTAGAGCTTATTCACATGCTTCATGAAGCTCAAACAAGCCAATCACCTTTAAAACAACAAATCATTCAAAGAGTCCATGACATGATCCAATAATTTCAAAAAAACTAATCACCTCAAATGCAACAATTTATAGCACAAATCTGATACCTCATAGCCAATGGTCAAGTCCAACAAGCACATTATCAAGTCCAATCAATACATCAACAAATTTCACATCAATCCTATGTGTCACCTATATCATCATATCAACCTCATCCATCCACATATCAAGTTTCCCCTTCATCAACCTATCACAACTCTTCTAATGTCAACCCTTATCCACATCAATCAACCTTTCAACAATCATTATCCTATTCAACCCCTCCATCATCATCACAACAACAAATCATATCACAAGTCCAAACACCATTCCAACCTCAAGAAATTCAACCACAATCCTATGTGTCACCTTCATCATCATACCAACCAAACCCATTTACCTACCATGTCAATTCCACATCAACATATCCACCCATATCACAACAAGAATATAGGATCCAAAGTCCACCCTGGCAACAACATCAAGAGCATTTAAGTCTTAATGACACCTTTGACAAGGGGAACACCAATCTAGTCCATACACCCTTACCACCATCCAATCAAATTCCTATCCCTAATCCACCATGTCCTAGTCCTAATCCATTGGCCTCTCCATCTTCTAACCAATCAAACTATTCATTACCCCCACCATCATCTAATCCTCCATCAAATCAATGCCTTACATTTAGATATTTAAAACATAAATTAATGGCATTACATAAATCCACCAATCCACCTACAAAGGATGTGACCCAAGGGCTACAAGCAAGGAATCAATTGTCTCCATGTCATTCAACACATACACTTGAACATACAAAAGAGTCCTCAAACATCATGCCAAGTCCTTCAAGTCAGCCATGCCATCCAAAACCCCTTGGGCCAAGTCAAGAGTCTCCCCTCATAAGTCCAAGTCAACCTCCATCATGTCTCCATGTTGTTGACCATCAAGAAAATTTCAAGTCTCTCCAAGAGTCATCCCCTTGCAATTCCATTCAAGCAACCCAAGAGGTATATCAAGAGTCTACTCCCAAGCATGTGGAAAAATCAAGCCCTAGTCTTAATCTATATCAAATCATTGTCATCCAACCTATCCATAATCTATATCTTTTTTATGATCAAGATGATATCCATAATGATGAAGAGCCTATCCATGAGCAAGATATTCCAAATTCATCTCCATGTAGTCCTATCCATGATCCATCAACTTCCACTTCCCTTGATGAGACACTTGCCTCCCAAGCTAGTATAGAATATCAAACCAATAATGTGGATCTAAATGAACATACTAAAGATCCTTTAAATCCTCCATCATCCACTATCGACCCCATTGCAAGTCCTCCATCGTATCCACTTGGTCTTTCCAATAAGGAACTCGTGTCTAGTGTTCCACCTACACCTAGTCCCATTGTCCATTGCATACCCCAAGGATACCAATCTCAAGATGTTGGTACTTCCTCCATGTATCCTAATTCCACTTTCCACCACAAGCCTTATCATATTCCCAACACATACGTTGCCATTCCATCTCCATTATCCTACAAGTGTCAAAAGTATGTGACCATACACCTTCCACCATCTACTTTGCCACCATTGCTTCCAACTCCTAATATCCCTCCATCCACTTTACCACCATTACTTCCAACACCTAATATCCCTACCATCCAATCCTCTTATCAATTATCCATAAATACCCTAACATTCCTAATCATGACCAACAAATGCACACATTGTCTAGACATGAAGCTTTCACTCATTCCACCATACCCAGGGGATTCAAAAGCAAAAATTTGGATGCCTCTATTTATAAAGTAAAAATCCTAAGGACCCTCATGCCTTAGGACATCAATACAAAAATTCAAAGCCAAGTACATCTAAAAAGATATATAAGCCCATACCTACAAAAGAAAAGTCTAAAAACAAAATGGTTTGGGTACCTAAGCAAAAATAAATCAAGTCGAATGAGGCATCCATGTCACAAAAATCACAACCATCCCCTCCCATCCAAAATTCACATTCCATTCAAAAATATCAAAGTCCTAAAACCCACAAGCCAAATAAAAGTCATAAAAATTCTAAGTCTATATGGGTACCTAAATCACTAAATCACCCATCTCCTAAGCAAACATCTCCATTGCTTCCTACACCTCGTCCACATCAAAAGCTTCAACGTTTATCACAATGTGTGCAACCATTGGTCATGGTTCCCTTCCATTTCACAACAAGCCCTTATACCTCCATCTTGTCACCCCCCATCCACTATCCTACATATCTTCCCCATCACATCCCTATGGTCCATGCCTTTGGCTAAGCCTCCCCATTCATCTTTTGCATAATTCCCATATAATCTATTATTTTCCTCCATAATTAACATCATAATCCATCATCTACCTACTCTATCTCCATTTCATGTCATCCCTTACCAACATCTATGGGCATAATGGCATTTGACATGGTCCATGCAATGACATCCATCCCTCGTGGGACTATCACCTTTCATGCAACTAGACACTTGAGTCCCTCCTATCCAAAAGTAAAAAAGTAAAAAAAAAAAGGACAAAAAAAGACAAAAAAAAAAGAGTAAAGAGAAATCCCTTTATCCAACGGTGAAAACCTGGTAAACAGGCACCCTGGATAAGTACCATGATGAAAACCTAGCAAACAGGCGTCATGTGTAGGTTGATCTTCTATGTCACTTACACTTGGGGGCACAATGTCTTATCTATCCAACCTATCATTTTTATGTCATATCATTTCCATCCTACCTACCATCTTAGCTATCATACCTACCTATCATATTGGGTCCACTTATCCACCCTTCTCCATTTGATCTTGATGAAAACATAGGGGAAAAATGTTGACACATGTTTTTTGGGTATCTATTGACATACCTCATCCTTTCTAAACCAAGCCTATCATTATCTTATTGTCATTAGCTTTCTCATGAAAAATCCTAAGTCTTGTACCTAGAATGGGGCATGTCATTCCTATGCGACATAGTCTTTGGAGATCACATCCTTGCTCTCTTATGATGCATCCATCCTTTCTATCCATCCATTTATCATGAGCCTTTTATCCCTTATCCTATCACCCACCCTTGCACCTAGACTTGGTTTTCCCCTTGTCATTGGTATCTAGCACAAAGGCTGCCCAAATTTTCATCCATTGACACCTCCAAATATTTCAAAAATATCCAAAAAAAAATCATAAAATGTCAAAAAGCCAAAAAAAAATCATAAAATGTCAAAATCCAAAAAAAATAAAAAAATCATAAAATGCCAAGCAATAATCCAAATGCAAGTCAATCCTTAGTCCACATTAGTCAAGTTGATCAATCTTGTCAAATTATCCAATCACATCCTTTGGTCTTGATCCTAATCTTGTCGTAAACCAATCAATCAATTAGTCAGTCATTCTTGTGTTGATCTAGGGATATGTCTTTCCCCGCAATGACAACACTTTTAGTCATCAAAATCAATCAATCAATCACTCATCGGTTTGCAACTTGACAGGGGAAATACCTTGTTTTTTTTTGTGTCACTTGTGCATGCTTGCTTGCTTGCTTGTGTGTGTTATCATTTTTGTCTTGCATTTGCATCGAATCCAACTTATTCCAGCTAATATTCATATCTTGTATCCAGACAAGGTTGTATTAGGCTGGGGCACGAGGCACATCATCACCTTGGTCCTTATACCTTGGTGCATCATGCCTAGTGTTACATCAAACATCATGGTTGCTCACTTTCTTGTAGCATAACGTGTCATTCATCTTCTCCCTCCTTATCATTTCATTTCAAGAGCATACCCGTGTTTGTCTAACTCGCCTATCCTCTTGAGGGGGCATCATCATCCCATTCTTATTTCGTCATCATCCTATTTTTCTATTATCATCCATTTTTCTCTATCCATACCTTAGCTTCTTTGAAATGATGTTACTCGACACAAATCTCATTATCTCGAACATCATCTCAAAGAGGGGCAAAATGTAGACACATAAAATTGTCCTAGGCTTGCAACTCTTAGATTATTCAACATTGCCCCTTTCATTCTTAATAATTAAATAATTTTTAATTATTTAATTATTTTATTTTCTAAAGTCATAATTCTTCTATTAATTAAATAATTTTAATTATTTAATTAATTCATTTTTATCTTTATTCTCCCTTGATTAATTAAATAAATTTTATCTATTTAATTACGTCACTAATTAAGTCTTCCTTCTAAAATTAAATAGATTCTAATTTATTTAATTTTTGTCCACTATCCAATATAATTAAATAATTATTTTAATTATTTAATTATTCATTGGCCTCTTCTCTAATAAATTAAATAAATTTAATTTATTTAATTTGGTCCACTCTCTTGAATTTTGAATTAAATCATTATTTAATTCAAAATGATTTTTTTTGTCACATTCCTCTATAATTAAATAATATCTTTAATCATTTAATTATTCATTGGTCACCTAAATTAAATAATTTTTATTATTTAATTTCTTCACTCACCTCTTTTTCCATGCCAATCTTATCTTCCACATCAAATCTTATCTTTTGACATCTCATTTAATTTCAGCCCTTGATTGAATTATTTTATAATTCAATCTTAGCCCTTCATTTCTTATCATTGCCCTAATTTTGACCTAACCCTATTCCATACTACAACATTCAATCTTGGCCATTGATTTAGACATCTTATTGACATCCAATCTCAACTGTCAATCCAAATCAGACATTTCCTATAAATAAACTCTCTCATAAGCCATTCGGGGGGTTGATTCTTCAAGTATCCTTATGTTGTCAAAATCATTCTTCAGTCTTTCATCCATTCCTATCTATTGTCATTCATCTATCATCCCCATGTCAATGTTATGCTACTAAATTGAGCAACCAACATTCATCCAACAATCAACCTTCAAAATATTACATTCTCATGTAGGTGGAGAAGAGCCATGGAGGTCAATCAAGTCTAGTTTGAAAATTGGTTTGCATTTCCTTTGTTTATTTGCATTTTCATTCTAGTTTGTGATTCATGGTGCTTAATAGGGTTTACTTAATTTGTTGTTTTCAACATTTTAAATCTGAATTTTTCCGTATTTACAATATTAATCACCCATATTATTTAATTATTTTTAAGTATATTGATGTATATATATCTTGAGATTGTTTTCTTTGCATACATTCGGCCAAGAATAAATATGTTTATCAACTGACAATATTGCAATAATTTTTACATGTTTGAAATATTGCAGGTGAAACACCACAAGGCTATGTGGTGCAATGGTTGTAAATTTTGAATCAAAATGTTAGATGACATGAAGAAAACTTGTGATTCTAGTATAACTGCAGTCTTTTAGGTGACTAATGTTTCATCTAGAAGCGACATACATCCAGAAGTCTCAGAAAATTGATTCTATGGGATTTTGGATGATACACTTGAGTGTGACTTTAAGTCCTTCAGATTAATTTTGTTCGTCGTCCTATGGTATAGGCTAAGATTGAATGAAAATGATTCTGAGAGAACTGTTATTGAACATGATGATGGATTTACCACGGTTAATACAAGGTTGATCGAGCGAGCTGGAAATGAGCCCTATGTTCTTCCAAGCCAATATGAGCAGGTATTTTACTCAGAGGTTCTAGGTAAACCAGGTTGGTCATTTGTTGTTAGACATGATCGAAGAGGAAGGCCAGTAAAGTATAATGTGGTGGAAGAAGATACCGAAGAACTAGAAGATGATGTAGATGATGATCAGGATTAATGGTTAGTTGTGTAGATGTCAAAATCTGCATTTTGGTTAATAACTAACATAGACAAGTATGATTAGTATTCAAGCACAAAAAACCTTCAACATCCATATGAGATATCTAACATGTTTTAAAATGCTATCCAATAATAAGACACATAAAAGCATACAATTAAAAACATGAAATCAATCTATCCCATATTGGATTGGTGTCACATGTGCTAGTGGCCCTTTCCCAATCCTTGATTGATAAGCTAGTGATAATGATGGACAAAATCATTTCTCAAATGAAGAGAGTGACCTTTCATGATCTTGGAGATGAAATGCTAATATTGTGGATTGATAGTGGACAAAATCAGTTCTCCATGTGAAGATAATGACTTTGCATAAAGATTGTGGAGACCTTGCTTGAAGGATGAAGCCTCTCATTTATAGATTATCAAGTTGAAAGAATGCATATGAGAGAGCAATGTGGGATAAAAAAAAAGCCAATGAGATGAAGACACTTGTCATGATGTGAGTGGTTGATACATGTGCAAGATTTGGGAAGAGTGCCCATGAGAGGGAGAATTTGAATTCAAATTTGAGAGTAAATGCTAAGTGGGGGACAAGAAAATGAGCAATAAATGCAATGTTGGAGGGACAATCAACTTGCCTTTGAATTCAAAATTGAGGGAATATTCCCCATAAATGCCATGTTGAAAATAAATATTTTGATAAATCAATTAAATGCAATTTCATGTGCAAGTGGCCAAATCTAGAGAATGCAAGTGGGTGAGATTAGCATTAGATTTAATCAGGATTAATTAGCTAGTATGATGATTAGGATGAGTTTGATCTCTTTGACTTAGATATTTGATTTATTTAAATCAAGAAGGATGGAATATGCATTATGATGGATGTTTGATTTATTTGATTAAAAAGGTTGATGATAAGTTTGATTTATGTGATTTAAGCTAATTACTTTAGGAGATTGATAAATAAACTTGATTTATTTTCCGAATGGATGAATATGACCTAGTTGAATGCATTATGTCAATTTGACGTGTCTACATTTTGCCCCTCTTTGAAGCAATGTACTTGTTGCATTGGTTCAAAGAATAAACTTGTCGAGATCAAAATCAAAAAAAATTTGATTTTTTCGGATGCCCCAATGGAAAGTAGTACACTGGTACATTGCCTCCTCGAGAGATCGAGTGAAAAGATTCGATTTGAGGGGCTATCTCACAATAAAGAGGTTCAAAATGGGTGGTTATGGATGATGATGCAAAGATGATTTCAAGATGCTTAGAATAACAAATCTATATTATCCTAAACAATTTAAATGATGATATGATATGAGATGGATGAGATGGGTGATGTGATATGCTGTGTTTATGCAATGGATGATTTATGAGATGCTTAGACTAACAAATCTATATTATGATGATGATTATGCATGTGAGATGATATGCAAAATACCGATGATTTATGGATGCAAGATGGATGCATGATGGATGTATTGGTGATGATGATTAACTATTCATGTTGTGATGTTAGTGCAGAAAATGAAGAAATTAGATGATGACAAGAGGATCCAACAAACCAACATTATGAGAGATGATGATGAGAAATGATGATAAGAAATAATGATGATAGATGGATGATTTGATATGCTATGATTATGAAAATGTATGATTTATGCAGATGCTTAGACTAACAGATCTATATTATGATGATGATACAAATGCAATGCATGTGAAATGATCGATGTTTCCTATTATGTATGATATGAATGATATGTGATATGCTGACAGTTTTCTAGATGTAGGATGGATGGATGCATGATGGATGCATGATGGATGCATTGGAAATGTTATGTTAGCATAGAAATGAGATGATGGCAAGAGGATCCAACAAGTCCATGATTGGTCAAGACTTTATTAGAGATGATGATGATAGATGATGATGATGATGATAAATGATGATGATGATAAATGATGATGATTTGCTTATCAAGGATTGGGATTTTCAAAGGGTCACCCATGTTTGATAACACACATAGGTGATTCAAGAGTCAAAGAACCGGAGATGGCGTTGTACTAGTGTGATGAACTTTGACTCAACAAGCGGATAGGAGTATTCTTTATTCACACTGACATCTGAAAACCTTGCTAGAAATTACCTAACAAAGCAAGTATTCATAAGTTATATTACAAGTCAACAAGCATATGAGAAAAGCATAATGATGGGTTGCTTCTATCTCTCTAAATCCTTTGTTTGGATATCATTGAGAGGTCCTTGGAATGAGCGCAATAAGATAAATCAAAAGAAAAGACCCAATACGCAAACAAGCCAATGTTTTCTTCATACCTCTAGCCAAAAGGGATTTGTTTTGATAGGATAAGAATCCAAAGTGATATCCAAAATGATGCCCATTGTCGGAACGATATATCCTAGGACATGCATTGTATAGGGTGATGATGGTTTGATAAGTTGATTGATAGGCTGTTGATATGACGTCGATTGACATGTTTGCGAATGATCAAGATTTTGATTTTGTGTTATAGGTTTGTTGTTTCGATTTTGATTTTATGATTTGAAGCTTGCTATTGTTGACTGCTATGATTGTTTCTGTTTGTATTCTTGAGAAGGATGAAGGTGGCAATCGGTTAATATGGATGATTGATTATTATTGTAGTTTACCAGCGAGATGGTAGGATGGATTTTTAAATATTTGTAATGTTTTGGCGTTTTGAAATGTTTGAGGTTGTTTTGGTGTTTTTGAGATTTTCAAATGTTTTGATTTTTTGATTTTTTGAATATTTTTGATTTTGATGTTTTGAATGTTTTTGGATTTTGTTGATGTCTTGAGGGCTGATCAAAGATTAGCCTTGCCTCACGTTGAGCTCGAAGGCGACATAGTTGGTTCAATGTTTTTGATGTTTTTCTGACTTTTATGAATGTTTTTGGATTTTGATATGTTTTGGATGTTTTTGAAATTTTTCTAATTTTTTGATGTTTTTTGGATTTTCACATGATTTTGATGATTTGGATATGGACATGTGTGATGATATTAGTGCTCTATTTGGGATTTTGTTGAAAACCAAGCTAAGGTTGATTGATCTGATTGGTGGATTGATGATGAAAACATTGTTGAGGATGCACAACAATGCAAGGATAGTGTTAAGCAACACAATGATTGAGATGTTGATGGGATTGATGATGAAAACATTGTTGAGGATGCACAACAATGCAAGGATAGTGTTAAGCAACACAAGGATATCTCAAGATGATGATTGGATTTGATTGATCATGATTGTTGAAGCTTTATTTGGAACCAAATTTGTTCGAATGATTTGACGTGATGTGTGAAGTACACATTAGATGCAATTGATATTGATTGATGTTTCATGAGAGATGAAGACTAATAAGGAATGTCTTCTCATCAAAATGTGCCATGGGCTAGTGATTCGAATTTTGGATTGCAGATGCTTGACCAATTTCATTTCATGTTTTCCAATGTTCGAATCGCCACATAAGTTGGAGGATATAGACCAAGATTTATTCTCGAAGCAAGATGTACATATCTGCCCCCATTGTCTAGCAATGTATGGAATGTGATGGGATGGATGCTTGGATAGGTGGATGGATGGATAAGGTAAGTACACAAAGGATGCCAAGGATTATCTTGTGATAAGATAAGGTGCTTGGATAAAGAATACTCATTTGGATAATTCTTCATGGCTTAGATAATGTTGGGGTAGGATAGGATCAGTGAAAACGGCCTGTGTCAAGATGTTTACCGTAAGCAAGTGTAAAGTGTACGTACAAATTTTTTATCAAGATCAAGATAATTTGGACTATGGATGTAGATGGATAAAGATGGATTGGATAAATGGCTCATGGATGAATGGATTTATTATGGCTGAGGTGGATGGAATGTTGGATTTATTATGGATGGGATAAGATGCTTCCTCCTAAAGTGGCACATGTAGATGCTCGATTCTACACATGATTCCTATTTGCCAGGTTTTCATCATGGTCTTGCCCAAAGTACCACTATAGTGGTTTTTACTAGAGGATGGTTTTTTATCTTTACTATTTTCAATCCTTTTTTTCTAATTTTTTTTGGATTTTCATATTTTTTTTATTTTTTTTGTATTTTCTGAAAGATTTTAAGCTCATGTTGAATCACAAGGTGTTGCTGATGTGGATGCCTCTATCATAATGTGCCATTGATATTCTGCTTGAAGAAGTTGTTTTGCTAAGATACGTGCACTTGAATGCCACTTCTAGGATTTTTGATTTGCTTCATCGATACCAGGGTTAACTCTGTCTCTATGTGTACATCGTGATAAAGTGCCTTATGAATCCTTATGATGAAGGGTCATTGCCAATACATGGTAAATATGAGAATTGGATATCATGTGTGGAGGCATGGATGGAGTGTGTTTAGGGATAAGAGATGGATTGGTTGACAGTTTGGAACCTTTGACTCTCCAAACTTGGGAAGATGAGCAATGATGGGTGAATCTGAGAAGTGTGTGTGGGAATTAGGACCAAGCTGCTTGATACACTTTGTGTCCTGGCTTGAAAAGCTTTGCTTTTGATTTTGTGGACATCTTTGATGGATACCTTTCCCTCTTTGGATTTTCCCCGGTTTCTTTGATTGATGGAGTTTGATAGGGTGATCTTTCTTTGTATTTTTTGGTATCCATACGTATTTGATTTGTCCATCATGCTTCTTAGCTTCTTTTGCTTTGATAACATTTTTTGTGCTTTGATTCAGATCTTTCTTTTGACGTTGGTCCCAATTCATGGATGGGGTGATGGGTGGATGAAGATTCGTGACGTGACTAGTTGTAGTATTGGCAATGGTTTCATCACAAGGATTCTTTGTGCTCCCTATGTTGACGTTTGCACTAGATAAAGTTGCCCCCAATATGGTGGAAGTAGTACCTTCATGCTTTGATTCTGCCTGTTCTAAGAGCTCCTGTTTAGAGTGCATTCTATGATAAATGGCTACTGTAGGTGGCGTTCTTTCAATTTGCTGCTCTGCTAACTTTGGATGTTCTATCTGACTTGTTTTGTTGAGTGGATAATGCTGGATATCCTCATACATGATGTCCTCAGTCTGGATTTGGGATACCTCTGATCCTGATGTCGATAACTTAATTTGACTGTAGGAATTAATAATCTGCTCTTTTTGTGTAACACAATCTTGTTCTAGATGAAGATCATCTACGTGTCCATCCATAGAAAGCATCTCATGGGTAGATGGAGGAGTATGTGCTATGTGGATATGATCATCTTGCATAGATAAGAGAG
>VDFB02047230.1:218247024-218265007 GCA_007258455.2 Sequoia sempervirens
ACAAAAAAATATCACTTAATTTTCTCTACCTCAAAGATTAAAAACAAATACTACATGATCTTGCATACTTGAAGATATATGTTTGAAGCCAAATTAAAAATCAAAGTGATAAACTTTATACAATTAAAATCTAATTGATATAGTACATCTTTGTCTAATAATACGTATCTTAAATAATTCAATTCATTTTAATTTTCATAATTACTTATTTTATGTCACAATTTAACATTGATGGGATATTTTTAGTCAAATATCTCTAGTTGTAACGAAGTGAAACTTCTTGTTAGATGACAAATATACCCACTAGGAAGAAATAATGCTATATATGAAAGATGATTTCAAACGTTTTAGACTCACTACCTATCATTATTGCCAACATTAAATATAATTTTTAATTATTAAATTGTAAAAGATGAAAACATATATAATAGGCATTCTTATTAGATTACTAGAAAAAGATAAAGGACAAAAACATATATATCATAGTCATTATTATTAGGTTACTAGAAAAAGATAAGGATGAAAACATATATCATAGTCATTATTATTAGGTTACTAGAAAAAGATAAGGATGAAAACATATATCAAAGTCGTCATTAGATTATAGAAAAAATCTAGCAAGGTTAGATATAATTTTTAATTATTATAATGTAAAGGATGAAAACATATATGATAGTCATTATTATGTTAGTAGAAAAAGATATGGTAAGGATTATATATGAATATAAATATAAAATAATAATAAAAATATATGTTGTTAAAAATATGTTATTTTGATTTTTTTTACATTTGTCAAGTTATTTTATGATACTTTAATTATAAATTTAGATGTTTTAAAATTTATTCATAATACAAATTTATAATATGAAGAATGGTAATTTTTGAAATGTAAGATAATACAACGTTTATATGAAGATTTGGTTTAAGGATGGATGAACAACTAAATAAAAATATTGAATAATAAACATTAAAAATATATAGATTATCAAGAAATTAAATAATGAATATGTACCAAAGAAGACCCTTGATGTGAACATCAGATAACATTCCTCCCTCACCATCACAATTGTCACGTCGAGACATAACAATGTCTAAAAAGTCAGGAGTCTTTCGGGTCTTAGCTGTGCTTTGGTGTTTTGCAATTATCCTACTCAACATCTCATCAAATCGTTTGTGTAACTTTTTCATTCCTCTTTGTATTCCTTGCAAGTCCATCCATGCAATAGAGGGAATGAAATCACCAATGTTGAAATAACCTGCAATAGCCATGAGCTCAACTACCATGTCCTTGAATTCATTAGCTTCATCATCTTCTCTTTCAAACAATCTCTTACTTAAGACAATTCGACCAAAAATGTTGGATGCATAGAGGTTAAGCAACTCTGGTACGTTCACAACGAGACTTTTGTCGGAGCGAGCTAAGATGGATCTAAGCATGTGACCCATCTCAGAGGCTCTCACTGGTTGCCAGTCATCTAATGCTTTACCACCTAACATATGGAGATTGCAAACCTAAAGAAAAACTTAGAAGTTAGATTGAAAGCCGATTAAAGAAAAAGATAATATAAAAAAAACATTTCTATGTAAAATTATGAAAGCACAGTCATATCTCTTTCTTAATAAAAGTACAGCACTACATCATTTACGGTAGGGGCCACCCGCTTTAGAATAGAATACGTAAAGCTTCGTACTACATCATTTACTGGCCATAGTTTATGTTCATGTAATTCTATCTAACCCTAAAAATCAGTTCCTCGAAACGGGCAAGTAAAATCTATTGAGAAACTAAACCAACAGATGTAAATGCATAGTCTACAGATCTCATCTCTTATCCGGATGGTTGTTGAGTTATAGTTCATATAGATCAACTAAGACAGTCCTGAAACATGTAAGGAAACTTGGTTGCAAGTGACATGCAATAATTCGTTTTGGTTTTTCTGATCATAAAAGATAACTAATAAGAATAGATCTAACAGTACTGAGTGGAAACAGATAAAACTGATTGCACAAGTGAAAGAAGATAACAAAGCACTGGTTGATCTGAAATAGTTAGTTGCTGCTGCTATAGAAAAGTGTGGTGAACATTTGGTATCTCCAATCAAAAGAGTTAACACAAACTAACTTGCTAACAATGACAATGGATCAGAAAAGAAAAGGCTGATTTACAAACCTTTCTCAGCATCTTCCATCTGCCACCATAAGGTGCCCACACCATGTCCTGAGAGTTGTAGCCCAGATAGGTGGCTCCTGTGTTGCCAGGCCTGTTGGAGAAATTGATGTCCAGTGTCTTTAAAAAGGCCTTTGCAGCAGCAGGTGTTAGCCACCACCATTTTATTTGTGCCCAATTTCAAATACAGAATTGGCCCATATTTCTTTGACAGGTTTGTCAAAGTGACATGAGGCATTGAACCCAACAGAGGCAAGCAGCCTAAAATAGGCCATCCAGAAGGTCCAGGAGGAAGCTTTCTGTTCTTCCTCATAAGATATCTAAATCCAATGAACAAACAGAGCCATGAAAGTCCCCACAGTAAAACTTCTCTAAACACCTCCATGGCTGTCTTGGTGCAGGACTACACTATGGCTTTCTTTGCAAATAGCCTAATTTGTTGTGATATATATAGTCTTTCTTCAAGTTGGAAATTATTCAGGCTGTTTTTATTGTTTGGTGCAAACATGTGACTTACCAGTGGGTCTTCCTCAAACATGCCTTTGACATAAATCTGTTGGGGAATATTAAAAATTCATTTAATTTGGTTCAGATTCTGTTAAATTATGTATTATAATCTCAATTTTGTCAGTGATTATGTTCGAAATTATATGTAATCTGTTTTGTTCAATACCAATCTTTTTACTATTTATGAGGAGTTTTAGTTTGGAGAACTAATTATTTGTTACAAGTTAATATTGTTTTAAATTGCTTAAAGTTAAGTTTGTTTTTTTAATTGTATTTAAATCCTGGTATTTTATTTTATTTTATTATGATTAATTGTAAAATTTGATTTAAAATTTTGATATGAAAAGTTCAAACAATTTTTATTAAAAATATTTAAATTTAGTACATGAATTGTGGAAATATCATGTTTAAATATTTATAACTTTTGTCAATCAAGTTTATAGACTATAAACATTGGACACAGAAAATAGATGATTTTTTTCTTATTTGAATGTGTAAACAATATCAATTTTTTTAAGTTCAACTTTGTCTTGAGCTTTTAGATTGGAAGATAGATTTGTAGTGTGTTCTTTGCATAATTCCTTTGAGTAATTAAGCTAACTTAGATGGATTTTTTGGGTTTTCTTTACAATTCTTTTCTCTAGACCTTTGGGTCCCTAAGTTGCATCATCTTCAAGCTTTGGATCACCTTTTGTAACCTGCACAACTGAAAGCGTGAATTGCAAATGTCATGGTGTCTACACAAGCCCTACTTAATTCTTGGTGACTTGATGTCATTCACAATCGCTCATGCTACAAATCAGCTAAATCTTTGCCTCATCCCATAAACATTTAATGTTGCATTCATTGACTTCAAAATTTATCACCTGTGTATTTATTATTCACTTGGCCCTTACCTCTCTTTTGCCATTGGCTTCACATTGTTTCTCTCGTAAAAACTACTTAGTGGGCCAAAAACTCCATAGATCATTCATCATCTATCCAATGACATAGGATAGTTCTTTCTTGTGGCCATGATGGCATCAATTGTGGCTATTCTCCTTACAAAATGACATGTCTAAGATATTATAATATATAAAAAGACACAGTGTCCTATCCCTCATAGGATAACATGATGGTAACAAATTAGATGGAAGAAGTAGATGAACGTTTTTAATATAATAAAAAATAAAAAAATTATAAAATAGTCTTTACATAAAAACTCTTAAATCAAAATAATGTAATTCTTAAATAAAATGAAATATTATAAATTAAATTCTTTAATTAAATTTTTATAAAATTACTATTTATTAAATAAAATAAATATTTAATTATTAAATAAATAAAAACAAATTTTCAAATAAAATAAAATAATTCTTTTAACTATAAAAAAAAGGAAAGTAAAGTAACAATAGATTCTAAGATTAGAAGAAGAAATTTTATTGGAATGTTTAGATAATGTATCTTAAATATTCTTGAGATTGAATAGAATGGCCAAAGAAAACATGATCGTAACCCTAAAACCTGCCACTATTCATTCTCTGGCAATCGTCCTTGTGCTTGTGCTCATTTGTATGTCCATGCCCACTTTATCAAAATTGGATTCTACTCTGATATGAATGGACTTATGAGTGTGTATTCTAAATGTAGAAATACTCATTACACCTGTAAATAAGTCTCTAAGAATGATAATTTTTAGAAGGATAACTTTCAATTCAAAATTGGTAACAATCTATTTATAAAGTAGATGCAATATAAAAACCATGGGACATACCCATTAAACCCAGTTACTAGTTTAAGTTAAAGTTATTAGGTTATGTACAATGAAATATATAATAAGTAGCTGTCAACCTTTTGCCCTCGTTATTAATATAAAAACTAGCAACATATCCATCAAAACCAATTACTATTTTAACTGAAACTTATGAAATTACGTACAACTACAAATATGCTAGTAAAGAATAAAGTTGCATGGGGAAGGTGCTTGTCAACCTTCTACGCTCACTACCTGTCATAGTCACAGTCATTAGGTTACTGCACTTTAGAAATATATGGATAAAGGTTGAGAGTAAAGCTTCGTACAAGATCATCTCAAAGTGACATGAAGCAGTGGGCTCAGCAGAGGCCACCTGCCTAAGAAAGCCCATCTAGAAGGCCAAGTAGGATGTTGCCTATTCTTCTTGATAAGATATATCTAAATCCAACTTACACAGAGCCATGAAAGTCCCCACACAGAACTTTCTGTAAGCATCTCCATTACTATCTTTGAGCACGAGCATGGCTTATTTTGCAAATAGTCTTTTTTTTAAGTTAGAAATGATTCAGATTCCGTTAAATTATATATAATCTCAATCCTGTAACTACACTATACGGTGCTTGTGTGTACAATTTATTTTTTTCTATTTTCTTAGATAATTCTTTTATCTGGTCAATTTATATTGATTGTATTAATTAAAATATAATATAGTAGGCTATATGGATAGGTTTTTGCATAAGTAGCTCTATCTCTTTTTTTGGTATTTTGTGACAAGTTTTGAAGTTCATGATTTCTTTCATAAATATTAGATAAAATGTTTTTTATGAAAGAAATTCAAATTGTTGAATAGTGTAAGGTGTAGATTCATTTTATAAAACTTGTGCATATGCACCATCACATGCACGAGAGTTATTTGAACTATTTTAGACATTTTTATATGAATTATAATTTTTATTAATTTTTTATGTTTTATTAAGGATTGTCTTTATTTCTACAAAATATTGTGATTGCATTCATGAGAATATTGTATAGACTGACATACAAACATACAACCTACTTGTGACTAGTGAATTAGAATCATTCTACTATAGAATGACCTGCACTTGATGACAACAAGTTTAAATTCTATTTAGAATTGTATTTCAATTCTAATATATCCTTAATGTAAATTCACATTGATATCATTAATGATACCATATTCAAATTTTCAAATGATATAGAATTTAGTTTTAGTAAATTATTAAAGATTGAATTCTAATTGATTTTAAACAAGATAGAAATTCAACTATAATATATAGATTTTTTTAAACTGTAAAATAATTCTTACATGAAAAAACTCCTCAATAAAGGGGCTCACCATAGAGGGGCTCATGTGCACTGTATTGATATAAGTACTAATTAACTATTGTTCTAATTCAATCTATATTGAATTGAAATGTTATTTTCAATTTTTTAATCAAAATATAAAAGAGTATACTATATAGATAGGTTTTTTAATACAAGTTGTTCCATCTCTTTTTTACATGTGATAATTTTTGAAGTCCATTTCTTTGATAAATATTGAATGAATTGGTTTTCATGATAGAAACTAAAATTATTTAATAGTGTAAGGTGTAGATTTATTCCCAATAACTTGTGCATATACGCCATCACATGCACAAAAGTTATTTGAGCTACTTTATGCATTTTTACATGAATTATAATTATTATAATTTTCATTTTTTTTTGTAAGGATTGTATTTATTTCTACAAAAGATTATAGTTGCATTCATGAGAATATTGAATAAAATTAAATACAAAGTTACAACCTACTTGTGGCTAGTGAATTATTCCACTATAGACCAACCTGCACTTTATGATGTAAGTTTAAATTCTATTTAGAGGTGTACTTCAATTCTAATTTATCTTTATTGTAGATTCACATTGAGATCATCAATGATACCATATTCAAATTTTCAAATGAGATCTAGAATTTAGTTGTAATAAATCGTTAAGAATTGAATTCTAATTGATTTTAAATAAGGTAGAAATTCAACCATAATACATAGACTTTTTAAAGTAATAAAATAATTCTTACATAAAAAACTCTTAAATCAAAATAAAATAATTCTTCAGTAAAATAAAAACTATAACTTAAATCTTATAATTATAAAATTATAAAATAACTATTTACCAAATAAAATAAAATAACTCTTAAATAAATAAGCATAAAGTTATCCTTATGCTCTCTTATCCATGATGAATTAAGAGTGTGATTTGAAACAAAGGTTGATGCAAAAATTCACACACAATCTAATTCAGAAATTTTATGCAATAATCTACATGGATTACAGAAATCTACTATCACTAACTCTTAAGAGGTCACGAGGTCTACTCTCCCTCCAAACCCACCAATCATATGAAAAAATAGGGGGATGAATACCCAATAGATTCCTATAGTCTTAAATATTCTTGAGATTGAATAGAATGGTCAAAGAAAACATGATCATAACCCTGAAATCTACCACCATTCATTCTTTGGCAATTGTCCTTGGTGCTTGTGCTCATTTGCACATCCATGCCCACTTTATCAAAATTGAATTCCACTCTGACACGAATGGACTTATGAATGTGTATGCTAAATGTGGAAATACTCATTACACCTCTAAATAAATTTCTATAAATGTGTATGCTAAATGTGGAAATACTCATTACACCTCTAAATAAATCTCTATGAATGTACTAATTTTTGAAAAGATAACTTTCAATTAAAAATTGATAACAATCTATTTAACCTCTAAATAAACCTCTATGAATGTGCTAATTTTTGGAAAGATAACTTTCAATTAAAAATTGATAACAATCTATTTATAAAATAGATGCAGTATAAAAACCGTGGGACATGCCCATTAAACCCAGTTACTAGTTTAAGTGAAATTTGTTAGGTTGTGTACAATGACATATCTAACAAGAGGGGAAAAAATTCTATCAAATGATACCTATCAACCTTTTACGCCCATAAATAATATTAAAACCAGCAACATATCCATCTAATCCAATTACTAATTTAAGTGAATCTTATGAAGTTACGTACAACTACAAATATACTAGTAAGGAATAAAGTTGTATGGGGAAGGTGCTTGTCAACCTTCTACGCTCACTACCTGTCATAGTCATTAGGTTACTGCACTTTAGAAATATAGGGAAAATGGTTGAGAGTAAAGCTTCGTACAGCATCATCTCAAAGTGACATGAACCATTGGGCGCACCCCAGCAGAGGCCACCCGTCGAAGAAAGCCCATCCAGAAGGCGAAGTAGGATGCTGTCCAATCTTCTTGATAATATATATCAAAATCCAATCTGCACAGAGCCATGAAAGTCCCCACACTGAACTTTCTGTAACTATCTCCATTACTATCTTTGAGCACGAGCGTGGCTTATGATTCAGACTGTTTTTGTTCTTTGGTGCAGACATGTGACAAACCAGTGGGTCCTCTCCAAACATGCCTTTTAACTGAAGTTAATCTGTTCCGAAATATTAAAAAGTGTTTTATTCTGCTAACTTGTATATAATCTCAATCCTGTAACCATTTATCATTGACGAGATCAGTGATGATGAAAGTGTAGGCATCGGAAGGGGAGGAGAGGTCCTCTATTTGAGATTTAAGATATTTGAAATATTGATTTTTCTTAAAAGTAGCACATTTGAGATTTATACAACACCAGCCATGCCATTGGAAAAAGTTCTATTTTCCTGGGTATGGCATGAACATGAGAATGGGGTGTATGCCATTGGAAAAAGTTCTATTTTCCTGGGTATGGCATGAACATGAGAATGGGGTGTATGCCATTGGAAAAAGTTATATTTTCCTGGGTATGGCATGAACATGAGAATGGGGTGTCCATGGATAATGTAGAGGAAAAGCTTAGTGTGGATTACAGAAAAAATTAAATACAAATTTCTTCTTAGGTATTCTCAAGATCCATGGCATTTTAAGATGCAATATCTAGTGGTGTCACATAGAGGTTTGTTTTTTTCAATTGTTGAGTATCAATTATGTGTTTCTCTTGTGCTTTTGAGGTGAATTGGTAGTGTTTGTAATTTGTTTCACACATTTATCATTGATATTTAATCAAAAAATATATTAAATAGAGATTATACAAAGTATGTGGAGCACTCTTTTTTTAAGCTTTTCTACAATAAAGTAGTTCTTCAAGATTAATATGATTAGATGTAGTGATAGGATCATCAAATTGATATAAAAATGATGATTTTAATGAGTTGTTTATAATATTATAAATTAATTGTGTAAATTTATTTTAATAGGTTCACTTAGAAAGAGAATATTGGGTTACACCCTAAGGTAAATGAAACCAGAAAGTTAAGAATGCTATTATTATTATATGATAGTGTTCATCCTTATATGACGATCTAATTGATTTATATATTCAACTATCTTGGGCTTGACTTGAGAATTGTTCATGCTAGAAGCAAGATTATATTTATATTGAGAGTATTTTGAAGAATTCCATAATATAGCATGATTATGATATTTTTGTCATTGAAACACTTTATAATAGGACATATTCATAAAACCTTTCAAGGATTTGCAATATTATTTCATTAAATTTTTTTTTGATTTTTTATGTCCTCTACTTGAATATGTTTTGACCTATGTAATGTTGATTATGATATTATGTATTATCATTATGTGAATTTTGATTCTAAAAATGGTATCCCATGTTGGTATGAATTAGGTGACAATGAACTTAAATTTTATTTGATATATTTTATATAAGTGGAAATTAGGATAGGTTGAGTGAAATATATATACATATTCAACTGTAGGGCATAGCTAATGTTACTTTAGAGACTTTAGTTTAATTTCATATTTTATAGAGTGATGGTTGGTACATTGATATTATCATTTTGGATCATAGACAGAGGAGTTAATTTGTGTGTGTTTAGGCATTTATTTTCTTATTGGTGATATGATATGTGTATTTAATAAAACAAACTTATTATAAAATGTTTTGGTTAAATGTATAATTTTCACAAGAATAAATGCCTTTGATTAATATGATAGATTTCATAATTACGTGATGCTAGAAAACTTCAATGTTTATATTTAATGTTTTGATTATTATTTCCGAATGTGTACTAATGCTTTTTATTGAGATGTTGCAGGTGAACAGCCCCAGGTCCTTAAGAATTGGAGGCAAAGTCCATTTGCTAGAAATATATTTGATTTTTACTTTTTTAAATGGGGAAGGATTTTTATGTTGTGTGGTTTGATTTCTTTTTATTATTGTGGAGAGAATTATGTTTTAACTTTGAGTGACCTTTTCATTTTCAAAGTTGAAGGGGTGTGGGAAATTCTATTTTAGAGAGGGATTTGGGTATGGTTATTCCTCTTCATTCTTCTCAAAAATTCATTTGATTCTTCTTGGGGAAAGTAGGTGTGTAAAGATTTTTTATTTTTTAAAATTTGTGAGTACAATCCATTTTTACCATCTTTGATGAGATCTTTATTTCCATATCTTTTTGCTATCTTTGTAGTGCCCCTCTGAATCGGTCAGACCTTGTGTGAGTATTTGTTAGTGTTTTCATTGTTTATTGTGTTATTTGATTTGAGGAAGGCATAACATGTTTATAGCCTTGTTTAAATAATTAATTAAGTTAAAATTGATTTGCGAGATTGTTTGAATAAAATTGGAAATTAAAACAATAAGTAAATAAATTAAGTTTACGAAATATATATGTTATAATTTGTAATAAACAATTAAATTAAATTGTTTGTAAAAAGTTAAGGTGCTATTATTAAATAAATTGATTTAAATTGTTTTATAAAAGTATTATTTTAAATTAAGTTAAGTAATGGATAAATTATTATCCTTAAAAAAAGAATAATGTGATTTTTAGTTAATGTAGAAGATAAGAATTCAAATGGATGAAAAATGGAATTCAAAATAGTAAAAAAAAAAAAATATGGAAAAAGGAATGTGAATAAAAGGATAAGATTTCGATTGAATAATATGACAAGTGCAAATGGAAAGTTTTCTAAATACTAGGGGAGAAGAGCTAGTAGCTACCACCCATTGAATAACCGCCACCTCCATGCTCACTCCACCTCCCAAATTTTTTTTAACTTTGATCCACTAAAAAACTTTTTATTAACAAATAGAAAATTACAACAACACCAATAGAAAATTACAACAACACCAATAGCTGCTCATAACAGAATGAGTCACTCACCAATCAAAGTACACAACTAAACATGCCTTTGCATTTATAAAAGAAGTCCACTTGCACATAAAAAGGCCCATTTACAATTTCATTTAAATCATTTACTTTTTACAATTACCCCCACTTGCAAATGTTTGTCCCTCACTACATTTTATATTTACAAGTATACATGCACAGCTACTGGTGCTTTAGATGACATAATCACAATCTCCTTTGCACAGTCTTTCACACACTCCCTGCCAGCTATATGTATTTATTTCATTTCCAGTAGGTACCTGCACAATTAAATATAGGTGTAAGGCTCCCCAATTAAACATCAAATCCAAATGTAATGCAGAATTCAGTCATATCATCATTAAAAACCTACGTAACTTGCAGCTTCAAATTCAAATGCTCAAACATATTCAAATTTCAAACACAACAACCAAATTGAATGCATTCAATTGTCAAATTCAAATTCCTAAATAAGAGGGGGAAAGTAGCCAGTAGCATTCACAATTGCATGTTACTCCCAACAAAGTTGAAAGCAATGACAAAGATTTTCTACACATTCCTCTGATATCCAAAGTCTCAGGTATGTACTTATAGTTATTTTCATTTATGCAGTCTTCTTACTTTATACATTCTACAACTTTCTAAAAAAATTTCTACTTTCCATTGCACATACAGTAGGCTAGCATACATATATTTGTCATTTTACATTATGTGTCTCTTGTTCATTCAGCAAATCGATGTATATGTGTGTTTCCTTTGCCTATCCATTGAAAATGCAAACTATGGTACCTATATTTATATTTGTGTGTTTTTGCTCATTTGTCATTTACTTCAGTGTTTATATCAGGGTTTATAGTTGTTATTTATTTTTTCTTATATGTGTACCTATTTATATTTGTTCATTTTTGGTCATTTGTCAGGGTTGGTCATTTATCAGGGTTTAATATGTATGTGTGTGTGTATATATATATATATAAATGCATTTATTATGTGTATTATGTATTTAAAAACATATACACATATATACAAATACATATATACATGTATATATGTACGTATATACATAGACAAACACACATATATACGTCTATTACTCTGTTTAAATACGTTTCATTTGGCTGTCCAATACAATAGCCTAGCATTTGTTTATATTTTTCTACTTCCCATTGCACATACAACAGGCTACCATACATATATTTGTCATTTTACATTATGTGTCTCTTGTTCATTCAGCAAATCGATGTATATGTCTATCCTTTGCCTATCCTTTTAAAATGCAAACAATGGTACTGGTTAATCATTTTCTTCTGCATCTTTCACGACCCATGAAGGATTTATTCGATGATTGAAAAATTATTACTGCTTGTTTATGAAATAAATCATTCCTCTTACACTCCTTTTCCCACATTGAAGTTATGTATGTATGTATGCAGCTTCATACATACATATGTACATATGTATATATGTATATATGTATGTATGTATGCAGATACATACATACATATATACATATGTACATATGTATGTATGTATCATACATACATACATACATACATACCCTAAAAAAAAGTGAATTTGGTTTTCTTTTGTGCTTAAATTATTAAATACGACCTGGTAAAGTCGATTGTCTCATGATTTTGTCTCCAAAAATGATCAGGAATTTCGTGGGTTTGAACACATGTCTATAAAAAACCCAGGTCACTTTGGGCATAAATCGACAAACCCATTAAAAATAAATATGTTTTTGTCAAAACCCTTGCATGGTTTTTTCCAAATTCGTGTGCTTAATGAATTAATCTCATGAAACCCTTGCCTGGAATATTCTGCATCTATCTCAAAACGCACTTCTGTATTCCTACCAGTGAGGAATTATTATTATGAAACCCTTGGTTAATTTCTTCTGCTCTTTTTTCAAAACCCAAGTCTATACAATGTGCTTTGAACATTGATATATATACATACATATATCTATGTATATATAGATATATATATATGTATATGTACAGATATATGCATACATGTAACTATGTAATTATATGTATCCACATATACATGTATACATATATTTATACAAATACATATAAATACATCTATATCTACATATATATGTAAACCCAAATTAAATGATGCAAAAGAATGGGATACCCAACAAAAAAAACATTAGTCATATGCTTTAATCGGACCCTAATTGGGGTGTAATGTGTTTGGTGTCTGGTGCTTTAGTAAGGAGATTAATATGTAGGAGTGATTTTTAATGGGCACCAAAATGATTTTATAAGGTGCTAACCTGAATTAGACCCATTGACTTTTGAGCAGATTTGAATGATAAAATAGATCTGTTTTATATTTTGCAAAGTTTATACCTGTGTTTTGTATTTATATCTATGTTTTGCAATGTTTATACATTGTTTTTCTGACACTTGATCACTTACAATGTACAAGATCATTGACAATCATGGCACCAAGGCACAAGAGGAAAAGATCGGGTGTGAGGCGCTTGAATAGAGTACCTCGTGTAGTGACATTCAATGTTCCAGATGTTGATGAAGAGCCAGCAGTGAACATGGACGAGGAAGTTATTTCTGAAAATGCAGAACAGACCAATGAAAATGATGGTTTTGAACCTGCTGTTCATAATACTGACGTAGAAATGGAACCGCCATCTGCTGACCAAGTGACAACCCCAGATCATAGCATGAAAAGTTGGTCTATGGATGACATGGAAAAAGCCATTGCAGATGTTGAAGACCATCGAATGACAATCAGAGGTTCAGCGATCAAATGGGGAATCTCGCCTAGCAGTTTACGGTCATGGCTCAATGGTGTGATATCCACAAAAAAGAGGGGGCCACCAACAATCCTGACTGATGAAGAAGAAGCTGAAATTGTGCAATGGTGTAAAGATATGGCTAATATTGGCCATGGCCTTCAAGTGTCACAGCTTAAGTCAACGGTGGCCCACATGGTTGGAGTGAGGCCTAACCCATTCACAAATGGGATACCAGGGAGGTCATGGTGGGTTGGATTTTGTCAAAGGCATCCTGATCTGACAATTCGAACACCCGAAGGAGTGGACACAGATCGAGCTATAATGTTGTGGCCCGAAATAGTTTCTTCATTCTATGATAACTTGGAGGAGTTGTACAACAAACTTAATTATGGGCCCAACAACATATGTAACTGCGATGAAACAGGTGTGCAAGCTGGAAGAAATTGTGCAATGAGAGTTATTGCAAAAATAGGGATGAAATGTGTTCCACAATTAATTGCTAAAAGCAGAGAATGGATCACTGTTCTAGCTTGTGTTAGTGCAGCAGGTCAAGCTATACCTGGTTACTATTTGTTCAAGTCCAAAAGGAACATTAAAAACTATATTGTTAACTGTGAGCCAAGGGCATGCATGGCAATCCAAGAGCATGCTTGGATGACCAAAGAATTATTTGTGGCATGGTTAAAACACTTCACAAAAAATGTCCCAGGAGGTGTGTCACCAACCAACAGAAAGCTTCTAATCTTTGACAGTCATGGCAGCCATGTGGCATTCAAAACGGTTGAAGAAGCAAAGGCTATGGGAATAGATTTGCTCACACTTCCAACACATTGCAGCCACAAATTGCAGCCCCTTGATGTTAGTGTGTTCTCACCATTTAAAAACTTCTTCAAACATCAAAGGACTATATGGCTCTCTACAAATCCTCAACTTGACATTGGAAGGGAAGAGTTGGCAACACTTGCCAGCAAAGCTTTTGCACAAGCTTTGCCTCCTAATAACATTGCAAGTGGTTTTAGAAAAATAGGAATTTGGCCATTAGATCAACACGCTCTTGACTTGGATATGGGGCCAAGCCAAGCTTTCGTGGTTGAAGAGGAAGGAACGACATTGGGAGCAGAAACTGAGGGTGATACAGCTGATGAAGAGGCATAGTTCATGGCAGCTGAGACTTGTTTGAGGATAGCAGGTTGGAATGAGGAACATATTGGATAGTTTGTGGATACCTTTTCTGCAAACATTCCCCCAAATCCAGAAAACATTGAGGCAACAGAAATTCAACAAGAACCAACAGTTCGATCATGTAATCAGGCAGCGAAAAATGAAGAGAGTCTGAATCTGCCATCTGAATTTCAAGATGCAGCTTCAAACCTAGGGGTGCATCTCAATTTCACTTAAGTAGATGAAGGGTTGTCCATGCCATCACCACCGAATGTTGATCTTGAAGATGTCATCCATTACTTCACAACTAGGAGAAATTGGGAGGCTGAAAATGATGAAGAGGATGGACTGGATGGTAATGACTCAAGTGATGAAGAGGCTGACTATGTGCCATGCACACAAGTCAATGATCAGCAACCAACAGGTAGCAGAAGCACTTTTTTTCAATTCCCAATGCAACGAGTGCGCCAATCATCTAATAGAGGTCGCAATGGGGTCCTATGCCTTAGTAGGCAGTCTCAAATTTTGACATCAAATGATTTCTTCAATTTTCTAAATGAACAAGAGGCACATAAGCAAAGAAACCAAGAATTGCAACAAAGGAAAAGGGAGCAAATGGCTGAAAGGAAGGCAGAAAAAGAAGCAATCCTCGCACAGAGGGAGGCAAATAGATTGGAGCATGCTGCAAAAAAAAAAAAATTGCAGAGGAGAAACTGAGGCAGCGACATGAAAAGGAGCTTCAAAGGGAGCAAGCAAAGATTGCTAGACAGTTGAAGGAAAACCAAAAGCAAGAGGAAAGAGCAGAAAGAAACAGAAGTAAGAGTACTCCTACAACTCCTCTTCCAAGTCAACATCCAAGTTTAAGGGACATGATTAACATTTTGTCTCTAGCCTTTGCAGCTCTTAGCAGCCTACAAAATGGGTCTTCTGAAGGCTGCTCTCCACAGTTACAGCTAACTCCAGAGGCAAATCATGCATTGCTTGCTTGTATATCAAGTGCCATACAGAATAATCCGCAGTCCTCAACATCTTCTCCAGTTGACACGGAGTCAGTTGACCCCCAAGGACACACCACTTCATAATCAGATCTGTGGATGTCTGTTTAGGATTTTTTGTTGTCAACTTTTTGACCTTGAAGTGTGCTAGAGTGTTTTTTGTAAAACTGAATGCTAGTCTATTGTATTGGACAGTCAAAGGATACTAGTTTGTTGTATTGGATAGCATTTGGATACTAGTGTCTAATTTTGTAGAACTAAATGGTAGTCTGTTCCCAACTTATCTAATTCGATGTGTTCCAATGTGTTTTTTGTATATATGAAGACTCCTTGTCTTCTTTCCAAGTTAATGATCTATGCTTTTGTGATTCGAAATCAGTTTTGTGTTTGTTGTATTCATCTATCATTGATGTGATTTAAAAATATGACTCACTAGTCTATTCAAGTTCTATGTTTTCTAAATAATGCATTTGGTAAAGGTTGAAAACATTATAATTCAAACTTTGTATTTTTCCTGACATCAGACTTTTTGAAAATTCAAACTTAATAATTCAATAAGTTTCTATGTATTTTCTCACATCAATTTATTTTGAAAATTCTAACTTCACATATGTGTTTGTTTGTTGCATAGATATATATATATAATATAACTATACATCTATATGTAAGTTTACAATGAATAAGTAAATCCCACCATAAATCAAATCCCATTGTTCAGGTTCATGAATGAACATCATCAGAAAAAAGAACATCATAAATGAACACAATGTCTAGCAGGTCACAGCCAAGGTAAACTCTTGAAAGACTTGACCTGAAATGTCATCATGCAAATTGACTTGCTCTTTACAACCTCCCTAGTTGTGTATACATGCATACATATATATAAATATATATATATATATATGTATGTACGTATATACATACATACATACATACATACATATATATGTATACACAACTAAGTATATGCATACATATAACTATACATCTATATGCAACATATCCATAAATTAATCTATTTGAAATTATAAATTTTTGAACACATACACTTGGAAATTAATTTAATTGTAAATTGTAAATGTAAGTTTACAATGAATAATAAAAATGAACATTATAAATGAACACAATGTCTATCGGGTCACAGCCAAAGTAAAGTCTTGAAAGACTTTACCTGATATGTAATCTTACAAATTGACATGGTCTTCACAACCTCCTAGCCATTTGACATGCCTGCCACAACAAACAAATATAATACAACAAACAAACATGGACAATAGTTATTGAAATAAATAAAAAGATATACTAGTTATATAGAACAATAATTGAAACTTAGAACAATTTGAACAAAAAATCCTTAATTATTTGGTGTGTTGATAAACACAATTACCAAACTGCCCACCATGAACATCGTTACACCACCTCTCCTTGTTCTCCCATGCCTGCAAGAAAAGATTTACAACCACGGGTAGTCACAACCGAGGCTAGTAACATACAAACATCATATGACCTTTGAAATAATGCATGTACAACAACACATAATTAATCAAGTTCAATTGCGAATATAGTAGTAGAGGAGAAAAATTGTGAATGCCACTGGCTGCTATCCCTCTTATTTAGAAATTTGAATCTGACAATTGAATGCATTCAATTTGATTGTTGTGTTTCAAATATGAATTTGTTATAGCATTTGAATTTGTAGCTGCCAGTTACGTAGGTTTTTAGAGATGATATGACTGAATTCTGCACTATATTTGGATTGGATGTTCATTTGGGAAGCCTTATATATCTGTGATTTTTTGCAGGTTTGCATGCATGCATAGAGTCATACAAACATACGCATACATGCAAACATTCATAGAAACATAAGCATACATGCATGTATTCATATAAACATATACATACATATAAATTGTAGAAAATCAGTAATATACATTGCAAAGTAGAAAAAAAACCTAAATGTGTCACTTTTAACATCTAATTAAAACTCTTTTATCATTCAAATCTGCTCAAAAGTCAATGGGTCTAATTCACATTAGCACCTTATAGAATCATTTTGGTGCCCATTAAAAATCACTCCTACATATTAATCTCCTTACTAAAGCACCGGACACCAAACACATTACACCCCAATTAATCTTCATTTGGGGTCCGATTGATGCATATGACTAATGTTTTTTTGTGGGTATCCCATCCTATTCATTCGCTTTACCGCGTGTTGTCTTTGTAGCTGCACATACATGTCTTTGTAGCTGCACATACATACATACATACATACATACACACACACACAGACACACACACACACATATATATATGTATCTATATATGTATGTATGTGCATACATACATACATACATACATAACATACATGTATATATGCACATACATACATACACACATACATATATGTATGTATGTATGTATGTGC
>VDFB02047230.1:218265107-218275455 GCA_007258455.2 Sequoia sempervirens
AGTGGCTTTAAGGTTAGACAGCATATACTGCAATTATACATGCCAAAAGAAATGATTTTCAAGAATGAAATTATATTAACGTCAACATATGCCAGAAGTTACATTAGACAAGAATGGAGTGAAAGAAATCCTGTAAGATGATGTTAAAAATTAAACTCAGACAAGGAAGGAATTGGTAACGACCTAGCACTTGACTATAAGATAATTCCAAGGACAAATAACCAAGAGGAATGAACTCCCAAAGTTTGAATGCCCATAGACTATTGGAGATCGACACTACAAACACTAAACCACAGGACTCGGTGACAGCAATGTCACACATAAAGATCTGAGGTTGGAAGGTCAAAGCTTCCTCATCCAATGCATATGACGTTATAAGGTCCATCACAGAGCACCCATAATTAAGAGGCTATTTTTCAACGTAATTAAAAGGACTATTCTAAACATTCTCGAAGAGAATATGGAGCTCCTTCTAGAAACTCCCTTAAGATTAAGGCCAATGAATCGGGGAGGAAAGAGATTTAGAGTTTGATCCATACCTTATCATAGCATTGAAAAGCTCCAATTCCAGGGAATTGCCATGTATGATGAGCTATTGGGTAAGAAGGATATCTCAACTCTCCTGCAGGACCCATTCCTACATGGACTTCCTGCATCATCCATTGTACTTATGAAAGTAAGTAATTCGGTGATATTGGATACCTTCAAACGATCCAAATTTATTAATCAACATATTCTCAATGTTCTGTGAATAGGTTTCCTGCACTGAAAATATCTATGAGCTATTTCTTTTCAATTAGTTAATTGCTTACAAACTTTTCAAATACTAAGTTCACAAATATAAAGTTTCATGAATAGCATTAACCAATTTCTTATATAAAAAGCATGTAGCATACGATCTTATTAAATTTCTTAAAAGTTGCACTATCTTTCGCAAGTCAATGTATCTCCTTAAATATCAGAAGTCGTGGTGCTCCTGTGATAATATTCATCCCTTAAAATTCAAGCGATTGGGTACCTATTCAAGCTAATTTTAAATAAGAATTAAAAGCTACTCTGACCTGGTTATCTCAACAAAGTAGTAGTAGTTGAGAAGCCTTACAACAATAGTCTCACCAAGGTGTTCGTTGAAGTTCTCTTTGAAGCTTCTCATAAAATCAGCATAGCATTGAACAGGGGTTCTCCCTTTTAAAGCAGGACGACTGTCACTTCCCAATGAAACATACTCACAGTTTAAAAAGCTGCCCCAGCTATCTGTATAGGCCAGGTCCTTATCTTTGCCAATTTCTTCAACCACCCATTTGGGCAAAGGAATACTGCACAATAACAACAATAACAACCCATGCATCCTTTCAACAATTATCACTAATTAAAATATAAAAGTATTTTCTTACACACAAAAATAAAATATATCAAAAAAAATTTATTATCTTCACGAAATCACTTCCAAAACAGGTTCAAAATACCCAACATCTTGATAGGCTAACAGACCCCTTTTACACTTATCATCCCTGTAGGGATAAACTGATGCCAAAATCATATATAATTAACACCTCAAAATGACTAATATTATTTTGTGCAAATGAGCTTCTGCAGCTCAAAACTATTAGCTATAGGGGAGAGGGGCCCATAGTGGAGCGGGGTCTAATAGTAGGGACAGAAGTAGTCCTTAGTGGGACCCATAGTGGAGTATCTTAATATTCAATTACAAAACATTTTTTATCCATAAAGTACACAAACTGACAAATCATGTGATGCCACATCAATGCACCAATAAAACATGACTTAGTGCACACTATCGGTCTCACTGTTTTTTTGGGCCTTTTTGGATACCTCAACAAAAAGCATGTTGATGTGGCATCATATTTGATGATGTGGCCCTAAAACAAAATATAGAAGTATGTGAGTTGCCAAATAAACTATTGTACAAAATTGGGAGATTTGAAATTTCCACATAAGATTTTGAGAAACGCGAAGTTAGGGTGCTCCACTATAGGCCTCTCTCCCCTATTGTACTGAAGAAAGTACATGTTTTATACTGAGTTACCCCTATAGTGGCTCAACTCTTGAGGAGTTGATTCATTAGAAACTATTTTATGAGATTGAACCATTTTTATGAAGAGATGTTGGCATAGACCTGAAGAGTTGCAACTGAAACTCCAAAAAAAAAAACAATTATACAATAGTTTTTTTAACCATTTCTGATATAACCAATGATTTTTTTTTTCTAACTAGACAAATCTCAAATACTTTGTTCACTTACTTGACAGGATCTCCAACATTTCCTCCACACTGATGGAATGACATGACAGTCTGCACTTTTAATCCTTGATTTCTAATCATTTGCACAAGTTTTTTATAGGCAGTCCAAATATACTTGCCAGGAGTATCCTCCTCGACAATTCCCCACCACACGTCCATCATGACTCCTTCAACACCAATACTCTTCAAGGCCTTCAAATTTTCCATGAATCTTTTTGGTGCATGAACAGTATGCTTATCTGTGATAATGTCCAGAGGCAGCATAACAAACACTGGAACCCCTATAATTGGGCAAGCCTCAGAATCAGCTCTTCTATGATTTGAAGCATTCTCTGATTCATTTCTATTAGAGGGAGCATTTGCCATTATAATTTCTGGGTGAAAAGAAAAATCTCATACGCAGATTTGATGATATTTTCTTCTGAAGACTTACAGCCTAATGGCTACTTTTGGTATGTAGACAATTCGCTTGTCATATATAATGATGGTGTTGATTAGTAAGCATATCGGCAACGAGATAAAGAATTTATTCGATAGGGACTTTCAAAGATTAAGGAGTTTGTTTTAATTATTCGATGCTATCGATAGGGACTTTCAAAGATTAAAGAATGATGAAAATTGCATATTCTTTTGTAATTATTATTCAGAGCAGTTTCTTTTAATTATTCGATGTTCTTGACAGGAACTTTCAAAGATCAGATAAAATCTTTACTCTAAAGAATATAATTGTAATGGTGAAAATTGTATTTTTTGCAATTATTATTGGAAGCAGTTTGTTTTAATTGTTTGGTACTAATGAATAGGAACTTTCAAAGATCAGATAAAATCTTTAGTCTAAGGAATATGATTGTAATGGTGAAAATTGCATTCTTTTGCAATTATTCCTACAAGCAGTTTGCTTTAATTGTTCGATGCTATGGATAGGAACTTTCAAAGATTAGATAGAATCTTTAGCCCAAAGAATACAATTGTAATGGTGAAAATTGCATCCTTTTGCAATTATTCCTACAAGCGGTTTGCTTTAATTATTCGATGCTATGTATAGGAACTTTCAAAGATTAGATAGAATCTTTAGCCCAAGGAATATAATTGTAATGGTGAATATTGCATTATTTTGCAATTATTACTATGAGCAGTTTGCTTTAATTATTTGATGCTATTGATTGGAACTTTCAAAGATCACATAAAATCTTTAGTCTAAGGAATATAATTGTAATGGTGAAAATTGCATAAGTATAAAGGTATTTTTTTTGTTAGTTTTGAATAGAGTGTTATAAAATGTTATAGATAATTTATAAGTTATATATTGTTCATGATTTTACATATTTTGATCTATATTATTATTGATCTTCAAAGATTCATTCTTTAATATATTATTCACATCTTAAATAAAATCTACAGGGATGGATTTGACTAAAGTGATTTTTGTAATAATGGATCTAATCCTCAAACATTCAAAAATTCAAATTCAAATTTTAGTCTTACCAATAATTTCACTAGTTGATGTCAACCAACCTAATACACATTTTGTTAATTTGTGGGCTTGGTTAGTGTATTTAAAAATATTCGTTCATTTTTAGGGAATTCCTATGGATCACATCTAGAGTTTAATTTTCAAATAGAATAATCTATAGAATTATTTGAGAAATACATCAATGCATCATCCTAGGTCTATTGCATGCTTGCTAAATATCTTCAATCTTTCACTTAGAGTTGTAAGGATGTCTAATAAATATTTGACCAAGGAGAACTTGACCCTTGCAATCTAGCTTATTCCTCAAAGGTGTTTATAAATACAACCTATCATTCTTTCTGCATTCTTCAACCATCAAGCTAAGTACATTTATTTTCTATTTACATTTCTCATTACAATCATTAGCTCAATATTCAAATGTTAGCTCTTAATTAATTTTTCTAGGTTAATTACAAATTATGTGTGTGTTTTATTAGAGTATCCTAGACTATATTTAAGGAAAGTTAGTTTTCCTTTACATTGTAGAGAACCCATTCGATCCTACACATCCTAACCTTCTTCTAGGCTTTCCAATTTATACTAATATTGTTTTGATTTTTTTACATATTTTTAATGTCACTTATGGTTTGATCCTATTTTTATTACATTTTTAGATTAGGTTTTGGTATACATAGCAAGTTATATCTTATCCTACCCTACCACCCTAGGATATTCAATCTTTATGGAACCTATTAGAGTTTTCTCCAATACTAATTTACACACATTTATTCCAGATTATGATACATTTCTATCTTTCATATCATATGACACATATCCTTGATACACTTATGGAATTTTATGCAACATATATATACATATTTTCTATAGAAGTTTTATTCTATCATATCCCATATTACCCTTTTGCATTAAGATTATTAGTGATAATGCTATGCTCTTATAAATTTTTGGTTTGTTCACACATTGCATGATGACCCTATGCCTTGTAATAATGATGATATATACAAATAAAGGATTTATCATGTGATTTATTGATGAAATAGATTAATGTATCTATTGATTATACATATTTAACATCTTATGATAGTTCCATATAGATTCATGTTCCTTATATGGATAAACATCTTTCATACATGATGTGAGACAATTGATGACCAAAATTTTACATCTCCTATTGAATCTATGAATAATTATCTTTCACATAGTCTTTCTTTATATGATGATAGCTTAAATGTATTGATGATACTTTATTAGATTCTCATGTTGATACACTGACTATTGTTATATCATATATTGCATGTTAACACTACTATTGGGATAGGTGCATCATACACCTTACAATTCCAATGTTCAAAATTAATTAATTAATATTATATTTATTTATTATTTGCGAATGATTTACTATGACATGTATAATGGGATATCTTGTCATGAAGGGTGTGAAAGAATATTTGTGATGAAGATAATGGCATAAGAGATATTTTGATGTGTAAGATCATGATTGTGGGGGAGTTATATTGTTGGCTTGGAATCTTGACCAACTATATGATGCAACATGTAACATATTTTGAGGGAAATTAAAGAGCCATCATAGAGCACCCAATTTAGTGAATGTATTATGATGGAGTCATTGAGAATTATGACAACATAGGAACATCTACAATATTTAGGATTCTAACTCATCATGGAGGAGGCATTCAAATTTCGTCCCTAGATTTGGGCACCATATTTGGGTCATGCCATTGGCTCATGGTTTGTGGTTTACTAACTATGGTTTCATTTATTGAATCTCCTATACACTAGGTGAACCGAAAGCAAATATGTTGGGAATGATGGAATGGGGGGTTCACTAATAAAATTTGAGGTTTTTATGGACCTATCTTCTTTCGTTCATTAGGAAATGAGATCCACACAAAGAATTGACTTACAACTCTAAGTGAGTCAACTCAAGATGTGAATCGTCAGATTTCCTTATGATTGAGGATGGGGGTCAAGGTCAAACAACACTTTGGGGAGAAAAACTAAAAAATAGTAAATCAACTCCAAAATGCAATCTAACACTTGAAACAAAAATATTAATAGGACCAACAAATAGATTATAGATCTAAGAATGGCAGAAACATGTGTACCAGTCAATAAAAGTTCTTTCTATAAGCTGATCTGGGACTCATTCGCCCATGGATGAATAGGTCCAGGTATAGAGGTTTCAATAATATTTTAGGAGCCTATGATGTAGATTTTTAGCTTTTTATTTTTCTAGGTTTCACAGTTAGAATGTTAGAAATAACTTTAGGATTTGAGTTTCTATGAGATGCCAACTTTGAAAACTTTTGCAAATTTGATAACTTCCTCAATCTTTCTCTTCAAAAGGTCTTCAATCCTTCTTCAACCTAAATATGAAAAAACAAACACAAGAGGGAAAAATTATTTGGTTTTGGTGAATGGGGGTTTTCCTTGGTCAAACCCCATTTTGGTAATTAAACCTTGAAATGGGTGATCCCACAATACTGGTTTACAATTTTCCGGAGATTCTGATTTTTGCTGAAATCACATATTTTTAGAAAATATAATGATTTAAGCCTTGAAAAGTTTCATTTAAAGGATTCCAATTGAAGAGAGTTTGATTGAACCACCTTAGATCAAATCCCCTTGGATAGAACCCTGCTAGTTTTAAACCATACCTATAATGAAGTCTCCTTTACACCTATCAAAATGTTGATAAAAAACCACTTTTGATTTACCTTTTGGGGGATCAAATGAATTCATTTAAATTTTTTTTGTATGTAGTCCTTATTATAATATTCCCAAAATGTATAATTTTAAATAAATTTAATTTAATTATTATATTTATTTTTTATTTCTTGTGAATGTAGGTTTTTCACTAAAAATCAAGCTCTTTGTTCTGCACATGTAGAAAAATAGCAAATTGTCAAAAAAAAATGAAAAATATCAGTGCACTAGATATTGAATTCCTTGATCCAACAAAAAAAAATTGAATTTCAATACATATAAAAAAAAAATTATGTTGTATACAGTCCACCTATGTCTAAATTGTAATTAGTTTGACTTCAAAACTTGATTAAGAAAAAATATTCAAAAAAAAACTATGGAACCAAATGAAAGAACTAGATATTGTAGTTACAAATCGAAATTTAAAAAAAATAGAATTTTATCCTTCATGGAAAAAAATTTATGTTGTATACAGTGAGCATCACTCCTTAAAAATGGTGTTTACTGAAAAAAAACTAGTTTTTGAAGGAGATGGAAAAAGAAGCGCAATCTGATTCCAAAAAAATTGAAAAAAATATATTTAGAATCTAAAGGAAAAATGTCACAAATCACTAGTTTGCATCATCTTCAAATTCCTCACGGTTTAGCCATTATAGGTGCCCAAAAGTGAAGATTTAGTTAAAAAAATCAGTTCAGTGTCCAGTTTGGCAAAAAATTATAAACCAATATTGTGGGATCACCCAAATGAAATAATGAAACATAAAAGAGGGAATGGAGAATGAAAAAATCTATGTTATCACTCAACAAACCCTTGAAGAAACGTTCAAGTAGAGGTTTGAAACTTACATGAAATGGCTTCAATGGATGTGGATCTTGATACTTGAAATAATGCTTAAAATAGTGCTTTGAATGTTTGATTTGATATTGAAACCTACATCACAATGTTAGCTCCAAAAACATGTATGATGCAAGAAGAATTTGACATGATTTCAAATGGATATTAATTTTTGCAATAAGTCTCTGATATTTCTGCTCTTCAATGCTCTTGATCACCAACTTTTCTCTTGTGAAACTGTTCTTGATCAATTTCTAGGTGAAACTTAGTAAAATAACCTTGTATTTATAATTACTCATCCTTAATTTCTTGAAAAATTAAACATTACAAGCCGACATTTAAATTTTGAATTTAGGATCAAACTCCCTTGGATAGAACCCCACTAGTTTTAAACCATACCTATAATGAAGTCTCCTTTACACCTATCAAAATGCTGATAAAAAACTATTTTTGATTTACCTTTTGGGGGATCAAATGAATTCATTTAAAAAAAATTTGTAAGTATGTAGTCCTTATTATAAGATTCCGAAAAAGTATAATTTTAAATAAATTTAATTTAATTATTATATTTATTTTTTATTTCTTGTGAATGTAGGTTTTTCACTAAAAATCAAGCTTTTTGTTCTGCATATGTGGAAAAATAGCAGATTATCAATTTTTTTTTTTAAAATATCAGTGCACTAGATATTGAAGTCCTTGATCCAACAAAAAAAAATTGAATTTCAATACATATAAAAAAAAAGTTATGTTGTATACAGTCCACCTATGTCTAAATTGTAATTGGTTTGACTTCGAAACTTGATTAAGAAAAAATATTCAATAAAACACTATGGAACCAAATGAAAGAACTAGATATTGTAGTTACAAATCGAAATTCAAAAAATAGAATTTTATCCTCCGTGGAAAAAAATTTATGTTGTATACAGTGAGCATCACTCCTTAAAAATGGTGTTTATTGAAAAAAACTAGTTTTTGAAGGAGATGGAAAAAGAAGTGCAATCTGATTCCAAAAAAATTGAAAAAAAAATATTTAGAATCTAAAGGAAAAATGTCACAAATCACTAGTTTGCATCATCTTCAAATTCCTCACGGTTTAGCCATTATAGGTGCCCAAAAGTGAAGATTTAGTTAAAAAAATCAGTTCAGTGTCCAGTTTGGCAAAAAATTATAAACCAATATTGTGGGATCACCCAAATGAAATAATGAAACATAAAAGAGGGAATGAAGAATGAAAAAATCTATGTTATCACTCAACAAACCCTTGAAGAAACGTTCAAGTAGAGGTTTGAAACTTACATGAAATGGCTTCAATGGATGTGGATCTTGATACTTGAAATAATGCTTAAAATAGTGCTTTGAATGTTTGATTTGATATTGAAACCTACATCACAATGTTAGCTCCAAAAACATGTATGATGCAAGAAGAATTTGACATGATTTCAAATGGATATTAATTTTTGCAATAAGTCTCTGATATTTCTGCTCTTCAATGCTCTTGATCACCAACTTTTCTCTTGTGAAACTGTTCTTGATCAATTTCTAGGTGAAACTTAGTAAAATAACCTTGTATTTATAATTACTCATCCTTAATTTCTTGAAAAATTAAACATTACAAGCCGACATTTAAAATTTGAATTTAGGATCAAACCCCCTTGGATAGAACCCCGCTAGTTTTAAACCATACCTATAATGAAGTCTCCTTTACACCTATCAAAATGCTGATAAAAAACTATTTTTGATTTACCTTTTGGGGGATCAAATGAATTCATTTAAAGTTTTTTTGTAAGTATGTAGTCCTTATTATAAGATTCCCAAAAGGTATAATTTTAAATAAATTTAATTTAATTATTATATTTATTTTTTATTTCTTGTGAATGTAGGTTTTTCACTAAAAATCAAGCTTTTTGTTCTGCATATGTGGAAAAATAGCAGATTATCAATTTTTTTTTTAAAAATATCAGTGCACTAGATATTGAAGTCCTTGATCCAAAAAAAAAATTGAATTTCAATACATATAAAAAAAGTTATGTTGTATACAGTCCACCAATGTCTAAATTGTAATTGGTTTGACTTCGAAATTTGATTAAGAAAAAATATTCAATAAAACACTATTGAACGAAATAAAAGAACTAGATATTGTAGTTACAAATCAAAATTCAAAAAAATAGAATTTTATCCTTTGTGGAAAAAAATTTATGTTGTATACAATGAGCATCACTCCTTAAAAATGGTGTTTATTGAAAAAAACTAGTTTTTGAAGGAGATGGAAAAAGAAGTGCAATCTAATTCCAAAAAACTTGAAAAAAATATATTTAGAATCTAAAGGAAAAATGTCACAAATCACTAGTTTGCATCATCTTCAAATTCCTCACGGTTTAGCTATTATAGGTGCCCAAAAGTGAAGATTTAGTTAAAAAAAATCAGTTCAGTGTCCAGTTTGGCAAAAAATTATAAACCAATATTGTGGGATCACCCAAATGAAATAATGAAACATAAAAGAGGGAATGAAGAATTAAAAAATCTATGTTATCACTCAACAAACCCTTGAAGAAACATTCAAGTAGAGGTTTGAAACTTACATGAAATGGCTTCAATGGATGTGGATCTTGATACTTGAAATAATGCTTAAAATAGTGCTTTGAATGTTTGATTTGATATTGAAACCTACATCACAATGTTAGCTCCAAAAACATGTATGATGCAAGAAGAATTTGACATGATTTCAAATGGATATTAATTTTTGCAATAAGTCTCTGATATTTCTGCTCTTGAATGCTCTTGATCACCAACTTTTCTCTTGTGAAAATTTCTTGATCAATTTCTAGGTGAAACTTAGTAAAATAACCTTGTATTTATAATTACTCATCCTTAATTTCTTGAAAAATTAAACATTACAAGCCGACATTTAAAATTTGAATTTAAGATCAAACCCCCTTGGATAGAACCCCGCTAGTTTTAAACCATACCTATAATGAAGTCTCCTTTACACCTATCAAAATGCTGATAAAAAACTATTTTTTATTTACCTTTTGGGGGATCAAATGAATTCA
>VDFB02047230.1:218275555-218325112 GCA_007258455.2 Sequoia sempervirens
TAGTCATGCTCATCATCATCATAAGCTTTTATTGTGTTCACTTTTGGAAATCAATGAAACCATCGATATATCCTAATCATTTTACTAGTTGAAGGTTACAAATGTTTAGCATTGCCCCACTATCAGTCTTGACTCTCTTAAGTCTATTTTTGTGGATGAAGAATTCTAGGTATAAGGCCTCATTATGAGATGGATTAATAGAAGGAATTCCTTTTTCAACGGTTACCAAATTATGCAGAGTTGAATCTGTCCTACCATGGCTTAAATTGAGCAATATCTATATTATTACTCATGCGATAGACTCTTGAAGGACTTTTTTTGAATATTTTGTTATGTGGGAGGGATATTTTTAGGAACTCTACAATAGAAATTTACATTGAAATTTTCTTTAGATGATGTAATAGGTTGTAATCATATTTAGAAGGTGGTGTATATTGGTCCCCTTGGAAGGTTACTTTACTCCTACATGTGGTTATTGTACATTTAGGAATTTTTTCTAGGGTAGTTATGGTTGAGACATGAAGAATGACTTCCCATACATGAGATATGGTATAATCATATGGAATAGAAGCATAATTGGCTGGTTTAGGACTACTATCTTTATTTGAGGGTTCCCCTTTTCCATGTTTTGGGATAGGATCTTGGAATATATTGAGATCATTATTGGTTGAAGGTGTATGTTCTATACTAATGTCATCTTTCTCTATATGGTCTTGAATAATACTTTTAATTTAAAGCAATCAAAAGTCTTATCTCCCTTGGTTCTATGCTACTCACAATATTCATTCTCTTTGTACCATGGAGGTTCAATTTTTTTGAATTCTAGTAATGTGATAAGTTTATCTTGGATCTTTTTTTGCAAAGATTATTCAATAGGTTCCCGTAAAGGAGTGTATTTTATTTTAGGATCATTACATTTTCTAGGTGATCTTCTATGAATATTAACACCTTGAGTGTTTTTTTGATTGTTTGTTGCCAATTCTAGGGTAAGTTGTGGTCAATTCTTTTGGCTTTATTTTGAATCTACTACACCATCATTGACAATGTTCATGTTTTTGATATAAATCCTAGGTCTATCATTAGATGTTGATGGGTTATCTTTTTTGTCTTTTAAAAAAATTCATAAGACCCTTAGAAATGAGAGACTTTTTAAAATTAATACCTTTTTTAATGACCTCTCCAAATGCAATACTACCTTGAATTTACAAGTAAAATTCCATTTCATGAACTAAGTTTTGAGTGAAAATATGAACAAGTTGTTTTTCCAATATAGTATAAGGAATTTTACTTTCCAAGTTTATGCATCTTTGTGGGAAAGAGGAAAATGTTCCCTATTCTTTTGTTTAGCATTGTAAATATTAGTCATGGTAGTTTCATGTTCAATATTATATGAAAAGTTTTCAATGAATTTGTTTTCCAACTCATGAAATGTCTTGATTCCATGAGGAAAATGTGAAAAACATTCAATAGATTGAACCCATAGACTTCTAGGAAAGAGGTGCATTAGATATGTATCATTGTGATAAACCTCAAGATAAGCTATACAAATTCTCTTATATCAAGATATTGGTATCAAGATTCAACTACATGTAGTTTTACGAGTCAAACTCATTGATCCATGTTTCATGAGTAGTGGCTAATGAGAACCCACATCTCATGATAATGAATGGTCCACTTAGAACTCATTGCATCTAGGTGATTCTTATAGAGGTGAAGCATTGGGCCTTCTTGGGAGGTCACCCATCCCAATACTGCTCCAACTAAAGCGTACTTAACCATGGAGTTTACCCAAGGCTAAGCCCACTTAGCTTGCAACTCCATTTAAAAAACCTTTAGCAAGTGTTGTATCTTATGAACCATTCATTATAGAGCCCCTTTAGCTCATCAATTGATAAATAGGAGGTATTTTTCACAATGTTTCGAATTATGATATTGCTATCAAGATTCAACTATGTAGTTTTACAAGTCAAACTCATTGACCCATTTTTAATGAGTGTTGGTTCACAACAACCCATCTCTCAAATTATAATGAACAGTCCAATTATCCCTCATTTCATCTAGGTGATGCTCATAGAGGTGAAGCATTGGGCCTTACTGGGAGGTCACTCATCTCAATATTACTCCAACTCAAGTATGCTTAACCATGGATTTTTTCCCAAAGCTAAGCCCACTTAGCTTGCGACCCCATTTGAGAAAAAATTAGCAAGTGTTGTGCCTTATGAACCATTCATTATAAAGCCACTTTGGTTCATAAGGCACAAAACTTGTTGAAGGTTTTGCACATCTAGGGTTTCCACATCTAGTTTCACAAATTTCACTAGGCTTAACAAGTCTAGTTGACCACCTTTAGATATTTGATTTTAAACAAATACTTCACAAAAATGATACAAATTCAAAAAATTAAAAAATGGAATAATTATTTAGAATGAAATTTCAAATAGTTACAATATTTGAGATACAATCAGTTACCAAAAATTAGAGATCACTAGAAATTAGCCCAAATCTAATGTAAACCCAAATCTAATGTAAACCCATACAAACTTATATTGATGGGTTGAATACACCTGTTCGGTATAATTGACCCCAAGTTAGCTTCTAAAGGGTGAATTTATGCTTGATCGGATTGCAAGGATTTGAAACACTTAAATTTTCTCCAACATCACCTTTAGGTTTAGATTTGATGTGTCACTCCTTGGATGGGTTAGATAAAACCTTGATTTGAGGTTAGCCAATGCTTATTACCCTTCCAAGTGGGATCTAGTGACTAGAAATAGTTCATTGATGCCTTACAATTGGTATTGAATCTTCATGTATTAGTTATAAAGTCTAGCCAATTCTTTGAAATAGTTAGGATTAACAGATCCTATAAATTGCAAGTCTGAATGCCTAGTTTCCCTATCTTATCAATTCCTATTTGTGCACTGGTCCTTTAAGACTTTTCCTTTTAAGATTGGCATCCCAAATGGTAGGCTAAACCTACATCAACACATTTGTTCTTTCCTAATGAAAAACTATCTTTTGATCAACACTCATAATTTTCTATGACAATTTATAAATTTATGATGAAATTGAGATGATAAGGTCAAGGTTTGCATCCTAACCTTAGTAGATAACTAAGGTTTTTCATCCCAAAAATTTGCCTCAAGAATCTCTTCCCAAATTTATAGCCATTCTTTAATTGTCCTCTTTGAATACCAAAAAAGTTTATTTATACTCAATCACCAAATTTAAGAAAAAAAATCAAGTTGAGCTCCAAAATAAAATTCTCCAAGTTGGTACTCCAAAAAATGAAATTCAAGCTGGCCCAAAGTTTGAAACTAGCTTATAGAAGTATAAATATAAAATTTAATTTCAAAATTGATTGGAAAGTGGGCCAGCCTTGGGCATGTAGGTTAAAATTTATACAAATATGTATATGTAATGAACCATTATATTTTATCATAACCTAAAACCACCCAAAATTTTAAGCAAAAGGAAATAAAGGACCTTTTTTCATTTCCTCATTTTTTTTTGTTGCAGGTCGGGCACAAGGAAGGAGTTGAAATAAATAGATTCCAACTCTCTTGGTTTAGTATAATTTCATGAAATTCTTACAAGTAGGACAAAACCCTCTCAAGGGTGGTCAACTCCACACAACACAAAATACATAACAACTGAAAAATATCACAATTTTTCCTTTTACATAAAACACATCGCAATTTTAAAAACTTCACAAATTTCTTACAAAAAAATCAAATACATAAAAAGAAAAACCCTTAGAATATTTCACATACCATAGAAATGTTAAAATATTGAGAAGAGGGCTCAAAAACTTACCTTAAAATTGCTTTCCAAAGAAATAAAATTTTGAAAATAGAAATGTCGAGCCTCTCCTTTCCAATCCTTCCTTTCTCCTTCTTCCCAAAATTGCTTCCTCCTTCAACTTTCCCTTCCTCGACACCTCCTTTCTCTAACCTTTGAGCAACTCTCCAAGATAGAAAAAATTCAAAGAAATGGCAAAAAAAATAAAAATATGAAAAGCCCCCTACACTCTAAGAAAAGATTTACCTATAAAGAAAAGGAAAAGTAACTTATTTTCGCCACCACCCAACCAACTAACCAAATCATAATTTCACAACTTTTAAAAAATGAGAAATATTTTGGCAATTCATTAGCTACCTTCTATTGTGTAACCATTCTTTTACTTTCTCAATATAAAATGTGAGAAATATAAGTGGGTTCTAAACACTAATAAAAGTATTTTATAAAGTAAAATAACCCCTTATCTATAAATCTATCACCTAGGAATTTTTTAAGACTATTAAAATAAGATTTAAACCACATAAAGGACCATATAATCATAAAATAAATAAACATACCAAAAGATAACTAAAAATATATATAAGATAAACTTCCACATATACATATGATCACACAACATATAAAACAATGTTTCATAACAACACATTACATGACCTTATTTCTCTATATGGGACAATGCCAATATTTCATAGAGATAAAACAATAAAAGTAGCTATGTAATCCCATCTACCATTGGCAAATTCACTTGTTCACTTAACAAAAAGATGTCAGTACATCACATGAATAAGTATAGCCAAAACAACTATTATGAATTAAGATAACATTTCAAAATAATAATCAATTAGAAAACCAAATCTAATAACCATAACATTTAACATATATAATTCTCATCTTTTTAATATCCACTCACATAACTCGTTAATGAAATCAAATGATAACTCTATCTAATTAATACTATGTAAATCCATCATTTGGTAATAATCACGATAGTCAAGACATCGATTCAAATATAAGAATAAAATCTATGCATTAAGAAACAATTGTCATACATAAAGATCCTAAATATAATGTCTTGGAACAATAAACACATGAAAAAATCCAATTTCAATCATGATAACAATAAGGAACATAAAGAAAATCAAGAACATAGAAGATGGGGTCTCACATATATGAAATAAATTATCATCCACAAAACTCTTAAATAGTTCAATCATATAAACAAAAAAATTATGCAAGAGTTAATAGAGATGAGATCTCACATTACCAGAATTGTGGCCTCATCTCTTATGGTGACAAGGTATTTCACTTACAAAATTTAATTCCTAAAAAAACTCATTCAGGAACTAACAAAAAATGAAAAGACCCATAACAGTTAAAATATATAAAAAACCAAGCCGTAATGTCTAAAAATATTTCCTCTATAAAATTAAAATAAAATCAAATTATAATAGAATTAATGCTCTTGAAATATGAAATATAAAATGGACATTTGTAAGGCCTCATGAAATCAGAAGAGTAAAAGAGTACTTAATATTCTTACAGAGTGATAACAGTCAGACTTAGCAAGTGAATTTAACACTATCTTGTCCGTAATGATTCCATTACTAAATTCATTTTCATATCACTAGACATCCCAATGTTTGCATCTAGTTCTTCACTTTGTGCCATTAAAATTTGAAGTTAGTGAGACATCCATATATTATTGGTGATTGAGCCCGGCATCTGTATATTCTTCGTCCCTTGTGTCCACAACACAGACATTATTCCCACAAATAAGGCAAACCAAATCCAATTCCCACCATCGAATAAGCTATCGTTCATCCTCAAATAAGTAAAACCATGTAAGGGTCTCATGCTGGAATTCTTTATAATTTGTTCGTATGCAGCTTCGTCATCACAAGGAAGAGCATTCTCCCCAGCCATAGCAACACCACTTTTCCTAGTTGCATCAATAACCTGCTTTACCAACTCCTCTGGACAGCAGTTTTCCGAGTCTTTCATTTCAAGGCAAGTAAAATTAAAGATTACTTCATGTCTAGAAAACATATTAGCTATGGGAAGATAACCATCATTAAATACAGTATTGTAATATCCTGCAGTTAGCTCTGGTGCATGGGATCTTGTTCCATAATGCCAATGGATGCCAGCCACTTTAGCAGCAAGTTTTGCACCTGTGCCCTTATAAATGGGTACAGCAGTTGCCAGGATTTTCTCACCATGGTGAAGAAGCATGTCAGAATACCATTTAAGGAAAAACTGTCCATAAGATGAATTCCAGTCCCCACCTTCACTTTTGAAGAAGCCGGTGTCCTCTGGCGACTTGTTATAGTCACCTGCATTGCTTGGTGGATGACCCCATTCTTTATGCCCAGCAGCTTCAGCAGTGGCTTTAAGGTTAGACAGCATATACTGCAATTATACATGCCAAAAGAAATGATTTTCAAGAATGAAATTATATTAACGTCAACATATGCCAGAAGTTACATTAGACAAGAATGGAGTGAAAGAAATCCTGTAAGATGATGTTAAAAATTAAACTCAGACAAGGAAGGAATTGGTAACGACCTAGCACTTGACTATAAGATAATTCCAAGGACAAATAACCAAGAGGAATGAACTCCCAAAGTTTGAATGCCCATAGACTATTGGAGATCGACACTACAAACACTAAACCACAGGACTCGGTGACAGCAATGTCACACATAAAGATCTGAGGTTGGAAGGTCAAAGCTTCCTCATCCAATGCATATGACGTTATAAGGTCCATCACAGAGCACCCATAATTAAGAGGCTATTTTTCAACGTAATTAAAAGGACTATTCTAAACATTCTCGAAGAGAATATGGAGCTCCTTCTAGAAACTCCCTTAAGATTAAGGCCAATGAATCGGGGAGGAAAGAGATTTAGAGTTTGATCCATACCTTATCATAGCATTGAAAAGCTCCAATTCCAGGGAATTGCCATGTATGATGAGCTATTGGGTAAGAAGGATATCTCAACTCTCCTGCAGGACCCATTCCTACATGGACTTCCTGCATCATCCATTGTACTTATGAAAGTAAGTAATTCGGTGATATTGGATACCTTCAAACGATCCAAATTTATTAATCAACATATTCTCAATGTTCTGTGAATAGGTTTCCTGCACTGAAAATATCTATGAGCTATTTCTTTTCAATTAGTTAATTGCTTACAAACTTTTCAAATACTAAGTTCACAAATATAAAGTTTCATGAATAGCATTAACCAATTTCTTATATAAAAAGCATGTAGCATACGATCTTATTAAATTTCTTAAAAGTTGCACTATCTTTCGCAAGTCAATGTATCTCCTTAAATATCAGAAGTCGTGGTGCTCCTGTGATAATATTCATCCCTTAAAATTCAAGCGATTGGGTACCTATTCAAGCTAATTTTAAATAAGAATTAAAAGCTACTCTGACCTGGTTATCTCAACAAAGTAGTAGTAGTTGAGAAGCCTTACAACAATAGTCTCACCAAGGTGTTCGTTGAAGTTCTCTTTGAAGCTTCTCATAAAATCAGCATAGCATTGAACAGGGGTTCTCCCTTTTAAAGCAGGACGACTGTCACTTCCCAATGAAACATACTCACAGTTTAAAAAGCTGCCCCAGCTATCTGTATAGGCCAGGTCCTTATCTTTGCCAATTTCTTCAACCACCCATTTGGGCAAAGGAATACTGCACAATAACAACAATAACAACCCATGCATCCTTTCAACAATTATCACTAATTAAAATATAAAAGTATTTTCTTACACACAAAAATAAAATATATCAAAAAAAATTTATTATCTTCACGAAATCACTTCCAAAACAGGTTCAAAATACCCAACATCTTGATAGGCTAACAGACCCCTTTTACACTTATCATCCCTGTAGGGATAAACTGATGCCAAAATCATATATAATTAACACCTCAAAATGACTAATATTATTTTGTGCAAATGAGCTTCTGCAGCTCAAAACTATTAGCTATAGGGGAGAGGGGCCCATAGTGGAGCGGGGTCTAATAGTAGGGACAGAAGTAGTCCTTAGTGGGACCCATAGTGGAGTATCTTAATATTCAATTACAAAACATTTTTTATCCATAAAGTACACAAACTGACAAATCATGTGATGCCACATCAATGCACCAATAAAACATGACTTAGTGCACACTATCGGTCTCACTGTTTTTTTGGGCCTTTTTGGATACCTCAACAAAAAGCATGTTGATGTGGCATCATATTTGATGATGTGGCCCTAAAACAAAATATAGAAGTATGTGAGTTGCCAAATAAACTATTGTACAAAATTGGGAGATTTGAAATTTCCACATAAGATTTTGAGAAACGCGAAGTTAGGGTGCTCCACTATAGGCCTCTCTCCCCTATTGTACTGAAGAAAGTACATGTTTTATACTGAGTTACCCCTATAGTGGCTCAACTCTTGAGGAGTTGATTCATTAGAAACTATTTTATGAGATTGAACCATTTTTATGAAGAGATGTTGGCATAGACCTGAAGAGTTGCAACTGAAACTCCAAAAAAAAAAACAATTATACAATAGTTTTTTTAACCATTTCTGATATAACCAATGATTTTTTTTTTCTAACTAGACAAATCTCAAATACTTTGTTCACTTACTTGACAGGATCTCCAACATTTCCTCCACACTGATGGAATGACATGACAGTCTGCACTTTTAATCCTTGATTTCTAATCATTTGCACAAGTTTTTTATAGGCAGTCCAAATATACTTGCCAGGAGTATCCTCCTCGACAATTCCCCACCACACGTCCATCATGACTCCTTCAACACCAATACTCTTCAAGGCCTTCAAATTTTCCATGAATCTTTTTGGTGCATGAACAGTATGCTTATCTGTGATAATGTCCAGAGGCAGCATAACAAACACTGGAACCCCTATAATTGGGCAAGCCTCAGAATCAGCTCTTCTATGATTTGAAGCATTCTCTGATTCATTTCTATTAGAGGGAGCATTTGCCATTATAATTTCTGGGTGAAAAGAAAAATCTCATACGCAGATTTGATGATATTTTCTTCTGAAGACTTACAGCCTAATGGCTACTTTTGGTATGTAGACAATTCGCTTGTCATATATAATGATGGTGTTGATTAGTAAGCATATCGGCAACGAGATAAAGAATTTATTCGATAGGGACTTTCAAAGATTAAGGAGTTTGTTTTAATTATTCGATGCTATCGATAGGGACTTTCAAAGATTAAAGAATGATGAAAATTGCATATTCTTTTGTAATTATTATTCAGAGCAGTTTCTTTTAATTATTCGATGTTCTTGACAGGAACTTTCAAAGATCAGATAAAATCTTTACTCTAAAGAATATAATTGTAATGGTGAAAATTGTATTTTTTGCAATTATTATTGGAAGCAGTTTGTTTTAATTGTTTGGTACTAATGAATAGGAACTTTCAAAGATCAGATAAAATCTTTAGTCTAAGGAATATGATTGTAATGGTGAAAATTGCATTCTTTTGCAATTATTCCTACAAGCAGTTTGCTTTAATTGTTCGATGCTATGGATAGGAACTTTCAAAGATTAGATAGAATCTTTAGCCCAAAGAATACAATTGTAATGGTGAAAATTGCATCCTTTTGCAATTATTCCTACAAGCGGTTTGCTTTAATTATTCGATGCTATGTATAGGAACTTTCAAAGATTAGATAGAATCTTTAGCCCAAGGAATATAATTGTAATGGTGAATATTGCATTATTTTGCAATTATTACTATGAGCAGTTTGCTTTAATTATTTGATGCTATTGATTGGAACTTTCAAAGATCACATAAAATCTTTAGTCTAAGGAATATAATTGTAATGGTGAAAATTGCATAAGTATAAAGGTATTTTTTTTGTTAGTTTTGAATAGAGTGTTATAAAATGTTATAGATAATTTATAAGTTATATATTGTTCATGATTTTACATATTTTGATCTATATTATTATTGATCTTCAAAGATTCATTCTTTAATATATTATTCACATCTTAAATAAAATCTACAGGGATGGATTTGACTAAAGTGATTTTTGTAATAATGGATCTAATCCTCAAACATTCAAAAATTCAAATTCAAATTTTAGTCTTACCAATAATTTCACTAGTTGATGTCAACCAACCTAATACACATTTTGTTAATTTGTGGGCTTGGTTAGTGTATTTAAAAATATTCGTTCATTTTTAGGGAATTCCTATGGATCACATCTAGAGTTTAATTTTCAAATAGAATAATCTATAGAATTATTTGAGAAATACATCAATGCATCATCCTAGGTCTATTGCATGCTTGCTAAATATCTTCAATCTTTCACTTAGAGTTGTAAGGATGTCTAATAAATATTTGACCAAGGAGAACTTGACCCTTGCAATCTAGCTTATTCCTCAAAGGTGTTTATAAATACAACCTATCATTCTTTCTGCATTCTTCAACCATCAAGCTAAGTACATTTATTTTCTATTTACATTTCTCATTACAATCATTAGCTCAATATTCAAATGTTAGCTCTTAATTAATTTTTCTAGGTTAATTACAAATTATGTGTGTGTTTTATTAGAGTATCCTAGACTATATTTAAGGAAAGTTAGTTTTCCTTTACATTGTAGAGAACCCATTCGATCCTACACATCCTAACCTTCTTCTAGGCTTTCCAATTTATACTAATATTGTTTTGATTTTTTTACATATTTTTAATGTCACTTATGGTTTGATCCTATTTTTATTACATTTTTAGATTAGGTTTTGGTATACATAGCAAGTTATATCTTATCCTACCCTACCACCCTAGGATATTCAATCTTTATGGAACCTATTAGAGTTTTCTCCAATACTAATTTACACACATTTATTCCAGATTATGATACATTTCTATCTTTCATATCATATGACACATATCCTTGATACACTTATGGAATTTTATGCAACATATATATACATATTTTCTATAGAAGTTTTATTCTATCATATCCCATATTACCCTTTTGCATTAAGATTATTAGTGATAATGCTATGCTCTTATAAATTTTTGGTTTGTTCACACATTGCATGATGACCCTATGCCTTGTAATAATGATGATATATACAAATAAAGGATTTATCATGTGATTTATTGATGAAATAGATTAATGTATCTATTGATTATACATATTTAACATCTTATGATAGTTCCATATAGATTCATGTTCCTTATATGGATAAACATCTTTCATACATGATGTGAGACAATTGATGACCAAAATTTTACATCTCCTATTGAATCTATGAATAATTATCTTTCACATAGTCTTTCTTTATATGATGATAGCTTAAATGTATTGATGATACTTTATTAGATTCTCATGTTGATACACTGACTATTGTTATATCATATATTGCATGTTAACACTACTATTGGGATAGGTGCATCATACACCTTACAATTCCAATGTTCAAAATTAATTAATTAATATTATATTTATTTATTATTTGCGAATGATTTACTATGACATGTATAATGGGATATCTTGTCATGAAGGGTGTGAAAGAATATTTGTGATGAAGATAATGGCATAAGAGATATTTTGATGTGTAAGATCATGATTGTGGGGGAGTTATATTGTTGGCTTGGAATCTTGACCAACTATATGATGCAACATGTAACATATTTTGAGGGAAATTAAAGAGCCATCATAGAGCACCCAATTTAGTGAATGTATTATGATGGAGTCATTGAGAATTATGACAACATAGGAACATCTACAATATTTAGGATTCTAACTCATCATGGAGGAGGCATTCAAATTTCGTCCCTAGATTTGGGCACCATATTTGGGTCATGCCATTGGCTCATGGTTTGTGGTTTACTAACTATGGTTTCATTTATTGAATCTCCTATACACTAGGTGAACCGAAAGCAAATATGTTGGGAATGATGGAATGGGGGGTTCACTAATAAAATTTGAGGTTTTTATGGACCTATCTTCTTTCGTTCATTAGGAAATGAGATCCACACAAAGAATTGACTTACAACTCTAAGTGAGTCAACTCAAGATGTGAATCGTCAGATTTCCTTATGATTGAGGATGGGGGTCAAGGTCAAACAACACTTTGGGGAGAAAAACTAAAAAATAGTAAATCAACTCCAAAATGCAATCTAACACTTGAAACAAAAATATTAATAGGACCAACAAATAGATTATAGATCTAAGAATGGCAGAAACATGTGTACCAGTCAATAAAAGTTCTTTCTATAAGCTGATCTGGGACTCATTCGCCCATGGATGAATAGGTCCAGGTATAGAGGTTTCAATAATATTTTAGGAGCCTATGATGTAGATTTTTAGCTTTTTATTTTTCTAGGTTTCACAGTTAGAATGTTAGAAATAACTTTAGGATTTGAGTTTCTATGAGATGCCAACTTTGAAAACTTTTGCAAATTTGATAACTTCCTCAATCTTTCTCTTCAAAAGGTCTTCAATCCTTCTTCAACCTAAATATGAAAAAACAAACACAAGAGGGAAAAATTATTTGGTTTTGGTGAATGGGGGTTTTCCTTGGTCAAACCCCATTTTGGTAATTAAACCTTGAAATGGGTGATCCCACAATACTGGTTTACAATTTTCCGGAGATTCTGATTTTTGCTGAAATCACATATTTTTAGAAAATATAATGATTTAAGCCTTGAAAAGTTTCATTTAAAGGATTCCAATTGAAGAGAGTTTGATTGAACCACCTTAGATCAAATCCCCTTGGATAGAACCCTGCTAGTTTTAAACCATACCTATAATGAAGTCTCCTTTACACCTATCAAAATGTTGATAAAAAACCACTTTTGATTTACCTTTTGGGGGATCAAATGAATTCATTTAAATTTTTTTTGTATGTAGTCCTTATTATAATATTCCCAAAATGTATAATTTTAAATAAATTTAATTTAATTATTATATTTATTTTTTATTTCTTGTGAATGTAGGTTTTTCACTAAAAATCAAGCTCTTTGTTCTGCACATGTAGAAAAATAGCAAATTGTCAAAAAAAAATGAAAAATATCAGTGCACTAGATATTGAATTCCTTGATCCAACAAAAAAAAATTGAATTTCAATACATATAAAAAAAAAATTATGTTGTATACAGTCCACCTATGTCTAAATTGTAATTAGTTTGACTTCAAAACTTGATTAAGAAAAAATATTCAAAAAAAAACTATGGAACCAAATGAAAGAACTAGATATTGTAGTTACAAATCGAAATTCAAAAAAATAGAATTTTATCTTTCGTGGAAAAAAATTTATGTTGTATACAGTGAGCATCACTCCTTAAAAATGGTGTTTACTGAAAAAACTAGTTTTTGAAGGAGATGGAAAAAGAAGTGCAATCTGATTCCAAAAAAATTGAAAAAAATATATTTAGAATCTAAAGGAAAAATGTCACAAATCACTAGTTTGCATCATCTTCAAATTCCTCACGGTTTAGCCATTATAGGTGCCCAAAAGTGAAGATTTAGTTAAAAAAAATCAGTTCAGTGTCCAATTTGGCAAAAAATTATAAACCAATATTGTGGGATCACCCAAATGAAATAATGAAACATAAAAGAAGGAATGAAGAATGAAAAAATCTATGTTATCACTCAACAAACCCTTGAAGAAACTTTCAAGTAGAGGTTTGAAACTTACATGAAATGGCTTCAATGGATGTGGATCTTGATACTTGAAATAATGCTTAAAATAGTGCTTTGAATGTTTGATTTGATATTGAAACCTACATCACAATGTTAGCTCCAAAAACATGTATGATGCAAGAAGAATTTGACATGATTTCAAATGGATATTAATTTTTGCAATAAGTCTCTGATATTTCTGCTCTTCAATGCTCTTGATCACCAACTTTTCTCTTGTGAAACTGTTCTTGATCAATTTCTAGGTGAAACTTAGTAAAATAACCTTGTATTTATAATTACTCATCCTTAATTTCTTGAAAAATTAAACATTACAAGCTGACATTTAAAATTTGAATTTAGGATCAAACCCCTTGGATAGAACCCTGCTAGTTTTAAACCATACCTATAATGAAGTCTCCTTTACACCTATCAAAATCTGTTAAAAACTATTTTTGATTTACCTTTTGGGGGATCAAATGAATTCATTTAAAAAAATTTGTAAGTATGTAGTCCTTATTATAAGATTCCGAAAAAGTATAATTTTAAATAAATTTAATTTAATTATTATATTTATTTTTATTTCTTGTGAATGTAGGTTTTTCACTAAAAATCAAGCTTTTGTTATATGTGGAAAAATAGCAGATTATCAATTTTTTTTTTTAAAATATCAGTGCACTAGATATTGAAGTCCTTGATCCAACAAAAAAAAATTGAATTTCAATACATATAAAAAAAAAGTTATGTTGTATACAGTCCACCTATGTCTAAATTGTAATTGGTTTGACTTCGAAACTTGATTAAGAAAAAATATTCAATAAAACACTATGGAACCAAATGAAAGAACTAGATATTGTAGTTACAAATGGAAATTCAAAAAAATAGAATTTTATCCTTCGTGGAAAAAAATTTATGTTGTATACAGTGAGCATCACTCCTTAAAAATGGTGTTTACTGAAAAAAACTAGTTTTTGAAAGAGATGGAAAAAGAAGTGCAATCTGATTCCAAAAAAATTAAAAAATATATATTTAGAATCTAAAAGAAAAATGTCACAAATCACTAGTTTGCATCATCTTCAAATTCCTCATGGTTTAGCCATTATAGGTGCCCAAAAGTGAAGATTTAGTTAAAAAAAATCAGTTCAGTGTCCAATTTGGCAAAAAATTATAAACCAATATTGTGGGATCACCCAAATGAAATAATGAAACATAAAAGAGGGAATAAAGAATGAAAAAATCTATGTTATCACTCAACAAACCCTTGAAGAAACGTTCAAGTAGAGGCTTGAAACTTACATGAAATGGCTTCAATGGATGTGGATCTTGATACTTGAAATAATGCTTAAAATAGTGCTTTGAATGTTTGATTTGATATTGAAACCTACATCACAATGTTAGCTCCAAAAACATGTATGATGCAAGAAGAATTTGACATGATTTCAAATGGATATTAATTTTTGCAATAAGTCTCTGATATTTCTGCTCTTCAATGCTCTTGATCACCAACTTTTCTCTTGTGAAACTGTTCTTGATCAATTTCTAGGTGAAACTTAGTAAAATAACCTTGTATTTATAATTACTCATCCTTAATTTCTTGAAAAATTAAACATTACAAGCCGACATTTAAAATTTGAATTTAGGATCAAACCCCCTTGGATAGAACCCCGCTAGTTTTAAACCATACCTATAATGAAGTCTCCTTTACACCTATCAAAATGCTGATAAAAAACTATTTTTGATTTACCTTTTGGGGGATCAAATGAATTCATTTAATTTTTTTTTGTAAGTATGTAGTCCTTATTATAAGATTCCCAAAAGGTATAATTTTAAATAAATTTAATTTAATTATTATATTTATTTTTTATTTCTTGTGAATGTAGGTTTTTCACTAAAAATCAAGCTTTTTGTTCTGCATATGTGGAAAAATAGCAGATTATCAATTTTTTTTTTTAAAATATCAGTGCACTAGATATTGAAGTCCTTGATGCAACAAAAAAAAATTGAATTTCAATACATATAAAAAAAAGTTATGTTGTATACAGTCCACCTATGTCTAAATTGTAATTGGTTTGACTTCGAAACTTGATTAAGAAAAAATATTCAATAAAACACTATGGAACCAAATGAAAGAACTAGATATTGTAGTTACAAATGGAAATTCAAAAAAATAGAATTTTATCCTTCGTGGAAAAAAATTTATGTTGTATACAGTGAGCATCACTCCTTAAAAATGGTGTTTACTGAAAAAAACTAGTTTTTGAAGGAGATGGAAAAAGAAGTGCAATCTGATTCCAAAAAAATTGAAAAAAATATATTTAGAATCTAAAGGAAAAATGTTACAAATCACTAGTTTGCATCATCTTCAAATTCCTCACGGTTTAGCCATTATAGGTGCCCAAAAGTGAAGATTTAGTTAAAAAAAATTAGTTCAGTGTCCAATTTGGCAAAAAATTATAAACCAATATTGTGGGATCACCCAAATGAAATAATGAAACATAAAAGAGGGAATAAAGAATGAAAAAATCTATGTTATCACTCAACAAACCCTTGAAGAAACGTTCAAGTAGAGGTTTGAAACTTACATGAAATGGCTTCAATGGATGTGGATCTTGATACTTGAAATAATGCTTAAAATAGTGCTTTGAATGTTTGATTTGATATTGAAACCTACATCACAATGTTAGCTCCAAAAACATGTATGATGCAAGAAGAATTTGACATGATTTCAAATGGATATTAATTTTTGCAATAAGTCTCTGATATTTCTGCTCTTGAATGCTCTTGATCACCAACTTTTCTCTTGTGAAACTGTTCTTGATCAATTTCTAGGTGAAACTTAGTAAAATAACCTTGTATTTATAATTACTCATCCTTAATTTCTTGAAAAATTAAACATTACAAGCCAACATTTAAAATTTGAATTTAGGATCATAAAAATGCCACCAAAACATGATTTAAAAATGGGTTCCAATTCCTAGGGAGGACCCATTCACCCCTGAGCGAATGGGTCCCAAGTCCCTATTCCTGGAACACACATTGCTCAAGGTGTTTAATTATGTATTGGCATTAACTATTGTTGGGTTTCCCTTTCGAAAAATGTAATTTATTAGGCTTGTAGATGAAAAATAGGGCTTATTAAAGTATAATTAAGCTCAATTTAATTAAGAGAGCCCAAATAAGTGTGAAAATGTAAAGAAATACATTTAACAACATTAAATTAAGGCATCATTAAGTCCATTTTAATAAGGAGGACCAAAAAAAGTGGAAAATATAAATGGTGTTTAGTTGAAAAATTGGTGCTCTTATGGTTTAAGACATAGAATGTCACTTTTCTCCAACTAACACTCAAGGATTCCCTAGAGATCTCAACCCAAGAGTGGAATAAAGGTAAGAGATTTGCTAAGGGACTATCCTAGGATATGATTTCAGATTACAAGAGGGGTTCACTACCAAGTCTAAACTTGGAAAAGACAATGAAATACAAGATGTAATGCAAAACCCTAATTCAATGCAATGACCTGTAAATTGGCTTAAAAATGCAAACAAAATAGAATAGAAAGGTAGAGAGATGAATAGTGTGCACCTAGAAATCTGGAAGTGATTGAAAGGAGCTCTAAAATTCTAAAAATTCTTAACTTTTTGACCCAGTGGGACTCATAATATTCAACATTCTTGGTGAATTTGTCCTAGTTCTATATTTTTTTACAAAATCAAGTTTCGGGCAAATTGGTATACAAATCTGCAAAAATCTTTGAAAAAAAACCCATAGTGGGACTCATTTGCCACTTGTGGTGAATGAGTCCAGTTTAGATTTTCTGGAAATTCAAAGTCTAAATCTACTCTTCTTAGTCTACTCAATCTATTCCTTTAGGTTCTCGGATTCAAAACTCTGATTTCAGGGTTGTAGATATCCTTTTAGTGAAGATTATGACCTTGCAAATGGGGAGACAACTCCAACAATCTTGTAACCTAATCTTCAATGATCTTCAAGTCTTCAAAGTACCTAGATCTGCAATCACACAAAGAAAGAGAGAGAAAGTGGTGACTGTTAGGGGATAGGGGTTTTCCTTGGTCAAACCCCTTGTAGGTAATTAAACCAAATGAAGATATAATGAAATGAAGGTATGAAACATGAATCATGGATAATGATACCTTGAATGATGGGAACTTGTAGATGATGTCTTGTGAATTTGCACCTTAACATGAAATGACCATGAAGGATGTAAATATTGATTTGTTACAATAGGAATAGAACAATGCTTGGTCTTGGATCTTCAATGTTGCATCACAACACTAGCTCAATAACATGCTTGATGCTTGATATGCTTGACATGATGATGGATCTTGAATTGCTACAATAATTGATGAAGAATCTGCCCTTGAAGACACTTGAATGCCCTTGTGGATTCTTGAAATATTTTGTGAACTCAATTTGCTATTATGAATTCTCTCACAAAAGTATCAGGTGAAAATGAGTGAAAGAACCTTGTATTTATACTCAATTATGTAAGAATTCCCGAAATTACAACACTGCAAGCCAACATCGGATCTAGGAGGACAAAATCCTACCAAGAGTTTGAATTAATTTCAATTTTGGGCCACAAGAGAGGTTATGATTGGGTTATGATTAGTGTCAAGATTATCCTTGAAAAGATGCAATAAATGAGGCTTGTGGATGCACAATGGAGCCAATTAAAGCATAAGAAATCCCAATTATTAAGGACAAGCCTAGAAAAGTATGAAAGTGTGTTACAAAACTTTACAACACTCCAAATAATGCCAAGTTAAGATTGATTATGATTAAAGTTATGTTTATTATGCTTAGTTAATTGATAAAACCCTAGAAAAGTGTGAAAGTGTGTTTCAACACTTTACAACACTTTTGCAAGGCACCATTAAACTACATTAGTTCAGAAGGGCCCAAGACCTAATGTGAATGTGTTATCCACATTGCAACACTAAATTAAGGAAACATTAAGCCAAAATCCACAAGGAGGTCCCAAACAAGTGTGAAAATGCAAAGTGATACATTTTACTACACTACAAAGGGATACATTTTTCTACACTACACTAGGTGCTTGGGTTGGAGCTATGTATGGTTGTATGATTGATTGATAGGTATTTTTATGCTGTTGAAATTGATCTAATTTTATATGGTGGTAACTCCTATAATGAAACATCCTTTAATATTGTATTGTAACATTTATTGCTAACACTACAATTGGATCATGTTTTGGAGTGTGGGGTTTTTCTCTTGAAAGGGTTCTCCCCATGCAAATCATTTTGTTATAGTATAATATTTTACGTATTCTTTTATGTAAATGTAAGAATAATTATTTTTACACATAACTCCCATCAAAACTTAGTGTAGGAAATGTATTCCACACCGTTTCTCCCTTTCAACTATGAATCTAGTAAGGAAATTTTGATGATGATTATGATGGGTCTAGTGATGCATCCTTATATGTGAAGTCTTTCTTGCTTGATAATGCACATAGATGATTATATTTTATTGATTAGTGATTCTAGATTGTATCTAAGTAGCAGATCTTTAGAATGGTTTGTTTCATCTTTTTCACTCTATATTTTTGCTAAAAATCAATCTTGACAACACTATAACAACATTAACCAATAATATTTTAAATTTATTTAATGCATATGATAAATCATAAAATATATCAAAGAAATAATAACAAAGAAAACCATATGAACACTAGATATATGTGAAGAAACACTTGTTGGAAAAATGCCACCACCAAAGAGGCACACAATTTTAGTACTCAACAATAGAGTTGCTAAGATCCTTTGATATAACAATAGCACCAAGAAAATTAGAAGGTAGAAAACACATACAACAAAATATATATTTGTGGGAAAAATAACCTAATATACAATTGATGCAAAAATAGAATAAATCTTTGAGGTAGGGTAACACTACAATAATCCTTATGAAATAAGATAATCCATGCTATATCTCTAATATATTCCAAACATATAACATACTCAACACATTTATATAATGATATTTATCTTCTTTATTCATAACCACTGATAATAACATAATGGGAGAGGTAACTAGTATACCTTACTCATTGCATAATATAACTAGTAATTTGTTTGGACGTGACCTAATATGAATAACTAAAGGAATGTGTGCCACATGTTGAAATATATATTGACCTATTTACATTATAATATCACATCCCTACTCTAAGTCACTTTTGTGGTTGTTTTATTTTGATGGTATTTAAATCCTATCCTTGATCCACATTTCACTAGACTCATCTAATTCCATCTTTCACCTGTAGTAAGTCTCTCTTTTTACCTTGAATGAATACTAATTTTGTGATGCCACTATTTTTTGTATTTTCTTTCCATGAATTATCATGCCTTCTTAATGGTTGCCTCCATAATGATGCACATTTCTATGAATTGCACCCTTTTAATCTTTAGAATCTTATTTGATTGATCAATATTTTTGCCACTTGTTTTATTGGATCATGAAGGGAAATAGTATTTTTCATATTTTTTATTTACATATTTCTCCTCTTGTTCATCCTCTAATTTTATAAAATGTATTCTTTAGAATATTCGTAGAATTCTCTACCTTGAATTTTGATGCAGGGGCATCGACCTTTGCAACTTAATTTTGGTTTGAGCATTTTTGAAGCTTTGTGTTTGTTTTGCCTTAATTTTTTTTTATTTTGAATAAAATCTTGGCATGTGGTAGTTGAGGCTGTTGAAATCGATTCTTGGAAAGGAAACAAAGAGATCACCCCATCTTGGTGAAGGGGGGTTGCCAAGCAAAATAAAACGATGATTGAAAGAGTGAGGGAATGATTCAATGTGAGAGCGCTACCTGTGCAAGAAGGGGAAAAAACAATTAGAAAACAAAGAGTCGACTCTATTAGATAGGACCCGATTTGTAGAAAATGAGAGAAACACACCTGTTTTGAAGAGAAGTTACCAAATTGTGAGAAGAATGTGGATGAGTTAATTGGGTGAAGAGTTGTTTTCCAAGAGAGAATGCACTTTAGATGATGAAGGTTTTTCCTATATAATGAATAAGAAAGGAGTTAGTGCCAATAGCGATGGAAAGAGGGAAATATCATAGTTTGGGAATAGCCCATGGAAAGTCTTGGGTTTCTATGTGGAAGAATTCAATTATGAGATTGGGGAAGGCATATAGAGTAGAACTAGTTTGCATGAAGGAAACAATAACAACAATAAAGAAAGAATTCAAGGGATAGTGTAAGAGAGGAGTTATTCGACTAGAGCAGAGATTGCAATTTGTGGTGTTTCAGAGGCACAATGGAGTCTGTCAGCATAGAGTCTGATTACCTCAACATCTATGTAACTACCTTTTGGGTTTATGAATAAACTTTTTTTTTCTATTTGGAATATAAAACTTGGTTTAGTTTCCTGTCACTTTAAACTGGGAGTATGTTTCCTATAATAATGAATGAGTTGGAGTAGCTTAAATTTTGTTATTTGAATGATTGGAATATAAATGCATTTGAGAGATCCATATTTCCTCTATGTTGTATTGGTTAGTCATTTGCCTAATGTTCTATAGTAAGAACTGGTGGAACTATTTTATGGCTACTTAAAACCATCTCTATGTTTTTTTGATTAGCTATGTTCTAGAGAGGCATGTCATCAATTGGTATCAAAGCCCAAAATATTTGGGTAGTGGAAATTAGTTATGTTTATTGATATTAGGGAAAGTAAGTGTGTTGTAGATTGGTAGGTTGTTGAAGAGCCCAGGTTCCAAAAGACTGAGGGAAGAAGGCCTTAGGAAAGGTGTCGCGAAGAAGATTGTGGAAAAAGTAAAGGATATAAAAATGAAACAGAAAATTTAGAAAGGAAGCATGAAGAAAAAAAAGAAAGAAAGTTCTAGAGAGAAGGACCGAATGAAAGCCAAGAAGGCAAAAAAAAAAAGATTTTGAGGGAGAGATGGCAGAATTGAGAAAATATTTAGAAAAGTGCAAGACTGCAATGTGACAATGGCTTGAAGAAGAAAGCTAGGAATATTTTTTGTGTTGGCCCATGGAAAAGAAAGTAAAGTGGTTTGTCATACATTCACAAAAATATTGGCCTTGGTTATAGTGACTCTAAAATTTCACCTAGGATTGAGATTGTTTTACAGAGATAAATGCCACAAATTTCAATGTAGATAATATTGATGATAACATGCTACTTTTCATTAGATCAAACCTATTTAGTACATAAATATTAACTACAATGTGATATCATTATCATTTGATACAAATTTTAGCCTCATGATGAATCATACTAAAAAGGGAGAGGTGTTCAAGTTAAGGAACAAACCCAACCATTGGAGATATTCTGTAAACTCTCCTTTATAGTCTTGGGTCACATGGAAATTCTTTACCAATGGACTTACTAGATACCTTCTTCGAAATGGGATCAAACTCCCATGTATTTCTCCTAATCATAATTTCTCAAGGAAAATACACAGGTTACTTCACACAAGGTTTTATAACCATATAAGTACTAATACTTATGATGGTGAAATAAAATGAACTCTATAGAAAAAACCATATCATTGTTTAAAACCATAAAGTATAACACACACCATTTACCAACACTCATTCTAAAATAAGGTCATAAATCACAAGTTTTCATTGATTACTAATTATGCATGTCCCAACAAGGTTCTATTTACTAATTCCTATCAATTAAAAATTCCTATTAATAGGTAGGGGAACACAATTGAATTCATACCACACCAAAATCATACTAAGAAACTTCCATTGAAGGACAAAAATGTCTCAAAAATTAAAACACATATCATTAGTATTCATAAATTAACTACAACATCATAGAATCCTTTTAGATGTCGTAGATACTAAGTTAAATACAAATCTACCCAAGCTTCTCTTTTATTGCACAAATATATTGTTACCATTATGATAAATAGAGGGAGTCCTTAGATTTCTACAACTCATTCAATCTTCCCATGAAGTATTGTAGCAGCAGAAAAATTATCCCTCTACTTTTCCTTGCTTGTTTGGGCCCTCCTTGATAAATTAAGCATAATGTTGCCTTGATTTAGTGTTGTAATGTGTTTGAGATATTCACATTAGGTCTTCAGCCCTTTTGAGCTAAATGAACTTAATTGTGCCTTATTTAAGGTACATTGTAAAGTGTTGTTCCACACTCACACTTATTTAAGGTTTTCATTATTAGTTTGTCTTCTTTATGCCTTATTTGGCCTTATTTTGCATCCACAAGCCTCATTTAATGCATCTTTCCAAGGATAATCCCGAAATAAACCAAAAACCAATCATAATTCATGTCCTTTTAGGTTGTGTGTCCTAGATTCAGTGATTTGGGATTCATACGTCATCTTGGGCATATGGGTCCCACCTAGGTTTTGGGGCCCCAATCCTAATTTCACATGAATCTATTTTTTTTTGAAAATGTGTGCCATAATTAATGCCTAATGGGAATAATACACCAATTATATCATATGAGTCTCATGTGGCCCAAAATTAAATTAAATTCAAATTCTCGGTGGGGTTTTATCCTTCTAGATCTGATGTCGGCTTGTAGTGTTGTAATTTTAGGAAATTTGGCATAAACAAGTATAAATACAAGGTTATTTCACTCATTTTTGAACCTAACAAGCAATTAAGTGACCTAAGCTTTCAAGTATACATGCATCCTATCAAATTCGAGTTACAAGAGCATTCGAGTGTTTACAAGAGCATTTAAGAGTCTTCAAAAGTTGATTATCAAGTGTTTTGGTGCATAATTTAAGTATCAAGAATCATGCCAAAGTCATCATGCATCATGTTTGTTTTTGAGCTAACAATTGTGATGTAGGGTTTCATGATTCAAGCTAACATTCAATTCAAGATTCATCACATTCAAGCAAGTGTCAAGATCTACATCCATTGAAACCACTTCATACATGTTTGTAACACTTTATTGCTAGGGTTTGGTAAGTTGCAACATTGCATTTTGTTCATTCATCATTCTTTTATCTCATTTGATTTTATTACAAGGTTTGATTACCAAAATGGGGTTTGACCAAGGAAAACCCATTTCCACTAACAAAACTACATTTTTCCCTCTCTTTAGTGTGTGATTTGTAGATCTAGGTTGAAGACATATTGAAGAGAAAGCATGGAGAAAGTTGTTAAAGTGTTCAAAGTTGTAAAAGTTGTAACCTTGTTTTGGAGATCACAAAAAGACATCTACAGGTTGCAAATCAAAGATTTAGACCCAGAAATCAGGTGGAGAAGATAGAGCAGAGATTGAAGAGTAGATTCAAACTTTGAATTTCTAGAAAACCCTAACTGGACTGATACACCACTTCTGGCATATGAGTCCTAGTACAGTGGAATTTGTAGATTTCAAGTGTTCCAAACATATCTCTACCAAATTTTTGTTCATGCGTAGAAATCCTAATTTGGGACTAAATCACCCAAACTGGCGTATGAGTCCTAGCATACATTAATTTTAGTGTTTTTAGCATTTCAAGTATTCATTTAGGTCTTTAGATTCCCAAGTGCACACTTCTAATTTCTTAGCTTTCTATTTTTATTTAAATTCTTTTCTAGGTCATTTATAGAAGTTTTGTATTACATTAGGTTTTAGCATAAGGTCTTGTATTTAATTAGTCTTTCCAAGCCCTAGCTTGGTGGTGAACCCCTCTCTACTCATTAATCAGACCCTAGGATATCCCTATTGTAGATCTATTTCCCCTTTGCATCCTTGGATTGAGATCTCTAAGGTTTCCTTGAGTGAAATAAGAGTGTGAAGTAGGAACCCTATCCCTTTAAAGGTGGGTCCCCCTATTTCCCATTGTTTCATTTTGGTGAGCCTGCATTTAGAACATCTTAATTTTGATTTGGAGTGCATTATCATCCTAGATTTAGCTTGCATTAGCATTGCATTAGTTAATTGGCATTCTAGGTTTTCTAATTCTTGCATTAGTTAAAGTGCATATGGGTTTCATTTTTACATCTTACATAATTGAATTTCATTTAAATATGCATTTTCATTTATTCTATAGATCATTCAAACCAAAAATCATAAAAATCACTTAAAATCTCTAAAATTTGTGAAAAAAACCTCACTGGCACTCATACGCCCATTTGGGAAATTTAGTCCCAGTGTATATTTTAAATTGCATTTTCTAGAATTCAAAACTCTGTTTTTGTGCTCTTGTTTGCTGTTGATAATTTTTTGTTTCAGTTTATAGATTCTCTATTTCATTCACTTCATTACATCTAGTTTAAATTGGTTCATCTTTCACATTGCTTAATTGCATCTAGAACATTTCCTTTTAGATTGTTGCATAGTGTAATTACCTTGTTTAGAATCTAAAATTTGCATTACATTTCATCATGGATATGTGCTTTGGTTGAAGCTTTGGATGTCTTTGAAATCATTAGTGGATGTGTCAAGCCGTGCTTTTGGAAATGACCCTAATGAAATTGAACTTACTCATGCTCACTCAACTTCTAATGCATGTCATCCTCGTGATGTTGACATCATTGGAGAAGATGATGACAACATGAATAAACTCCTAAACATTTTTCTTAACAACCTTGAAAACAATGCATCCTTTTATCCATCAATGAAATAACCAACACCCCCTATAATACTGGCACCTAAGATGTTTGGTTACTTACATCTTGAAACTGAGACATGACTTGAACCTAAGTTCTCTATAGCAAGTGAACCTAGTTCGTCTAATCAAGCAATCACATAACCATTCTATGTTAACAAAGTGATAAACACTCCCATCAACCTAAAAGAGACATATGGAAAAGGATTCATGATCTTGAGTAAACAAGGATGTGATACAATAAGTGAACATGAAATTCATCAACTCTTAGAGAAAATACCAATTGAAGATACTAAAGGCTTAGGCTATCAAGATCCTCCTCCCAATATGAGTGTCCTCCTTTGTAAAGAACAACCAACGATTCATAACGATGATAAGGATAACAAGATCATCTTAGGTCCTCCTCCTCAACATTCAACTTGAGAAGTTGGTGAATCTAGTAAAAATAAAATACCTTACAAGCTCAAACCATTACCATTCTTACATACTCAAATAAAAATTGAACGAAAGATGGAACACCTTCTAAACATAGGTTGGCTTAAACTACCACCCCCTACTAGAAGAAAAAATCCTAAAGATAACATGAAGTATTGTGCATACCATCGAACTCTTGTGAATCTTACTGATGAGTGTTGTACTGGTGATCCCACAATAGTGGTTTACAATTTTTGGTCAAAGTAGACACATAAATTATTATTTTTAACTAAATCTTCACATTTAGGCACCTATAGCGGCTAAATTGTGAGGAATTTGAAGATGATGCAAACTAGAGTCTCATCACATTTTGTCTATAGATTATAAAAAAAAAATTAAAAAAAAATTGGAATCAGATTGCACTTCTTTTCCATCTCCCAAAAATTGGTTTTTTTCAGAAAATAACATTTTAAAAAGTGACACACACCGTATAATGCATAACTTTTTTTCCATGAAGGATAAACTTCTAATTCTTTTGAATTTAGATTTGTAACTCCGATATCTAGTGCTTCCACTTGGTTAGATAGTTTTAATTTTTCGACTAACATCAAGATCATAAACAGTGAATTTTTGTTTCAAGGACTTCAATTTATTTTGCACTCATATTTTTTCAATTTTTTGATAATCTGCTATTTTTCCACATGTGCTGAAAAAGACCTTCATTTTTGATGAAAAACCTATGTTTAATAAAACTAAAAAAAATACATAATAAAACCAAAACATATTAAAATTATATTCATTGGATAGCTCTTTTCAAGGACTACTTGATTCTAGTTGGGTTTGTGATGATTCCTCCATTTTCATCCTCAACCCGAGCTTCAAAGCGTAAAAAATTAGGTTTTTTGTGTGAACAAGGTCAAAAATTAGGAAAAAGGGGGGTTCGAACTAACCAAGGTTCATTCGAACCCCCTTCAATATGCATTTTTCCTTTTATTTTTTGGTTGGGAAATGTGGGCCCAGTAATTAATGGGTTCGCTTGAACCCCTTTTTGGTTTGGTTGAACTTGTAAGTTCATTCAAACCCCTAAAACCAATTTTTTTGCCATGGGGTCATTTTTTCTTAGTTTTCCGTCCTCCATCAAATTGTAAACCACTATTGTGGCTTCACCCGTACATTAATAAGGATCCTTCCACAATTTGGCCTCATAGAAATCATCCCTTAAGGTCTATGTGCATTTTTACTTCCTATCATGTAAACAGTTGTAGAATCTTTGTATGCTCACTATTACATGATCCTTCTCATCACCTACCTCAGCTCATTATTGTCTTGCACTCAGTGGGGGCAAGAATTGGTTAGCCTTGTCATAGTTTGGTACATATCATTGTCCCTTTGGCTAGTTATACACCTTATGTATACGATAAACATGATTGGGATGTAGACGACCTACTTTAGGTTGACTCACATGTGCCTAACTAGTCTTTTGAATTATTTATTTTTATTTTGTGTGATTTCATGTGTGTAATTGATTATTACAAGAAGTTCAGTCCACTTCTAGTGGAAGTGTCAATTTGCAGCTTTAAAATAGGTAGTCATTCATTTTTTAGAATAGGTACCCATTTTAAAGTGGGTACTCATTCCAAAAGGTTTGAAAATTATAATCCATTTTTCTCATTTGGATTTAGGCTTAGAAAAGTCTTGGTAATCTAACTCTTATCCTTAGACCTACAAGTACAAGGTCATGACAATATCGAGAGAAAAAACTATGTCAATATGGTTGAAAGATTTTATTAGAATTATCTTATGAAATTAAAACCCATTTTAGATGAGATTATGCAGATTCTAAATATGTAAGTTTTTTCAATTGGATTATTTTTTCTATTTTTCAATTAATTTATGATGAAACAGGTCTATAAACTTGAATTATCAGAGATTTTTAATATTTTAATAACTTTTTATTATTATTATTTTTGGAAAACAAATTTTACGAAAGAGTACTTTAGAAAATTATTTTCAATTTTAAAAAAGGAATAAAAAAATGATAAGTTTAGGTCATCTTATGCGTGACACACACCGATTTTTCAAAACACCAACTATGGCCAATAAAAAATTAACAAAAAAAATATTCAATAAAAAAATACAAAAAAATTTGGAAAGTGTTCTTAAATGAGTTACAAATATTTTCCCAAACTTAGGATTTAGAAAAATATAATTATTTAGGTCAAAATGTGGATGTACATGTGCATGGTATAATAAAAAAAGTGACTTTTGAATAGTGGTTTTTAGAAACACCTATTGAAAATCAATTTGTATCATCTGAGTATTAAAATAAATTATATATTTGGAAACTAGACTCTGAGTACTACATTTTATTATTAGTGACTTTTTTCAAGATTCCATCTCTAAGTGCTTCAGATTTTAAGGTCAAATGTGACAAATTCTAAAAATAAGGGAAAACATCACCCAAAAGGTGTTTTCCCCAATTTTCAGAATTTGTCACATTTGACCTTAAAATTTGAAACACTTAGAGATAGAATCTTGAAAAAAGTCACTGATCATAAAATGTAGCACTTGGAGTCTAGTTTCCAAATATGTAATTTATTTTAATACCCAGATGATACAAATTGATTTTCAATAGGCATTTGAAAAACCATTGTTTAAAAGTCACTTTTTTTTTACTATACCATGCACATGTATGTCATCCATATTTTGACCTAAATAATCATATTTTTCTAAATCCTTTTGGGAAAATATTTGTAACTCACTTAAGCACGCTTTCCATATTTTTGTAATTTTTTATTGAATATTTATTTTTTTGTTAATTTTTTATTAGCCATTTTGGTGTTTTGAAAGATCGTCATGTACATCAAGTATAAGATGACCTAAACTTATCATTTTTTGATTAGTTTTTTTTCAAATTGAAAAGAATTTTCTGAAGTATGCTTTCATAAATTTTTTTTAAAAATATTTTAATAGAAGACTATTAAAATACTAAAAAACTTTGATAATTCAAGTTTATGGACCTGTTTCATCATAAATTAATTCAAAAAAAAAATCTAATTGGAAAAAAATTACATATTTAGAATCTATAGAATCTCATCTAAAATGGGTTTTGATTTTATAAAATAATTCTAAAAAAAAGCTCATCAACCAGGTATGTGCAAGATCATCATGGAAAAAACATGCCCTTAAGTGGTGAAAAATTCAGAAAAATCAGAGTTAGACAACTTGATGTAAAACTTTGAATAAGTTATCTATATTATTTCAAAATTATGTAAGAATAGAATTTGTATAAAATTGAATGTAGTTTCTAAACTACTAGGTTTATTTAAAAAAAAAAACTATTTGGTGAAAATTTGAAATTTCAATGTAGTAGTACTTAAATTTCAAGGAAAAATAAGAAGTAGGTGTTTGTCCAACCACCCTAACCACAATAAAATGAAAATATTTTTTTAAAGATTTTAGATATAAGTAGAGGACTCACATCTTGATGTGATGCATATTTTTGTAATTTTTTTCCGTAAATAATTAATTATGAATTATTTATTACAACTTTTAAAAAATATAAAAACTTGTATGTCCGACCACCTTAACTTGGTCAAAACTTCATGAAATTCAATTTTTTTTAATCCTATAGTATCTAAGCATAGAATGTGACACATGTTTCAGATTCAAAAATGTGATACCGTTTGAAAGCTATAGATATTTTTCAATCAGCCTATCAATCAAGACTTTTTAATTCAAATAGAAAATGAATAATAATTATTTATTAAATTCAAAGTAAAGCATAACTTATATTGGTGGAAAGCTGAGAATCTCTTTTAAAAACCCTTTTTGTTTCATCAATTTTGGGTAGAAAAAAAGTTGTTAGCCACATACCCATCATATCGCTAGTTTTTGGCCCATCATGATCATGCACATACCCAACCATATTGACATAGTTTATTCTCTCGATATTGTCGTGATCTTGTATTTGTAGGTATAAGGCTAAAGGTTGGGTTACCATGCCTTTTCTAAGCCTGAATCCATATGAGAAACATGGATTGTGATTTTTAAACCTTTTGGAATGAGTACCCACTTTAAAATGGGTACCTATTCTAAAAAATTAATGACTACCTATTTTAAAGTTGGAAAATGACACTTCCACTAGAAGTGGACTCAACTTCTTGCACTTATAGATTATATTAAATGTGATCCCTCATACCATTTGTTTGATGTTCTCTCTCTTTATGACATTCCTCTATTTGTACCTACATTCTTCGCTATGTCATAAATCTTTTACCTTTTTCTTTATCTTTTCTTTGTCTTGTGTTTTCCTTTTGGGGATGACGCAAGGAATTGAGACACTCATGTCTCTTCCATGTTGACCCAAAAGCTTCTTTTATCTTTTCTTTGTCTTGTGTTTTCCTTTTGGGGATGACACAAGGTGTCGAGACATTCATGTCTCTTCCATGTTAACCTGAAAGGTTTTTCTTTGTTTTCACTCTCTTGGTGTCATTCTTCCAACTCTATGCATATTTGGGGAAGGATGATCTAGTTTCAAGCTCTCTTACAAACATTGTAGCAAGAACATACTGACCCAAAATCCATAGATCCTTCATGTGTTTGAGTTTCATTTCAGGGGAAACCCCTTCCTTTTTCACGACATAGCTTTATTTGGAAATATATGACTTGGCATAGGGCTTTCTAGGTTAGCTCTCATGTCTTCTTTGTTGTTAACATTTATCATTTGCTACTTTAAAGTAATTGCTCACATCATGGTGTTTATCAATTTCTTTAAAGTGGGGGCATACATTGACATTATTATTTTGCATTTCATGTTTCATTGTGTAGTCTTCTTACTTCATGTGATGTGTCCTTTGCTTTATGGTTGAAATTGAGTGTGATGTCCCTCAAGAGTGTGATCTCTCTTAGCATATTCAATTCCTCTTAGTGGCTTGATGTGACACACTATATTCCCTAAGTTGTGACTCTTCTTTTCTTTGATTGGTCCTCTCTTGGAGGCATTAGGCACAATGTTCCCAAAGTTAAGACCTTACATGAACTAAGAAAGACTCCTTCAAACGTTTGTTACACTATTGTTGCATTTGCATTTTTTGTTATATGGCCACCTTGCATAACAAACTTTCCATGCCTATGGAGCCATCTTGTTTTTTCATGAGTTTCATGCACACAAAGTTTTTCTTTCCTCATGAAGCTTGAAGTTCATTATTGTGTGGCACCTTATCAAAGTTATCAAGAGGTGTAGCTTTGGTATGGTTGGATGGGAAGCTGATTTGAGGTGTGACTTTCCCATAGCCACTCACGCATGTGTGTGTGAACGCATACCAATTGTGTGTGTATGTGTCTCACCTCTTTGGATACTCACCTAACAAACAACCTAGAGTTCTATTTCCTTAGAGTGAGCTTGCATTTTTGAACAAACAACATAGATCTGATCTACATCGTGATGGATAAATGATCGAAGCTTGATCCACCCTCCTTTTGATTTTTTTTTCTTCTCTTCATTTCTTTGGCAGTGTATGCTTATGCCTTTTTTGCTCCTTATATCAATTTTCATGTGTGTTCTTTTGTGCCTATGTTGGTTTTTCATTGGATTGTGATCTTGGGGGCTTGATCATCCCTCTTTATCATTGCCATCCTATCTTACTAACATTGCTGCACTTGGACCCCTCTTGATCCGAGTTTTTCTACTTTAGTGTGAGTTTGAAACAAGTTCATCCTCTCACTAAAGTGGGGACTAAATATGGCAATGGAAAAAGTATCCCTCTACTTTTCCTTGCTTGTTTGGGACCTCGTTAAATTAAGCATAATGTTGCCTTGATTTAGTCTTGTAATATGTTTGACAGATTCACATTAGGTCTTGGGCCCTTGTGAGCTAAATGAATTTAATTATACCATATATAACCTATTTTGTAAAGTATTGTTCCACACTTTTACACCTATTTAGGGTTTTCATTATTAATTGGGCTTCTTTATGCCTTATTTTGCATTCACAAGCCTCATTTAATGCATCTTTCCAAGGATAATCCTAACATAAACCAACATCCAATCATAATTCATGTCTTTTTAGGTTGTGTGGCCTAGATTTAGTGATCTAGGACTCATACACTACCTTGGGAATACGGGTCCCACCTAGGTTTTGGGGCCATGATCCTGATTTCACATGAATCTAAGCAATTTTGAAAATGTGTCCCATTATTAATTCCTAATGGGACTCATATGCCACTTCTGGCACATATGAGTCCCATGTGGCCCAAAATTAAAGTAAATTTAAATTCTTGGTGGGGTTTTATGCTCCTAGATCTAATGCTAACTTGTAGTGTTGTAATTTCAAGAAATTTGGCATAAACAAGTATAAATACAAGGTTATTTCACTCATTTTTTAACCTAACAAGAAATTAAGTGACCTAAGTATTCATGCATCCTAGCAAATTTTATTTCACAAGATCATTCAAGTGTTTACAAGAGAATTCAAGAGGCTTCAAGAGTTGATTATCAAGTGTTTTGGAGCATAATTCAAGTATCAATCATAATGTCAAAGTCATCATGCATCATGTTTTTTTTGAGCTAACAATTGTGATGTAGGGTTTCATGATTCAAGCTAACATTCAATTCAAGATCCATCACATTCAAGCAAGAGTCAAGATCTACATCCATTGGAGCCACTTCATACATGTTTGCAACATTTTTTTGCTAGGGTTTGGTGAGTTGCAATATTGCATTTTATTCTTTCATAATTCTTGTATTTTATTTGATTACATTACAAGGTTTGATTACCAAAATGGGGTTTGACCAAGCAAACCCCTTTCCACTAACAAAACAACATTTTCTCCTCTCTCTATTGTGTGGTTTGTAGATCTAGGTTGAAGACATATTCAAGAGAAAGTTTGGAGAAAGTTTCCAAAGTGTTAAAAGTTGTCAAAGTTATCACCTTGCTTTAGAGATCACAAAAAGACATCTATAGGTTGCAAATAAGAGATTCAAACTTGGAAATCAGGTGGAGAAGATAGAGTAGAGATTGAAGAGTAGATTCAAAATTTGAATTTCTAGAAAATCTGAACTGGATTGATACACCACTTCGAGTGTATGAGTTCTAGTACAATGGAATTTGTAGATTTAAGGTGTTCTAGACATATCTTTGCTAGATTTTTGTTCCTACGAATAAACCCTAATCTGGGACTAAATCACCCAGACTGGCGTATGAGTCCCAACAGACATTAATTTCATTGTTTTCATTCAAGTCTCTTCAGATTCTTAGGTGCACACTTATGATTTCTTAGCTTTGTGTTTTGATTGACATGCTTTCCTAGGTCATTTATTAAATTTTTTTATTACATTAGGTTTTAGCATTAGGTCTTGTATTTCATTAATCTTTCCAAGCCTTAGCTTGGTGGTGAACTCCTATCTAGTCATTAATTATACCCTAGGACATCCCTATTATAGATCTCTTTCCCCTTTGCATCCTTGGATTGAGATCTCTAAGGTTTCCTAGAGAGAAACAAGAGTGTGAAGAAGGAACCCTATCCCCTTAAAGGTGTGCCCCCTACTCCCCATTATTTCAAGTATAAAATGTTGTATTTAAGTGATCTAGGTGGATTTAGAGAATCTAAAAATTGAACTATTCTAGATGCCCTTGAAATCATCACTATGTCAAAGTGCTCAAAAAATTGGACTCAATGCAACTTGAACAGGCGAAAAAGGAGTTCGTACATCCGAGTTATGGCCAGTCAAAGTAGTCAAAAAAAGGTACAAGGAGCCAGTCGGGAAGGCAAAAAAATTGACCAACTTAGAATCAGTCGAAAACAATGTCAAATCGAAGAGCTTGATGACACAAACACAACAATGTTCGTTTCATCAAAATTTGAGCTCATACATGAAATTTATCACGAGTCAAAGTATGGTCAAACCTTGCAACCAGGAAGTATTTTTAGGTGAAAATTTGACCATCTTGAAATTCATTGAAAACAACATCAAAATGAAGAGCTCGTTGCCACAATGTCGATGTCGCTCGTTTCTTCAAAAACGAAGCATGTATGTGAAAGATATGGCTAGTCAAACTTTATAGTTGACCAAGTTGACTAGGTGGTACAAATGATGATGTCATTATGATGTCAACATGTTGATGTAGCAGATCCATACCATATGGAAATGACATGGAACAATCCTAGCATGACACATGGCATCCGTATAGTAAGCTGACAGCTGACATGGACGACTGACATTGAAGCTGATGATGACGTGGACTGGTTTGTGCCAATGAATCAGATCGTGCCATGTGGCACATCAGTTGGGTGCCATGTGGCACCATACTCCATCCTCTGGCAGTTGAACACTCCATTTGTTTTATTTATCAAAAAGGTAATGGTGGGGGTTGAACCAGTGACCCCCACATCTCAAACCTAGCGCCTCACCATTATACCACACGTCTTGCCTCTAATCGGATATGGGTGCCAGTTTGGTTTGTAAAATAATAAGCGGTAGAGGTTGAACCCCCAACCACCTAGGCACTAAAAGTGCTTGGCCCCCACTACGCCATTTGGCGTTTCAAATATATATATGCGGTGGGTGTTAATTGTCAAGTGGTTAGGCCCGAGGCCTAAACTAAACAAGATTAAAAGTGGTTATTAGTAAAGAAAAAACCCAACCAAGCTTAAGGGGGAAAAGAATGTTATAGCACCTTAAAGGGGGAAAATTACAAAATTTATGGTTTTATCCCAAATGGGAAAATTTCAAATATAAAAGGGAATGCTAGAGAGGCATTCCATCATCAAATTATGGAGTTCAAGTTCTCCCATTCAAAATATCAGGTTAGACTTCATATTGAATTTAGAACGATGCATTGAGGATCCAGTTCAGAGTCAAGCATCCAAATGAAGGCATCCAGGTGATGAGAATGTTGCAAGATGACCTAAGAGAAGAATTGTGATTTCAAAGCTCTGTGTGGATATGTCAAAAGGAAATGGTATTTGAACTTGAAGGAGTGTTGTACGAAGTCTAGTTTGAAGACTTCTCTCTTACAATGTTGAAGAAGATTCCTGCATATCCAATGTTAGGTATAATCCTGGAATGTTTTAATACTTGGCTTTAGTCTGGAATGGTGAATTAAGAACTAGGACTGCATCTATTGTTATTCTTGGAAGCACTAGTACAATGTGGATTTAGGGAACACTTGTAGGGCTTGAAACTTCTTGGCAATGATAGCTTGTACATGTAGTCAGAAGACCAGGTGTTGTAAGCAATTTGCAGGTTCAACATTAATGGAAAATTGATCACACTTATTGAGTGGATTTGGCAATGTAGCCCTAAGAGGTGAACTCTGTAATCAAATGTGTCCTACTCTCTTAGTTTTACTTGGATGTTGATAATGGTTCTTTATTCCACATTTAAACTAAGTTAAATTGGTTAAGTGAAAGGCACTAATCAGCGAGCTTAGTAGGTTGATGGATTGAGTTTACACATTAGATTTAAACCATTAATTAAAGATCTTGGTATAGATTTGGATTCAAGTAAGTTAAGTAACTATTTTCAAATCTAATAAATGAAGAACTTATTTGAGTAAGCACACTCTAAAGTTTTCAGATCAAGTGATATCAAAGCAGTTTCTAAGCTCAAGTTTGGTTAAGTGACCAGTTTGACAAGTTTGTCAGTTAGCTCAATTTTCTTAGTTTGTTTGGTTAAGTAGATTACTAGTTTGTGCAAGTTTATTAGTTTGGCCAATTTGATAGTTTGTTGGTTTGCAAGTCAGTATGTGTCACAGGTTTACATCCAAGAGGATGATGACATTTGAACAAGGAGAATATTCTAAGGTGACAATGTCTGCATCCATAATTGATGACTTCTTTTCCATGAAGAGGATGATCGAAGCACTCCACCAAGATAAGTTTGAGAGGCTTCAAGAGCTCGAGGAAGCCAATTAGCATCTCTAGTTGGAAAATTCTAAGTTAAGGAGTTACCTTGAAGACTTGGAAGATGAGAAGAGGAAGTTACACTTGATCTTGCAGAGTGTTGTGGAAGAGGAGATGGGAGAAAGTTCTACTGTCAAGATTCCTCCTAGGATTGAAGATCTTGACATCTGTACTTTTTTTCCACACTCAGAGGATTCCTCATATGTACCCCTCACACAGCCTAGCATTTTGGAGGCTTAATTTGTAGCAGTTCAAAAGGAGCCATTGGAAAAACAATCAAGAAGTTGATCAAGTGATAGAGAAGGTAATAAATGAAGTAAGTTCAATTCCTTCCTTTAACCATGATCATGCTTTTGTAGCATTTGAAAAACATACCAAGGGTATTAGTATAAAGCTACTGACGAAGATGGGCTTTAGTGGGAAAGGCCTTGGAATTCATGTCCAAGGGATAGATAATCCCATAGAAGTGGTAGAACGACCTTGTCATATAGGACTAGGTTATGATAAAGAAGAAATTAGAGAAAGTTCCAAAACCACGTTTGTGAGAAGTTCTTCAAGTGACGAGTCAATGCAAAAAGAATTGCCACAAGCTAAAGGTGGACTACACTATGATAATAATAGTAGCTACAAATCATCTCCTACAAAAGATGAACATGATGGAGGAAATTCTACGACAGATTATCTTCAGTAGTTCAACTCAAAACCTGACAAAGGAAAAGCGAGTTCTCCTAAGTAGTTCAATGCTCAAGATGGTCAAGGGAAATCCAAAGGTGACGAATACTTTAAATCTATTGTTGATTTTGAAAGTAGTAATTCTTTTGTACTAGTCTTATGGAATATGCGACCATGTACATTTTGTCATGCACCTAACCACTATGTACAAAGGTTTAGCAAGAAGTAGAGACTTTGTAGAAAGTTAGTCATGTGAGCTAAGGAGACAACAAGGCATGCATTACACCTTCAACGTTCCTCTCTGAAGAAGGAAACAACAATGTAGGACAAATCTTGAAATTATTGTACTCACTACAAAATTAGTGGGCATTGGGTTGAGAAATGTTGGAAACTACACCCATAGCTTTAGAAATCACTGAGGCCTACAAAAGGACCCAGTCAACAAGAGGTTGCAGAGGTAAAGGTAGGACTTATGGTTACCATCCCTAAGGTATTCCATGAAGAACTTCAACCAAAATAGGATCAGCTAGAAGTGAGAAGTTCCTTTGTTCAGCTCCATAAGAGATGGGAAAACATGTTGACTATATAGCTTTGTCAAGTTTGTTTTATGTTACCTTTTGGATTGTGGTAAGATGTTAGTTTATGTAAAACTAGTATGGTTTTTGAGTGGTAATGGAATTGTTTGTAAGTATTTGTATGAAGTTGTATTCCTATAAGGTTGAGATTTTATAAGGATTTTGAAGCCATATCTCTTGTAATCCGAAGAAGAATACTTGAAGAATTCATTTTGTAGGTTAAGATTTGTTGCTTGTAGATTTCTTGTAGTGCTCAAGTGGTTGACAGTAATTCATCTCAAGGTGAGAATATGCCACTAAACTTCTATTGAAGAAGGAGAGCTTTTTGTAAAGATAGATAGACCATCTACACATCAAGAATCAGAGTTGCAGAGTATGGTCAATAGCGACTTGTATGTTCTTAGCTTCAAGACTCAGTCTAGATCATGCTTGAAGCTTAGTCTGATCTCAAGCAGATGATGATTGAAAAGGCCTACAAGGGGCGGTGCTTTTCAGTAGCCTTGTTGCTATGATAGGCATGTATAGATTTGAATGGTGAAACCTTGAATCAACCATTCCAAAGTATAAATGTGAAGGAATGTATCAAGCTGAGGCATAGTTTTCCATTGTTTGAGTAGTTCATGAGCAAGGAGGAGCATCAGTATTATGCTAGAATCTTCTTTGGTACTGTTGAGGCCCTGTTGATCTACATAATGTAGAGAGGGAATTGTTTCAAAGGAACAGTACACTTTTGGAGACCAAAAGTTCTTCAGTGGGGCGGTCTAATCCAGGTGGATCTCGAGAACCTAAGAATTGAACTATTATAGATTCCATCAAAATCATCACCATGTCAAAGTGCTTGGAGGGTGAAGCCACAATAGTGGTTTACAATTCAAGTGAGGAAGGAAAAATCAAAAAATGACCCCAAAGAGAAAAAAGTGATTTTGGGGGTTTGTACGAAACTATAGGTTTGAGCAAACCCATTAGAGGTTCACCCGAACCCCTTTGAACTTTGATCACCAAAAACCAAAAAAAAATTTATAGGAAAGGGGTTCAAGCAAACCCCTTTGAAGGGGTTCGAGCGAACTTGGGGTTCATATGAACCGGGCCCTTATTCCTCATCCCCCACTAAGACACAAAAAAAACCTAAATTTTGGCACTTCGGAGCTCGAGTTGAGAATGAAAATGGAGAAATCTTCACAAACCCAACTAGAATCAGGTAGTCCTCAGAACGAGCTATCCAATGAATATAATTTTTATATGTTTTGGTTTTGTTATGTATTTGTTTTTTTAGTTTTATTAAACATAGGTTTTTCATTGAAAATGAAGGTCTTTGTTTTGCACATGTGGAAAAATAGCAAATTATCAAATTTTTTAAAAAAAATATGAGTGCACTAGATATTGAAGTCCTTGATCCACCAAAAAAATAAATTGAATTTTTATATATACAAAAAAAGTTACGCATTATACAATCGCGCTATGTCTGAATTGTAATTGGTTTGACTTCGAAGCTTGATTAAGGAAAAAATATTCAATAAAAAACTATCTAACCAAGTGGAAGCACTAGATATCATAGTTACAAATTTAAATTATAAAGAATTAGAATTTTATCCTTCATGGAAATAAAGTTATGTGTTATACAGTGTGTGTCACTTTTAAAAATGTTGTTTTATGAAAAAAGCCAGTTTTTGTGGGAGATGGAAAAAGAAGTACAATTTGATTCCAAAAATTTTGAAAAAAATAATTTTAGAATCTACAGACAAAAGGTGATGAGACTGTAGTTTGCATCATCTTCAATTCCTCACGGTTTAGCCGCTATAGGTGCCCGAATGTGAAGATTTAGTTAAAAATAATAATTTCAGTGTCTAGTTTGGCCAAAAATTGTAAACCACTATTGTGGGATCACCTTGGAAAAATGGACTCAACACAACTTAAATAGGTGAAAAAGGAGTTCATACGTCTGAGTTATGGCTAGTCAAAGTATGGTCAAAACTAGGTACAAAGAGCTAGCTAGGAAGGAAACAAATTTGACTGACTCAGAATCAGTTAGAAATGACGTCAAATCGAAGAGCTTGGCAACACAAACCCAAAAATGTTCGTTTCATCGAAATCCAAGCTCGTATGCAAAAGTTATCGCGAGTCAAGGTCTAGACAAACCTTGCAACGAGGTAGTTATTTTAGGTGAAAAATTGGCCATCTCAAAATTCATCAAAAATAATGTCAAAATGAAGAGCTCGTTGCCACAATCTTGATGTTGCTCGTTTTGTCGAAAACGGAGCACGTACGTGAAAGATATGCCCAGTCAAACTTTGCAGCTAACCAAGTTGACCAGGTGGTATAGGTGATGATGTCATCATGACATCAGCATGCTAACACAACAGATCGTACCATACAAACATGACATGGACCAATCCTAGCATGACACATGACATCCGTATAGTAAGCTAGCAACAGATGTGGATGATTGACATAGAAGTTGATGATGACGTGGACTAGTATATGTCAATGAATCAAATCCTGCCACATGGCATCATACTCCCTCCTCTGGCAGTTGAACACTCCATTTGTTTTATTTATCAAAAAGGTAATGGTGGGGGTCAAACACGTGACCCCCACATCTCAAACCAAGTGCTTCATCGTTATACCACACATCTTGCTTGTAACCGAATATGGGCATTGGTTTGGTTTATTTTAAAACTGTTGAAAATTGGTTTGTAAAAAACCAAGCAGTGGGGGTTGAACCCCCGATCGCCTGGCCACTAAAAGGCTTGGCCCCCACTATGCCATTTGGCATTTCAAATATACATATGTGGTGGGTTTTAGTTGTCAAGTGGTTAGGCCCGAGGCCTAAACTAAACAAGATTAAAAGTGGTTATTAGTAAAGACAAAACCCAACCAAGCCTAAGGAGCTCGAAAATGCTAAAGGGATAAGGGCTTAAAAGCAAATTTAAATTTTTTTGTTAAGGGGGGTTGTTTTATTTGTAATAAGGGAGATTGGTTAAAATCTCACCTTAAAGGGGGAAAATTACAAAATTTATGGTTTTGGCCTGAATGGGAAAATTTCAAATATAAAAGGGAATGCTAGGGAGGCATTCCATCATCGAATTCTAGGGTTTGAGTTCTCCCATTCAAAAGATCAGGTTCTTCATATCAAATTTAGAATGATGCATTGAGGATATAGTTTAGAGTCCAACATCTAGATGAAGGCATCTGAGTGATGAGAATGTTGCAGGATGATCTGAGAGAAGAATTGTGATTCTAAATCTCTGTGTAGATACGTCAGAAGGCTATGGTATTTGCACTTGAAGGAGTGTCGTACGAAGTCTAGTTTGAAGACTTCTCTCTTACAATGTTGAAGAAGATTCTTGCATATCCAACATCAGGTATAATCAAAATGTTTTAATACTTGGCTTTAGTCTCGAATGGGGAATTAAGTACTAGGACCGAATCTATTGTTATTTTTGGAAGCACTAGTACAGTGTGGATTCAGGGAGCACTTGTAGGGCTTGAAACTTCTTGGCAGTGACAACGTGTACATGTATTCAGAAGACCAAATGTTATAAGCAATTTGTAGGTTCAACATTAATGGAAAATTGATCACCCTTAATGAGCAGATCTGGAGACGTAGCCCTAAGAGGCAAACTTTGTAATCAAATGTGTCTTGCTCTCTTGGTTTTACTTGGATGTTGATTATGGTTCTTTATTCTTCATTTAAACTAATTTAAATTGGTTAAGTGAAAGGCACTAATCAGCGAGCTCAGTAGGTTGACGGATTGAGTTTACACATTGGATTCAAACCATTAATTAAAGATCTTGGTATAGATTTGGATTCAAGTAAGTTAAGTAACTATTTTCAAATATGATAGATGAAGAACTTAATTTAGTAAGCACACTCTAAAGTTTTTAGATCATTAAGTACAAATATATTTTATAAGTTTTTTTATCATTATACACTTATGCTAATAACACATAGTGTTGATGTAATGCCCACCCAAAAATAAACCAATAAAATACAAATAAATAATTAGATTTAGGAAGTAATTGCTATTATAATTTAATCAAAGACAAATTACTTGCACTTTATTTTAATCTGATATGAATGAATCCACGTACAATTTCTTTTTACAACATGAAAAATATATACAAATGACAATAGAGGGTGGCAACCATATCCGAAAGATTCTAGTTTGTCACTATAATAAAGGAATATAATGCATGAATAAAGCATAAAGTTAAATATGTTTATGTTTACAACTACATGTTTTTTTTTCAATAGGTAAAGTTGAATCAATTATTCCAAAATTTCTACCCAACATTGAAACACCTAAACCAAAAAAAAAAATTCTAGCAATTCAAGTTTATAGAGAAATGAATATTATTCCTAGACAAGTGCATGTAATAGCAATACTAGAGAATAAGAGTTGAATACTTGGACGGGTATTAATTGATGCTGAGATTGAATAAGAAGATTATCAGAACATTTTCTCCATAATACAATCTCAATAATGAATTTAGTTATAATGTAGCTTCTACAAACATAAATAGTCCTCTAATCAGTTTTGCATCCTTAATTACAATCCTTGTCGTCTCACAGAATAGACAACTATTATGCAATCCATCTCACAATTAGTAGTATATAAAAAAGAAGTAAATTACTTGGATCTAATATTGATCTCTATAATTTCCTTCTGCTTACAACTAGAATTTATCTTTTATAAATTTGCGACTCTTGAATGGACCAACAATCATCTTTGGATCAACACTATGTAAAGGATTTACATATATGAAATGTTCTTCAACAAACCAAATTTTCCCTCTAAAACCTACAACACAAAATACAGCAGCCCAATACTGTTCACCACCCAACCATAGGACTAAGAAGTTCACCCCCAAGCAAGAGACAAAGCCCATATGCAAAAATAAAAATGATAGAACAACATACATTAATCATAGCACATTCACAGAGAACCCACACATGAGATTCTTTAAAGGGGAGAAAGGGGATTCCCTTCCCTCTTGGGGAACAAATTTCACAACTCCATTTATTTTCATCTCCAATTGCAACACAAAACCTTCTCAATCACAACACCCAATTCTCATCTCCTTCCCAACCAACCATTCCAACACTCCATCCTTCACCCAAAATAATTCACAACACAACCACATTCATCATCTACTCCTCCCATTACCACACATATTCACATTCTATCACAATTCCCCAAGAGAGGCTCTGCACCCTCCTCAACCCCACATGAAGGAGACTTACATCCTATAGGTGAGATCAACTCCATATTCAAACCCAAAACCCCCATAACACAAACAAGAATAACATGAACAAAAAAGAAAATACACATACTCCCAACACAATAGCAAAATTTGCTAACATTTCACAATCTCATAGAAAATAAAAGAATCAAATCTCAAGCTTACCTTGGCTATCCAAGTTAGGATAAGCCCAAAAACCTAGGAAGGTATCCAAATACTTGTTCCCGAGCAAGATCCCTTTTTCCCTTTCCTTTTTCACCCAAATTCAAAAAGAAAAAAAATATTTACACACCTACTTTCCCCAAGAAGAATCAAGCGAAATTTCAAAAAGAATGAAGAGGAATAACCATACCCAAATCCCTCTCTAAAATATAATTTCCCACACCCCTTCAACTTCCTTCTAAAATGAAAAGGTCACTCAAAGTTAAAACATAATTATCTCCACAATAATAAAAAAACCAAACCACACTCAACATAAATCCTCCCCCATTTTAAAAATTAAAAATCAAATATATTTCTAGCAAATGGACTTTGCCTCCAATTCTTAAGGACTTGGGCTACTCACCAACAACATCTCAATAAAAGCATTAGTACACTTTCGGCAATAATAAACAAAACATTAAATATAAACTTTGAATTTTTCCAACATCACATGATTACAAAATCAATCATATTAATTAAAGGCATTTATTCTTGCAAAAGTTAAATACATTTAGCCAAAACATTTTATAATCAGTCTATTTTATTAAATACACATATCATATCATCAATAAGCAAATAAATGCCTAAATACACATAGATTAACTCCTTTGTCTTTAATCCAAAATGATAATATTGATGTACCAACCATCACACTACAAAATATGAAATTAAACCAAAGTCTCTAAAGTAACACTAGCTATGACCTACATTCTCCCCCTCAAGTCTCGAGCTTCCTCCTAAAAGATTGTAACGCCCCATCGTGCGAACCCCAAAGGACAACTAAAGCAATGACTACCACTTTTTTTTGTCAACATTTATGAAATGCACATTAAGTTATGACATGAAATTTAATTAAAACAAACTCACTATCACTTATGTCTCTTGGGGTACACGAGGAGACATTACGAAACTTAAACCCATACACCGATGATAGAGAATGAAAACTAAACAAAATATAACCATGACAAAGTATACATTTAAATTCATCAATAAGAAACTATTCACTTAAGTAACCACAACATATAAAAGATTGGCATTAACAACATCAAAACTCAATGGGGAATTTTCCATGGATATAACACTTCAAACAACAGCAGCCATGGATCAAAGCTGCACAAGATCTACCAAGATAAGTTAATACAATACATCCATTACAATGTTCAAGAGTTACAATGATACAAAAGTGTTCCCCAACATGAACGAGAACCATATAACAAGATAGAATGATACAACTGAGTAGATGGATACAAGTATCATAACTAGCTCCACGTCAGATACAACTCTAGAGTCATCGCAAGTAACACCAATCTGCACCGCTTGATCCTCAATTGGGGTCCCAATGGGGTGCTTAGCATGTTCCACCCGACCATGTGGGTCCGAAGACCCACCCCCCATGCTAATGAGCTAACAAGAAAGAATCCTCATCCAAGATCATCCAAATAGAGAACCACAAGACTCAATGTCATACAAGGGCAACAAGGAACACAAGGATAATCACAACATGAATAAACCATGACTAGATACATGACATCAATAAATAATTTCATAACAGTGATAAACCACTCCCAAAAACATAGCAACAATAATCATACATCATAACATCAATAAGTCACTATAACAACAATAAACCACTTTTTGAATTATAACAACAATAATTCATTAGGCATAACATAAATAGAACACTTCCATAGGCTTGCAAAGATAACAAATAATAAGGGGTACTAGGGGAGAGTGTCATCGCATAGTCCTACATGGGTTATCTTGGCCCTTCCTCCAAGCGCCGACTTCTCCTGGCTACTTGAGGCGCAGGCCCCCATCTATGGTTATCCTAGCTCTTCCTCCTACCTGAGGCTCCAGCCCCATTGGGTGACTCATGTAGAGCCATTAACCTCTCATGAGGATGAGGTAACGACCTTGCCAACCATGACCTTCTCAGTCCACCATTAGTTTGCGGAAGCCCTAATGGATAGACGAGGCATCCATATTAATCTTATTAATGTTATTACTACCCATCCCCCTAATTCTTTAATTAAGTTTTCACTTTTTAATCTAACTCTTGCGTGGGTTATCTTGGCCCTTCCTCCTATCTGAGGCATCGACCCCCATGAAGAGCCACTCTCCCTAGAGTCCCAAAACATAAACCAAAATCCAAGGGGTTGTACCAAGAATTGCAAAGCACTAAAACTCAAGACTGTAACACACGCGAGGCATATACCATCTCGCCAATATCCATATACATAATTATTCATGAATCAGGTACAACCCAAGCATAAACCCAAAATCACCATTACAATCAAAATCTTGGCAAGAATCAAATCAATGAAGTATCAATATGAAACCAAATTCCCCTTGCCTCTGGAAGCCCAAGAAAAGAACAACTACCCACAAATGAGGGTAAAACAAAGCAACATGAGTTTTCTAAATAAATTCCAACACAAGGATAAAAATTTCCCTCAACATCGAGATTAACTCAAGAAGAGTCACACCAAGAGAGATCCATCAAGGTGACTATAAGAAAACCAACTATCACAGACGACAGGTGAATAATAAGAACGACAATATAACAAGATCTTCAAACAACTCAACCAAAGTTAACATAAACAGTTCATACAATATCAACCACAATTTCTAACAGTAAATCAGCCAATAGGATATCTAGAGGAGACCTCAATTTTCTCCTCGCACGATACCCTAACTAGCTAACAATTTGGCTAAAAACAATCTCGACAGTAAGAGCGATTGGTCCGTTCACAAAACAACCCGAAAACTCAATCCAATAAATCAATACAAACAAACAATCAAACAACCATGACATCTTCCATAACACAGTTGAATCAATCTTAACAACCAAGCAAGATACAATTCATACAAGGCTTTAACTCCATAAATAACCATCACTATCACTTTTAACAACATAGTCACGTAATTCTAACACTAAAAGCAATTTATACAAACACTTGAAGACCAACCCTTAGGAAACTATTAAATCATTATACATATAGGATCCATTCCCTAAATAGCTTACAAAAAGGAAAACTTAGACATTATAAGTAATGGAAGAAAGTATTATCACAATAGTCTTAGATCAACTTACTCATCTTTTAATCATGATCACTCATTTTAAAATCCTATAATTAAGTATTAAACACTTTAATTATGTTTGTGCTATTCAAGTTTACAAAACTAACATCAATTAAGCTTATCATAACTCATAGTACTTAACCGTATTTCAGTTATTCTACCCTTACAATTTCATTATTAGAGACTACCATGAAATAAACATTTGAAAGTTTACCCAATACAATCACTCAATTAGATTCTTTAATTACTAAAAATGCAATTGACTACATTTAATTTTATTTATTTATTTCTTATTAAATGTCTAATTGGTTTATCAATTCTATCAATTATCCTATCAAGAATCAAGCGACCACTTGTATTCTTCCTTTAACACATATATGTACCCTATATATATAGATACACCTCTCCATCCTATTGTTGTTTGACATACAAGAATTATATAGCCTATACAATGTACCTATATATATATATATACAAATTTATTCGCATATCCTAAACAGTTTGTTGCCCGCATTATAAAACAATTATATCAGGTCATATTATAGTAAACAAACCTTGATAACAGCAAAATGCGAGCATATGTAATATGCGCCATAATTCTATAGTCTCGACTCCTTAATAATGACATCTAACACACTAACCAAGTGTCATTGCAACATATCTATTGGCTTGCCTCTAGAAAAGCATGTAATTGTAAAGCATAACTACGAATTCTGGCACGTCAGGTAGTTTTTCCCCATATCCATATATGTTTATTGCAGACTATAAACACCATCGAACAGACCAATAGACTCCTCTCACTACAGATATACACCTATATTAAATGGCCGATATCTACAAAAAGTTAGCCATACCAATTCAGGCACGTAATTGAGGAAATTTGATACGAGGATAAGGGCGACCATGACACTGAAGTGAGCTTTGATGACGCAAAATGAAACAATTTGAAAAGCAGATTCGTACCATGACGACTTCAAATTATGGTGATACTAATTAATTTAATCTGAGACATGGGCTCACACTATAACAACTTCAATCAAGGGTAAATTAACAGATATGACAATCAAACATTACAACGTTTCTAGCCTCCCCGACTTTTGAAAGCAAGGATGATAATCTAAAATGTTGCAAGGTAGCGATAACGCAAGAGTAAAAGGCATACAGAGGTATCTTGTCTTGCCAAAAGAGAGGAGTAAACTATTTGCATAAAATGATAAGGAATTGTTAATCTCGTTGATTGAATGACAGGCACGGTGATGTGTTTCCTGAGAGCCTATTGATTCCCATCGACTATAATGAGGTAACAAGGTGAAAAGAATTCATATATATAAGGCATCGATTCCTTAACAAGCTAAATTTAGCGCCTGAAAACAATAAGTCTCAACATGCCCAAGATGTATTGCTCTATAGGTATCGATTTCAGAAGAATGAGCAAGCCATTCAAGAGTAGATTAGAATCAGCTAGAAAAGCGGAATAAAAGATGAATTTACAACTCGAGAGGTCAACTACAGGTTAACAAAAAGATCAATCTTAAAGGTGTAGTCGGCTGCATCATTCAATCCAACCAAACACCAAGAGCAATTTTTGTTACATGTATGCGATTCGACTAGCCCTAGTCGGTTGTCAAGTATGCAGACTATAACGAAAAAATCAAGACGCCACACATAATCTGAACACTATTTCCAATGTTAAGGTCGAACAACCTAATCATCTATATATAAGCCAGCATTGACACATGATCACAAATGGGCCGATGACCAAGGAGGCAGAGAATTTACAACCAAGTCAACATTTATAAGGTGAACAAACATAAGTAGATTCATACGAAGAGGTACACACGATTTTATTATCAGCAATGTGGGTTTCTAAGCCACATAGAGAGGAGAATTCATAGATTAAGAGAAAGAGCCGTTTGCTTACGTCAAAGAGAATTTAATAGGCGAATGTGATAATCTAAATTCCCATCCCAAATTTATAAGTTCGACAAGGATGATTAAATGCTGAATTTCAATGAATTCGATCAGAGATCTATTGGCATCAATAAAGTTTTAGAACATCATAATCATCTTCCTATTAGTAAGTAATTAGGAATAAATGGAATAAAGCATACCTAAATTAGGAAGGTAGACGTCCCTCCATTGGCAATCTAACCAAAATCCAATTCTCTTCAATCGGCCAGATCCTCCTTTTATTTTGCATACCATAAGGGTGTTGATAAAGTCAACTGGCGATTTCTATGAGGAAGATAAATGCATCCAGAAGATGCAGATCGACAGGGAAATGGAGCTAATTGGTAGACTCCATTTAATCTCCTTTAAAGAGAGAAAAGCCTAGACACCATGTAAATCAACTTGTTAAAATGTAGCCCCCAAGGCTAACAAATGCTCTGATACTTATTGCAATCTGCCTCCTTTCATGAGGTTTTCCTACCGTATATTCCCCCCAAAAACTCATCACAAATAAAATGTAATCCAGCCTCAAAGACACAAACCAGTTAAAAAAAATAACAAGTTTCCTACTAAATTCCAGCTCCAAGCCATGCATGCGCACGCTTTGGAGTCTTCCTATCTTTTTCCCCGCTTTTTTTTTAATAATATCTGGCTTATTTATTTAGGGGAGAAGAGCCAGTAGCCGCCAGGGCTAACTTCGCGCAACCGTAGAATACAAACCGTATGTCGAATCGGGAAAAAAAATTATGGGTTTTTTTCGCACATGAGTTAAGATCTTATAACTAAGGTTTTGGCTTTTGGGCAATTCGGTAGAGTGCGGTAGCATCCGATATGTGCGTGTATGTCAAAAAGACCCCTTTTAGAGGTGCCGCCCGCTTGCCATCACCTAACGTCCCAGTACCCCCTAAATATAACCACCAAAAAAAAATTTAAAATACACCTAAATATGTCACTTTTAATATCTAATTAAAACTCTTTTATCATTCAAATCCGCTCAAAAGTGAATGGGTCTAATTCACGTTAGCACCTTCTACAATCATTTTGGCACCCATTACAAATCACTCCTACATATTAATCTCCTTACTAAAGCACTGGACACCAAACACATTACACCCCAAATAATCTTTATTTGGGGTCCGATTGATGCATATGACTAATGTTTTTTTGTGGGTATCCCATCCTATTCATTCGCTTTACCGCACGCTGTCTGGAAGCTTCCCAGCGATGGAGAAGGTTGCGGATGGCGACGGCTCCCCACAGCTCCTCCACGTGCGCACGGCTCTAGGTAACATCTAACGTCTTTTACCTTTGAATATGCAAACAATGGTACTAGTTAATCATTTTCTTCTGCATCTTTCATGACCCGTGAAGGGTTTATTCAATGGTTAAGACCCGTGAAGGGTTTGTTCGACGATTGGTAAATTATTACTGCTTGTCTATGAAATAAATCATGCATCTTACATGCATCTCGCCATGTGCTATTTTATTTTGCTAATGTCATGGTACTGGCGTTATACACACGGGTTTTTTTTGGGGTAAAATAATTTCCTGTCCTCATGTTACCGCACGCTCACAACATGGTAAAGTCGACTGTATCATGATTTTGTCTGCAGAAATGATAACGAATTTCGTGGGTTTGTGAAAACCCTTGCTTTGTTTCTCCAAATACAGGTTTTATTGTGCTTAAATTATTAAATACGACCTGGTAAAGTCGATTGTCTCATGATTTTGTCTCCAGAAATGATCAGGAATTTCGTGGGTTTGAACACATGTCTATAAAAAACCCATGTCACTTTGGGCATAAATCGACAAACCCATTAAAAATAAATATGTTTTTGTCAAAACCCTTGCATGGTTTTTTCCAAATTCGTGTGCTTAATGAATTAATCTCATGAAACCCTTGTTTGGAATATTCTGCATCTATCTCAAAACAATTCGTGAAAACCCTTGCTTGGCTTTTTCCAAATTTGTTTGCTTAAGGAATTGATCTCATGAAACCCTTGCCTGGAATATTCTACATCTATCTGAAAACGCACTTCTTGTGAAAACCCTTGCTTTGTTTTTCCAAATACGGTTTTTATTGTGCTTAAATTATTAAATATGACCTGGTAAAGTCGATTGTCTCATGATTTTGTCTCCATAAATGATCAGGAATTTCGTGGGTTTGAACACATGTCTATAAAAAACCCATGTCACTTTGGGCATAAATCAACAAACCCATTAAAAATAAATATGTTTTTGTCAAAACCCTTGCATGGTTTTTTCCAAATTCGTGTGCTTAATGAATTAATCTCATGAAACCCTTGTTTGGAATATTCTGCATCTATCTCAAAATGAATTCGTGAAAACCCTTGCTTGGCTTTTTCCAAATTCGTTTGCTTAAGGAATTGATCTCATGAAACCCTTGCCTGGAATATTCTGCATCTATCTGAAACATAC
>VDFB02047230.1:218325212-218598494 GCA_007258455.2 Sequoia sempervirens
ATATTCCTTAGACTAAAGATTTTATGTGATCTTTGAAAGTTCCAATCAATAGCATCAAATAATTAAAGCAAACTGCTCATAGTAATAATTGCAAAATAATGCAATATTCACCATTACAATTATATTCCTTGGGCTAAAGATTCTATCTAATCTTTGAAAGTTCCTATACATAGCATCGAATAATTAAAGCAAACCGCTTGTAGGAATAATTGCAAAAGGATGCAATTTTCACCATTACAATTGTATTCTTTGGGCTAAAGATTCTATCTAATCTTTGAAAGTTCCTATCCATAGCATCGAACAATTAAAGCAAACTGCTTGTAGGAATAATTGCAAAAGAATGCAATTTTCACCATTACAATCATATTCCTTAGACTAAAGATTTTATCTGATCTTTGAAAGTTCCTATTCATTAGTACCAAACAATTAAAACAAACTGCTTCCAATAATAATTGCAAAAAATACAATTTTCACCATTACAATTATATTCTTTAGAGTAAAGATTTTATCTGATCTTTGAAAGTTCCTGTCAAGAACATCGAATAATTAAAAGAAACTGCTCTGAATAATAATTACAAAAGAATATGCAATTTTCATCATTCTTTAATCTTTGAAAGTCCCTATCGATAGCATCGAATAATTAAAACAAACTCCTTAATCTTTGAAAGTCCCTATCGAATAAATTCTTTATCTCGTTGCCGATATGCTTACTAATCAACACCATCATTATATATGACAAGCGAATTGTCTACATACCAAAAGTAGCCATTAGGCTGTAAGTCTTCAGAAGAAAATATCATCAAATCTGCGTATGAGATTTTTCTTTTCACCCAGAAATTATAATGGCAAATGCTCCCTCTAATAGAAATGAATCAGAGAATGCTTCAAATCATAGAAGAGCTGATTCTGAGGCTTGCCCAATTATAGGGGTTCCAGTGTTTGTTATGCTGCCTCTGGACATTATCACAGATAAGCATACTGTTCATGCACCAAAAAGATTCATGGAAAATTTGAAGGCCTTGAAGAGTATTGGTGTTGAAGGAGTCATGATGGACGTGTGGTGGGGAATTGTCGAGGAGGATACTCCTGGCAAGTATATTTGGACTGCCTATAAAAAACTTGTGCAAATGATTAGAAATCAAGGATTAAAAGTGCAGACTGTCATGTCATTCCATCAGTGTGGAGGAAATGTTGGAGATCCTGTCAAGTAAGTGAACAAAGTATTTGAGATTTGTCTAGTTAGAAAAAAAAAATCATTGGTTATATCAGAAATGGTTAAAAAAACTATTGTATAATTGTTTTTTTTTTTGGAGTTTCAGTTGCAACTCTTCAGGTCTATGCCAACATCTCTTCATAAAAATGGTTCAATCTCATAAAATAGTTTCTAATGAATCAACTCCTCAAGAGTTGAGCCACTATAGGGGTAACTCAGTATAAAACATGTACTTTCTTCAGTACAATAGGGGAGAGAGGCCTATAGTGGAGCACCCTAACTTCGCGTTTCTCAAAATCTTATGTGGAAATTTCAAATCTCCCAATTTTGTACAATAGTTTATTTGGCAACTCACATACTTCTATATTTTGTTTTAGGGCCACATCATCAAATATGATGCCACATCAACATGCTTTTTGTTGAGGTATCCAAAAAGGCCCAAAAAAACAGTGAGACCGATAGTGTGCACTAAGTCATGTTTTATTGGTGCATTGATGTGGCATCACATGATTTGTCAGTTTGTGTACTTTATGGATAAAAAATGTTTTGTAATTGAATATTAAGATACTCCACTATGGGTCCCACTAAGGACTACTTCTGTCCCTACTATTAGACCCCGCTCCACTATGGGCCCCTCTCCCCTATAGCTAATAGTTTTGAGCTGCAGAAGCTCATTTGCACAAAATAATATTAGTCATTTTGAGGTGTTAATTATATATGATTTTGGCATCAGTTTATCCCTACAGGGATGATAAGTGTAAAAGGGGTCTGTTAGCCTATCAAGATGTTGGGTATTTTGAACCTGTTTTGGAAGTGATTTCGTGAAGATAATAAATTTTTTTTGATATATTTTATTTTTGTGTGTAAGAAAATACTTTTATATTTTAATTAGTGATAATTGTTGAAAGGATGCATGGGTTGTTATTGTTGTTATTGTGCAGTATTCCTTTGCCCAAATGGGTGGTTGAAGAAATTGGCAAAGATAAGGACCTGGCCTATACAGATAGCTGGGGCAGCTTTTTAAACTGTGAGTATGTTTCATTGGGAAGTGACAGTCGTCCTGCTTTAAAAGGGAGAACCCCTGTTCAATGCTATGCTGATTTTATGAGAAGCTTCAAAGAGAACTTCAACGAACACCTTGGTGAGACTATTGTTGTAAGGCTTCTCAACTACTACTACTTTGTTGAGATAACCAGGTCAGAGTAGCTTTTAATTCTTATTTAAAATTAGCTTGAATAGGTACCCAATCGCTTGAATTTTAAGGGATGAATATTATCACAGGAGCACCACGACTTCTGATATTTAAGGAGATACATTGACTTGCGAAAGATAGTGCAACTTTTAAGAAATTTAATAAGATCGTATGCTACATGCTTTTTATATAAGAAATTGGTTAATGCTATTCATGAAACTTTATATTTGTGAACTTAGTATTTGAAAAGTTTGTAAGCAATTAACTAATTGAAAAGAAATAGCTCATAGATATTTTCAGTGCAGGAAACCTATTCACAGAACATTGAGAATATGTTGATTAATAAATTTGGATCGTTTGAAGGTATCCAATATCACCGAATTACTTACTTTCATAAGTACAATGGATGATGCAGGAAGTCCATGTAGGAATGGGTCCTGCAGGAGAGTTGAGATATCCTTCTTACCCAATAGCTCATCATACATGGCAATTCCCTGGAATTGGAGCTTTTCAATGCTATGATAAGGTATGGATCAAACTCTAAATCTCTTTCCTCCCCGATTCATTGGCCTTAATCTTAAGGGAGTTTCTAGAAGGAGCTCCATATTCTCTTCGAGAATGTTTAGAATAGTCCTTTTAATTACGTTGAAAAATAGCCTCTTAATTATGGGTGCTCTGTGATGGACCTTATAACGTCATATGCATTGGATGAGGAAGCTTTGACCTTCCAACCTCAGATCTTTATGTGTGACATTGCTGTCACCGAGTCCTGTGGTTTAGTGTTTGTAGTGTCGATCTCCAATAGTCTATGGGCATTCAAACTTTGGGAGTTCATTCCTCTTGGTTATTTGTCCTTGGAATTATCTTATAGTCAAGTGCTAGGTCGTTACCAATTCCTTCCTTGTCTGAGTTTAATTTTTAACATCATCTTACAGGATTTCTTTCACTCCATTCTTGTCTAATGTAACTTCTGGCATATGTTGACGTTAATATAATTTCATTCTTGAAAATCATTTCTTTTGGCATGTATAATTGCAGTATATGCTGTCTAACCTTAAAGCCACTGCTGAAGCTGCTGGGCATAAAGAATGGGGTCATCCACCAAGCAATGCAGGTGACTATAACAAGTCGCCAGAGGACACCGGCTTCTTCAAAAGTGAAGGTGGGGACTGGAATTCATCTTATGGACAGTTTTTCCTTAAATGGTATTCTGACATGCTTCTTCACCATGGTGAGAAAATCCTGGCAACTGCTGTACCCATTTATAAGGGCACAGGTGCAAAACTTGCTGCTAAAGTGGCTGGCATCCATTGGCATTATGGAACAAGATCCCATGCACCAGAGCTAACTGCAGGATATTACAATACTGTATTTAATGATGGTTATCTTCCCATAGCTAATATGTTTTCTAGACATGAAGTAATCTTTAATTTTACTTGCCTTGAAATGAAAGACTCGGAAAACTGCTGTCCAGAGGAGTTGGTAAAGCAGGTTATTGATGCAACTAGGAAAAGTGGTGTTGCTATGGCTGGGGAGAATGCTCTTCCTTGTGATGACGAAGCTGCATACGAACAAATTATAAAGAATTCCAGCATGAGACCCTTACATGGTTTTACTTATTTGAGGATGAACGATAGCTTATTCGATGGTGGGAATTGGATTTGGTTTGCCTTATTTGTGGGAATAATGTCTGTGTTGTGGACACAAGGGACGAAGAATATACAGATGCCGGGCTCAATCACCAATAATATATGGATGTCTCACTAACTTCAAATTTTAATGGCACAAAGTGAAGAACTAGATGCAAACATTGGGATGTCTAGTGATATGAAAATGAATTTAGTAATGGAATCATTACGGACAAGATAGTGTTAAATTCACTTGCTAAGTCTGACTGTTATCACTCTGTAAGAATATTAAGTACTCTTTTACTCTTCTGATTTCATGAGGCCTTACAAATGTCCATTTTATATTTCATATTTCAAGAGCATTAATTCTATTATAATTTGATTTTATTTTAATTTTATAGAGGAAATATTTTTAGACATTACGGCTTGGTTTTTTATATATTTTAACTGTTATGGGTCTTTTCATTTTTTGTTAGTTCCTGAATGAGTTTTTTTAGGAATTAAATTTTGTAAGTGAAATACCTTGTCACCATAAGAGATGAGGCCACAATTCTGGTAATGTGAGATCTCATCTCTATTAACTCTTGCATAATTTTTTTGTTTATATGATTGAACTATTTAAGAGTTTTGTGGATGATAATTTATTTCATATATGTGAGACCCCATCTTCTATGTTCTTGATTTTCTTTATGTTCCTTATTGTTATCATGATTGAAATTGGATTTTTTCATGTGTTTATTGTTCCAAGACATTATATTTAGGATCTTTATGTATGACAATTGTTTCTTAATGCATAGATTTTATTCTTATATTTGAATCGATGTCTTGACTATCGTGATTATTACCAAATGATGGATTTACATAGTATTAATTAGATAGAGTTATCATTTGATTTCATTAACGAGTTATGTGAGTGGATATTAAAAAGATGAGAATTATATATGTTAAATGTTATGGTTATTAGATTTGGTTTTCTAATTGATTATTATTTTGAAATGTTATCTTAATTCATAATAGTTGTTTTGGCTATACTTATTCATGTGATGTACTGACATCTTTTTGTTAAGTGAACAAGTGAATTTGCCAATGGTAGATGGGATTACATAGCTACTTTTATTGTTTTATCTCTATGAAATATTGGCATTGTCCCATATAGAGAAATAAGGTCATGTAATGTGTTGTTATGAAACATTGTTTTATATGTTGTGTGATCATATGTATATGTGGAAGTTTATCTTATATATATTTTTAGTTATCTTTTGGTATGTTTATTTATTTTATGATTATATGGTCCTTTATGTGGTTTAAATCTTATTTTAATAGTCTTAAAAAATTCCTAGGTGATAGATTTATAGATAAGGGGTTATTTTACTTTATAAAATACTTTTATTAGTGTTTAGAACCCACTTATATTTCTCACATTTTATATTGAGAAAGTAAAAGAATGGTTACACAATAGAAGGTAGCTAATGAATTGCCAAAATATTTCTCATTTTTTAAAAGTTGTGAAATTATGATTTGGTTAGTTGGTTGGGTGGTGGCGAAAATAAGTTACTTTTCCTTTTCTTTATAGGTAAATCTTTTCTTAGAGTGTAGGGGGCTTTTCATATTTTTATTTTTTTTGCCATTTCTTTGAATTTTTTCTATCTTGGAGAGTTGCTCAAAGGTTAGAGAAAGGAGGTGTCGAGGAAGGGAAAGTTGAAGGAGGAAGCAATTTTGGGAAGAAGGAGAAAGGAAGGATTGGAAAGGAGAGGCTCGACATTTCTATTTTCAAAATTTTATTTCTTTGGAAAGCAATTTTAAGGTAAGTTTTTGAGCCCTCTTCTCAATATTTTAACATTTCTATGGTATGTGAAATATTCTAAGGGTTTTTCTTTTTATGTATTTGATTTTTTTGTAAGAAATTTGTGAAGTTTTTAAAATTGCGATGTGTTTTATGTAAAAGGAAAAATTGTGATATTTTTCAGTTGTTATGTATTTTGTGTTGTGTGGAGTTGACCACCCTTGAGAGGGTTTTGTCCTACTTGTAAGAATTTCATGAAATTATACTAAACCAAGAGAGTTGGAATCTATTTATTTCAACTCCTTCCTTGTGCCCGACCTGCAACAAAAAAAAATGAGGAAATGAAAAAAGGTCCTTTATTTCCTTTTGCTTAAAATTTTGGGTGGTTTTAGGTTATGATAAAATATAATGGTTCATTACATATACATATTTGTATAAATTTTAACCTACATGCCCAAGGCTGGCCCACTTTCCAATCAATTTTGAAATTAAATTTTATATTTATACTTCTATAAGCTAGTTTCAAACTTTGGGCCAGCTTGAATTTCATTTTTTGGAGTACCAACTTGGAGAATTTTATTTTGGAGCTCAACTTGATTTTTTTTCTTAAATTTGGTGATTGAGTATAAATAAACTTTTTTGGTATTCAAAGAGGACAATTAAAGAATGGCTATAAATTTGGGAAGAGATTCTTGAGGCAAATTTTTGGGATGAAAAACCTTAGTTATCTACTAAGGTTAGGATGCAAACCTTGACCTTATCATCTCAATTTCATCATAAATTTATAAATTGTCATAGAAAATTATGAGTGTTGATCAAAAGATAGTTTTTCATTAGGAAAGAACAAATGTGTTGATGTAGGTTTAGCCTACCATTTGGGATGCCAATCTTAAAAGGAAAAGTCTTAAAGGACCAGTGCACAAATAGGAATTGATAAGATAGGGAAACTAGGCATTCAGACTTGCAATTTATAGGATCTGTTAATCCTAACTATTTCAAAGAATTGGCTAGACTTTATAACTAATACATGAAGATTCAATACCAATTGTAAGGCATCAATGAACTATTTCTAGTCACTAGATCCCACTTGGAAGGGTAATAAGCATTGGCTAACCTCAAATCAAGGTTTTATCTAACCCATCCAAGGAGTGACACATCAAATCTAAACCTAAAGGTGATGTTGGAGAAAATTTAAGTGTTTCAAATCCTTGCAATCCGATCAAGCATAAATTCACCCTTTAGAAGCTAACTTGGGGTCAATTATACCGAACAGGTGTATTCAACCCATCAATATAAGTTTGTATGGGTTTACATTAGATTTGGGTTTACATTAGATTTGGGCTAATTTCTAGTGATCTCTAATTTTTGGTAACTGATTGTATCTCAAATATTGTAACTATTTGAAATTTCATTCTAAATAATTATTCCATTTTTTAATTTTTTGAATTTGTATCATTTTTGTGAAGTATTTGTTTAAAATCAAATATCTAAAGGTGGTCAACTAGACTTGTTAAGCCTAGTGAAATTTGTGAAACTAGATGTGGAAACCCTAGATGTGCAAAACCTTCAACAAGTTTTGTGCCTTATGAACCAAAGTGGCTTTATAATGAATGGTTCATAAGGCACAACACTTGCTAATTTTTTCTCAAATGGGGTCGCAAGCTAAGTGGGCTTAGCTTTGGGAAAAAATCCATGGTTAAGCATACTTGAGTTGGAGTAATATTGAGATGAGTGACCTCCCAGTAAGGCCCAATGCTTCACCTCTATGAGCATCACCTAGATGAAATGAGGGATAATTGGACTGTTCATTATAATTTGAGAGATGGGTTGTTGTGAACCAACACTCATTAAAAATGGGTCAATGAGTTTGACTTGTAAAACTACATAGTTGAATCTTGATAGCAATATCATAATTCGAAACATTGTGAAAAATACCTCCTATTTATCAATTGATGAGCTAAAGGGGCTCTATAATGAATGGTTCATAAGATACAACACTTGCTAAAGGTTTTTTAAATGGAGTTGCAAGCTAAGTGGGCTTAGCCTTGGGTAAACTCCATGGTTAAGTACGCTTTAGTTGGAGCAGTATTGGGATGGGTGACCTCCCAAGAAGGCCCAATGCTTCACCTCTATAAGAATCACCTAGATGCAATGAGTTCTAAGTGGACCATTCATTATCATGAGATGTGGGTTCTCATTAGCCACTACTCATGAAACATGGATCAATGAGTTTGACTCGTAAAACTACATGTAGTTGAATCTTGATACCAATATCTTGATATAAGAGAATTTGTATAGCTTATCTTGAGGTTTATCACAATGATACATATCTAATGCACCTCTTTCCTAGAAGTCTATGGGTTCAATCTATTGAATGTTTTTCACATTTTCCTCATGGAATCAAGACATTTCATGAGTTGGAAAACAAATTCATTGAAAACTTTTCATATAATATTGAACATGAAACTACCATGACTAATATTTACAATGCTAAACAAAAGAATAGGGAACATTTTCCTCTTTCCCACAAAGATGCATAAACTTGGAAAGTAAAATTCCTTATACTATATTGGAAAAACAACTTGTTCATATTTTCACTCAAAACTTAGTTCATGAAATGGAATTTTACTTGTAAATTCAAGGTAGTATTGCATTTGGAGAGGTCATTAAAAAAGGTATTAATTTTAAAAAGTCTCTCATTTCTAAGGGTCTTATGAATTTTTTTAAAAGACAAAAAAGATAACCCATCAACATCTAATGATAGACCTAGGATTTATATCAAAAACATGAACATTGTCAATGATGGTGTAGTAGATTCAAAATAAAGCCAAAAGAATTGACCACAACTTACCCTAGAATTGGCAACAAACAATCAAAAAAACACTCAAGGTGTTAATATTCATAGAAGATCACCTAGAAAATGTAATGATCCTAAAATAAAATACACTCCTTTACGGGAACCTATTGAATAATCTTTGCAAAAAAAGATCCAAGATAAACTTATCACATTACTAGAATTCAAAAAAATTGAACCTCCATGGTACAAAGAGAATGAATATTGTGAGTAGCATAGAACCAAGGGAGATAAGAATTTTGATTGATTTAAATTAAAAGTATTATTCAAGACCATATAGAGAAAGATGACATTAGTATAGAACATACACCTTCAACCAATAATGATCTCAATATATTCCAAGATCCTATCCCAAAACATGGAAAAGGGGAACCCTCAAATAAAGATAGTAGTCCTAAACCAGCCAATTATGCTTCTATTCCATATGATTATACCATATCTCATGTATGGGAAGTCATTCTTCATGTCTCAACCATAACTACCCTAGAAAAAATTCCTAAATGTACAATAACCACATGTAGGAGTAAAGTAACCTTCCAAGGGGACCAATATACACCACCTTCTAAATATGATTACAACCTATTACATCATCTAAAGAAAATTTCAATGTAAATTTCTATTGTAGAGTTCCTAAAAATATCCCTCCCACATAACAAAATATTCAAAAAAAGTCCTTCAAGAGTCTATCGCATGAGTAATAATATAGATATTGCTCAATTTAAGCCATGGTAGGACAGATTCAACTCTGCATAATTTGGTAACCGTTGAAAAAGGAATTCCTTCTATTAATCCATCTCATAATGAGGCCTTATACCTAGAATTCTTCATCCACAAAAATAGACTTAAGAGAGTCAAGACTGATAGTGGGGCAATGCTAAACATTTGTAACCTTCAACTAGTAAAATGATTAGGATATATCGATGGTTTCATTGATTTCCAAAAGTGAACACAATAAAAGCTTATGATGATGATGAGCATGACTATGAAGGAAAAATAAAATTACCAATTCAAGTTGGTCTTGCTATAGTGGACAACATTCTTCAAGTCTTAGATCTTGGTCTTCTATATAATATCCTTCATGGTCATCCATAGATGCATGCTTTGTAAGCCATTCCCTTTACATATAATCAATGACTAAAATTTTCCTATGAGGGTGCCAAATTCACTATTTTAGGAGATCATCACGCTTTTGAATGTTCTAAAAAATTTTAAGATTTTTTTTGCAAAGTTATCCAATTACCTAGCAATCATGCAGATTCACCTTTATCATCTTGCATTGATCCATCCACCTTATCCTCATATTTTTCTTTACATACCACCATTCTCAAGATCAAGGTCCAAGTTAATGACAATTGGTTGGGAGAGTATAACATGAATGAATCTCTTTATGTGGGAAAACTTCCACTTTCACCAAAATAATATGGGAAGCTAAAACCTAAGCAATATCTGGCAACAATTATTATCAAGAATAAATTAATAAAATTTTCACAATCAGGTCAATTAGATAAGGAAACCATATAAGATGGCATTTATAAATGGCTATGTAAAGAGGAAAAATAAAATTTTTCCATAGTATCAACTAATAAACATCCTAAGGGCCTATGTATAATCAAGAATGGGTTATAAAGGACAAGTGTCTTAGGATATTAAAAATAAGGAATCATAGAGCCAATACATATGAAAATGAGAAATAATAATGAAGTATTTGGGTTTGGGTCCTTGAAAATCTATTTTAAACCTAAGATAGTTGAGTATTTTCCCATTGTTGAAACTTTCAAAGGGGACCCATTTCAAGATTCCATGCATATTACATATATCTATTCTTAGATCATTCCATTTGTATCTTATCATCCATGTCATTTACCTCCATACCACAAGCTAAATTTATTTCCCTTATTTATCCTCAACTCATAGATTGGGATCAATAAGGATCACTAGTTCTAGATACATTCCAAAATTAATAGGCCATTATGGAATTTATGGGTCTAAGAGAAACTAAAACTTTAGGAGATCATAAAGGTGGTCTTGTTGTTGGTCCAAATGGCACAACAACATGCAAACAAAATATTGCTATTTTGTTTCTCCTGAAAGAGAAAGACAACACAAGGATGTCCTAGCTCCCAAGGTCTATGTAGTTGGTTCTCAACTGTACTGATGTCCCTCAGTGATTGATGTGAACTATAATGTTCAAGGGGCTTGTTGGTGTTGGGGCTTTTGGATTGCTCTAGGATCAAGCATGAAATCAAACCTATTATAACTAGGCTTTTTAAAGAAACAAAAAAAAAGATAGGTCAGAGCTTTGGAACAGAAAAGAACAATAATTCATCCAACTTAACTAGACTTGTTACCTTTCAAGGAATTCCTAACTAAAACTGCATAACAAAATTAACTTGTGATTGACACACAATTTCATTCATTCACAGTGTTGATTTCCACAACAAACTATAAGTTACCACTGTAAACAAGACATAAAATCAAACTTCATTCCTTGAAAGCTCCTCAAATCAAATGATTAACTTAAGAAAAATATCACTCAGGAACACAATGTGAAGTAGATTAAAATCTAATTGCTTCTACTATTAATGAAACATATAAGCAATATTTACAAAGCTAGCAAAATCACCAGTGTATAGAAAAGCTATGTCTTCAGACTGTTTCCATCTATACTAAGAGAACTTGAGAAATAGATTACAATCTATGTGGAATCTGACTCCTAACTAAGAAGATGAAAGAAGCTCCCATTACAGAGAATCAGGATGCAGCTCTATCCTCTCTAACTGACTTTTCTTTCTAATTTCTAACTCTTAACTTACAACTGTAAGTTCTAACCCTACACCTTCTATTTTTCTCTATAGGTTCTAAAAGTTCTAACATTTACAAAGAGGCAAGAATGCCATATATATAATGTTCCAAAAAAGAATACATGTCGTCCCCTGTATTAGGGTTTACAAAATATTTGCTTTCAGGAGGGTCGGCTCTCAGATCTTTTGAAGAGAGTCAATGCTGCATTCAATGTGAAGTCCTACTGTCCATATTGCTGAAAGGTTATTTCGGGGGTGATCTTAGTTCTTTTGTAGTTGCAACATTTACTACTGGTATGTGTGCCTATCTTTCAACTCCTTCGAAGGGTTGTCTTGAATGCTCCAAAGCATTTGTCCATTCATACCAATCCACCCCTGCTAGTGGTCATCATAGCTATCCCTATGAGTCATGGTTACTCCCTTTCTTTGACTTCCTTCATGTTCTAGACCTTTCCGCCCATGGACCCTCTTCTAGAAGCATCATTGGGCCTTCTTGTAGATTTGAACATCATCATTCTCGAGTCGATCCATCAGCTCGAGATCTCAGACGGAGTCCATGTTGTTTGTATCCTACAGGCTTCCCTCATAGGAATAGTCAATTAGCCAAATTGTCGCTAGTCAGTCCTCTCAGATTATCCTGATTGATTAGACATACGCCATGCTAGATTCTCGGGCGGTCAAAGGTGATCCCCATTGAATCACATGTCGGCGATCCCCCTGATGTAATTATATCGCTTCTAGCAATTATCAGCATAGCGGGTGATAGTCGGTAAGACCTTTTGGTGAGCCACAAAAGTCATATCAAGCTCACAAAGACCACTGGCAAGGCAGTCGCTAGTCGGTGGGACATCTCGGCGAAGCTCAAGATCCTTTTGCGAGCTCATTTTTCATGTTGAGGAGACATCTTTGTTTTGGGAAGACCTTACCCTCAACTCAATCCATCACACCGAAGGGAGAAATCATGTTGGTGAGACTATCGCTTGTCGATGTGACCTTATAGCGAAGCCCCTTCATTCGTTTGGAGTCTCCCCAATTTCCTCTTGTTCTCTTTGAGCTCCTTCTATATTCCCCAAGACCCTATCGGGTTGGCAGGACCTCATGGCGATGTCTTCCTTTTTCTTGCCGAGCTCATTTCATTTCGGTGAAACCTTTTCCCCTTCGGCGGGACCTTTCGCTGAAGGCTATACCTCTTAGCAAGATCCTATCAGGCTAAAATTTCTTTCGATAGGAGCCTACTTGATCAGTGAGACATCATACTGAATACCCCTTTTCTTTTGTTGAGACACTTTGGAGTCACCTAGAAATTTTGCCGAATGCATTCATTCTCCCCGATGGCATATCCTATTGGTGAGACATCTCCTAATTGCCGAGACCTCGTGGCGATGAAATCTTGCTTTTCCGATGTCGTTTCATTCATTGAGACGCTGATGGATTGGCAAGACTTATGCCGATATTACCTCCGTGTTGCCAAGACTCCTTTCGGTCGGTGAGACTTTACATTGACTAAAGCTTTCCTTCACTAAGCCTTGAGCATTTTAGGGAGACCAACAACCATTGATGAGACATCTCACCGAGTTCATTTCATTTTGGCCAGACTTTATCTCCTCGGCATGACATCACATTGAATCCCCTTGCCCTTCGGTGAGACACCATGCTTATCAACCAGACTTTATGCTGAAGGTAGAACCTTTTGTCGATCTTTTCATTTCAGGGAGACCTCTCTGTAGTCATGCTGATATGTATTCCTTTGTTTCATATGCATCGCTGTAAATTCCTCTTATCAGGGAGACGTCCTGTAGATACCTTATGTCTCACTGAAACCTTTATATGTTCACTTTTTGTTGCCATGACAATCTCGTTCTTTCCCCGATGAAGCAACATGTCAGTGTGACATCATAGGTCAGCAAGACTGCAAGACCTCATGCTGATAGACCCCCTTTTGTGCTTTGTCAGTGAGACCCAATGCACTCACCAAGACATCTCTCTGAGTTCAAAATTTTCTCACCGAGATATATGTTCTTATCGGTGGTCAACAAGACTTAAGGCACTCGGCGAGACCACACACCGAAGACACAACTCTTGCCGAAGTGTTTACCCATTCTGTGCCAGTCAGTGAGACTTGAAGAATTCACCGAGCCCTCATCATGAAGGAAAGATCTCCCGCCGATATGTGTATCCTTTTGTCACTGATCGATGAGACATAAAGATCTCGCCGAGACCTTTTCTCTGAAGGAGACTTTCATGCCGATGGGAAACTCCTAGTCACCAGGACAATGATTGATTTCTTGCCGATAGGTACCTGCATGTGAATTCCACTCACTGTGACATCCCTGAGGTCTTGCCAATAGGCAACATAGACGCCCATTAACAAAATTCACTGGTAGTCACCAAGACATTTACAAGGTCTCACTGACTTTCTTCTTAGAGGAAAATTATGACCAACTGGACTGAGGAATACATTCTAACTGAGCTCCCTTGGAAAATATCATCATGTGTGTGATTTAATCCTGCAAAACAAAGTCCCCATTAGTCCTCAGAAGCACATAAGATACATTATCATAAGATACACTATTTCCTATGATAATGTCATTGAATTCTTAGCAAGAAGAAAAACAACTCAAGCTGAGACAAAACCAAAATTTGACAAAACAAGAAGATAAACTCAGGCAGAAAACCAGGACTCCCAAGAGAAAAGAAAATAACCAAAGTCAACAAATCAAGATAGAAGGGGGGACCCATTTTGTTCCAAATCAAAATGGGGTGGTTATGCAAGGCATAATAGGTCTTTTCATAGAACTTGACGAGAAAGCATATTGTGGTGAAACTTCAAAACCCCTCAATCATAATAAATAATTAAACATAGTGAGACAACCCTATAAATTAAAACATGTTTTATCATTATTTGAGGAATAAAATGGGAAGCTTGATCTTTCCACGATGTCTACATATCAAGAAAAATCTTCTCTATTGATAGAATCATCACAAGAGGTAAACCTAGGTACAATAGAAAACATTGAGATAATATGTTTTGTAGCATCTTTATTGAATCACAAGAAAATGAAGAATTTATGGCATTATTTTAAAACAAAACTATAATTTTTTCATGGTCTTATGTGGGAATGCTAGGTCTTGTTGATGGGTGTTTTTTACACACTTTCTCAACATAGGCAGTGCGTAGGTGCACTACCTCTCTTGAAAGGAAATCTCCAACGACAAGTTGTTGAAAATCTCCCCAAGGTCTCTCAGGTGTCAGGTCATGACTTGCATGGAACTCCTTAGCTAATTTTAATGTGATTTTTCTGGTAATCACAGGGTGGAGTTACGTAGCTGGATGTGAGGTAGATCTTCAAATCCAAAGCTTCTAAGATGGAGGTATGGTTTCACTTTGTTGTTGGTTCGGACAACAGTCCAAAACTTTGATGTTTCCTCAAGTTTGGCTTTACAATGTGCAATGAACCTTAGCATAGGCTATTTCTAAAAAAAAAAAAAAAGAGTAGGGAAGATGGAAAGTTCCTAGATCTACAACTAACTGTGAACAGTAATTATGGAGTTCCCACAATGGATAGCTTCCTTAAAACAAGATTTCACTTAACTAGAAATCTCACAGTCTCATGAAATTTGTGCTATCTTCTAAGGTCTGCAAATATTTCACCTTTCATTCACCATATGCATGCATGAACAAAGATAAAAGTGTGGAGCAGCTTTGAATTTAAGACTAGACTAACTTTACATAGCTATCTACCAGTAGCAAGCAACAAAAAGTATGGACTAAGAAGGTATCTACACAGCAGGAATTTTCACAACTACGGAACAACATTTCTAAAATCTATCAAAGCAAGAATACAACTAACTAAAAAAACAATATAAAAATAAGTAAAGCATTTAACAATGGAGGTTGAATCAAGTAACATGTGAAAAACTCAAAAAATATACCAAGTTAAAGTATTTTCATTATAAATTTCTGTAGCATGTCCTTACAACAACTCAACTCCCTTTGCAAATGAAAGGAGACCCCTATTTATAGTGCCCAAAAAGTTAAATGAATGGCCAAGATTAATTCTCATTGTGTGGCCAAGATTCATTATAGAATAGGGTTTCACCCACCCCCAATATATTACAATTTAAAATTAAATTCTTGTCTCTTTCCCTATTTTGTCCTTTAGTGACGACACTGTAGCACTTTGTCTTTTGTTGATTGCTCTCTTTGCTACAGTTACTCCTTCCAATTTTCTTCACTAACAATAGGGTTGCCTTCTTGCTTCTTCAAGGCCACATATACTATGAATTTCAAGACTACCAGCTAGAGTTTGTTGACCTCTATGATCTTGGATCTCATCACTTGATAGCTCCACTCCTTGGATTGCTCAACAAGCCTTTCCCAAACTTCCTCATCTTTAGAAATGTGATCACATAACAGCTCTAATTGGGTGAAAGCTCAGGCTACAAAACTCATAAAGTTTGTGGTTATTTCACCTGACATCCCATATTCCATCCTTTTTTGGAAATGAGGCCTTACTTTCTCTGGTTCCATTTGCACGACAGGCATATCATAGCCTATCATTAACTTCAAATACTGAATGCTATCCACTCTAATTTATTTGACCCATTCTATATCTAGATCCACTTTGTCAATTAGCTACTCCAACCTTTCTTTTATGTTCTCAAAGTCCCACCTCCACACATCCATTAGCCAGTGATCGTCCCTTTTGAATGCAATCTCATTTTCCCATATTGGACTTGGAAGCTTTAGGATAGCCTCGATCTTTGGATAGGTGGACTCGTACCTCGCCAGAAGTCAGAACAGAGTCTTCTTGTGCCCTCAAGGGACTACTCTAAGTCTAGGAACTTCTTGGCTATCTGGACAGCTCGACCAATGCCCTCATTTCTGACATCTAGAACCTGTCAGAACTAGCTTTTTGTAGTTCTGTCCAAATTCTTTCTCTTCTCTAGCTTGTCAATTTGTTCCTTGGACAACAATTGTGGTGGAGCCATGGATGTGGTGGGTATTTCTTTAGCTGAGGACCATTGTTGGATGTAGGCTGTTAGATCAGCCACCTGAGCTTTAAGCTCATCCTTTGAAAATTTGTCCTATTGTATCATATGTACCACTGTGGCTACATAATCTTTGAGGTGCTCCACCTTCTGTTCCCTGTTAGTAGTTCCTAAATCAATGGTGGAGTTGTTGTAACTTATTCATTCCCCGCCCACCACTAGCGTGGCTATTTACACTGCTCGAGACCCAGAAGCATCCATTGTTACCTTGGATCTAATCTTAGGCTTCTTCTCTTTTCTAGTTGTGATCTACACTCGGGATAAGATAGCCTCCAGCCTGGCTCTTGGGTCCTTTGGTGTGAGAGTTTTCTTTTCAAGCTATCTCTCTAGCAATTCAAGCATAGCAGAATTTTCCTTAGGTGATTCATGATCACCCTCGCCTTCCTCGGCTAAGATCTCTATTTTCTTATTTCTAGGGGCCCTTTCTTCCATTTAAGCAGCATCTCCTTCTTCTTCATCAGAGTCCTGGATGAACACAAGGTACTTGATGGGAGGCTTGGTAGGTAATTGCTCTCGGAGACTTTCTTCTTTCTTTATTTCCTTCCCCTCCCTTTCAAAAGTTTGCACAACCTTGTGCACACACTCCTTGGGCTCTCAATTTTAAGGCCCTTGACAGTTTGAGTCTCACTCTCAGGCTTATCTTCTCTTTCAATTTCCTCCTCTTGAAAATGGGATGAGACACCCTCTTGTAGTTCCCCTGTAGGGAGCTCCACATCTTCTGCTACCTTGTCTTCTTGTTGTTGTCCTTATTCTCTAAGAGGTTACCTTTCTGCCTCTTCTTCATCACCCTTCAACTACTAGGCCATCTCTTCTTCAAGATCATCATCGAAGGTCTATATGATGACCCTACCACCGACATCCTCTTCCTCACCCCTGCTCTTTGAAGAGCCTATTCCTTCCTACTCGTAGGCCACCTTGTCAATTGTTTAGTGTTCGTACTCTGAGTGTTCATGGTATTCATTGACCTCCTCTTCAAATGGCTTCAAGGCCTTTTTCTCTTGTCTCTCCCACTCCTCAGAAATTAACATGGTGGCCTCCATAGCCAGTGGTCCTGCCAGAGTCTGTGAAGGTTTAGTAGTAGAGAGGACTTGCATTAGGGCCACTTGAAGAGTGGGGTCCATAAGGATCTACTAGAGCTCGGAGGGGAGATTATGCATATGTTTTACGAAGGCCTCAGGCAAGGTAGGAGTGGGTATTGGTGCCGTCACTATAACTAATGGGAGTGATGTTGTAGGTGACATTGCAGCAGAGGAAGGGGGAGTAGATATGGCGGAGGAAGAGTCAATTTCACTATTACATGCTCGGCTAGAGGTGAAGGGGAAAGATGGACTGAGATGTCCACTGCCGATGGGGATGTAGCGACCATGGCTAGGGAGGCAGATGATGGGGCAGTCGAGATAGGGGGAGCCGAAAGAGGTTATAACTGATTCGTCCCCTTTTCTTCTTCCTCTTGGATTACAGGCTATTCTGTGGTGCCTCTTGTTTGCTTGAGCCTTTTAGAAGGTGAGCCTCTTGGATCCTTCCTTGTGTATACTTTGGGATTCGGAGATTGATCCATTTCTATTTCTTTCCTCTTCTTAGATCTAGTGATTGGAGGAGATTTGAATGTACCTCTCGTTGAAGTTGTGGCAGTGACATCTTCAGTGGCACTGGGCTCACTCTTAGCCCTTCATATGTCAGGACCACCCCTTGATGTTTCAATCGGGCCACCTGTCCATCAACCCATTCTTTGGTTCAAGCCATAATTGATTTAGTTATAATATTGAGGTCATTGACCTCCTATTCATCCCAATCTATTGTTGGTAGTGGCAAGTTGGCGACTGCAAGGTATTTGGGGTCCATTATGGTGCTTTCATCCTCTTTGACTTGATCTAGTTTGGGAAATGATTGCACCCTTCTTATGAAGTACGCAGTCATCCTCATGTAGTGCCTTGCATGCACTTCCTTGTCTTCCTGACAATCTATCCAAAAGTCCTCAATGTGGTGCAAATGAGCAAACCATGACCCTAGTGCTTTCCTTATATGCCCATATGGATCCTTCGTGGGCGAGCAGTGTGTAGGAAAAAATGATAATCTTTCAATTCTTTCTCAGAATTCCTAGCACACTGGGAAGTTTGTAATTTGTACATTCCTCGGCTAAAAGTTAAGGGGTAGGAGATCCCTACCAAGTGTTTGTTGCTGAAGACTGACTGTATGTTTTGGAGCTTCTAGGAGAGTTCCAATAGGATGATCTGATCATTGGGGTATCAGGGAAGCTTATTTGGCCTTTCTGTGAAGCCCTAAGCGTGAATGTATGTGAACTTTGGATACTAAATGAAAAGGAAAGCATACTGCTTCAAGAATTCCCAAGTATTGTGAGAGACCCTTCTATCGAAATCCCCTACAATCACTCTGATGATATGGCCAATGAAGGCATTTTTTACCCTGTAATATTCCTTCTTGAAGTTCTGGTGCTGGAGCTGGTAGTACCTCTCATAGACCTTCAATTTTTGACCCTGCTCCCCATTGGGTGCCACAAACAATCCACTATATTGCCTTTGGTCTACCAAGGAATAGACCAAATAGGAGGTCATGTAGAACTTGGAGCTTTTCTTCATGTTCATGAACTGCTCATTGAAGCAGTTGCTTATAATGCCTCCCCAGTAGAATGAGGATTTTGTGGTGATGTCTTCATTCCTGCAGAGGATCTTCTAAAAAAACTACACCATCCATTCCTGAAAGAAGGCAGTAATAGGGAGACCCATCACCCTGCTCAACATAGTGACTAAGTCATGGTAATCTTCATGGAAATCACTACAAAAGTGTTCTTGAGGAACCTTCACAGCGCTGCGCTATTTCTCTTTGAGCCAATGTTGATTTATCAATTTCTTGTAGCCTATCGGGTTGTCGTCCCATGCTGCTTTGCATTCCTCTATGGTAGGTGTCTCCATCTTGACGAAGGTGGGAATGTGGAAGTCCTCAACTGACATGTTAGCAAGAATGTTCCCATCCCAGTCAAGAATTGTTCATGTCTGGGGTTGATATGCCTTTCAGCAAGCCATGACCAACTCAGGGGAAAGAGGGATGGAGGGAAACCTGCATCCTTTGCAACTCCACTTCGCTTGATCACCTTTGCATTCTTGGTTTTCAGGTTGAATATGACCCTTTGCTTAAATTCATCAATATCGACATGGCCAATATTGGTTTTTGTGATTTCTTTCCAGTTGGTGATAATCTTCAAGTGCAAGGGTTCACCCTAGAATTGGTACTTCATCTGGTCCTTGTCTTCTTTCCCATGAGGAGTCTTGCCCTATTTCTTTCCTTTGTCCTTTTCTGCAGCAGTCCCCGAGGGTCTTGCACTTGATTCCATATATCCTGCAAGCAAAGGCATAGTCAATGCAATCGATCATGAAATCTTTTACGTTAGTCAAAATCCCATGGATGAAATAAAATTTAGACAATTTTTCATTCATAAAATCAAACTTTTACTTCCAAATGTTATTAGTCCTTCAAGTGAGGGTTTTCGGACAATCCAGGCCCAGAGGCCCAGACTTCCTCGGCAGGAATGCTATTTTGAAAGGGAAAATGTGGTAGTGCAATCTAGGAGATTTATCCCAACTAAATTTTGATGGTTCAAAAGGCTCATATCAAAGAGGGCTTAATTTGAGCACATGGGTCGAGATCAGATTTCAAATTTGAGGTCATTTGGATCAATTTGAGAGCATCTAGAAGTACAGGGCCAAAAGGTTGTCTGGGGTTGGTTGTTTGAAATGACCAAAAATAAAGGGAATTTCATAGACGAAATTCCAAGTTCTAGGACCCAGGGGGTCTAGGGATAGCCATGGTTTTCCTTCGTATTTGAAGGCGTTCGGGCCTTGAGAGCTGGGAAACTGCCCCACTTTAGTCATTCAGAATGGCGATCACTAGACAGAAGTCCAGAGGGAATGGCTCAGCAGACCGAACCCAGTAACAAGGTTGGGCATTAGATTTCCATTTCAGGTTCTCATTCAGCGAATAGGAGGGCGAGGCCTAGAGGCTGGTAAGGAGCATGCACTTTTCCCTTTTGGAATGGCAGAGATGGGATGGAGTCCCAATGGGCGGAGCCCGGCAAGGGCAAGGATGTCAAAATTGAGTGTTTTTCGGTCTTGTTGCAAATGGAGGCTTGGGCTTCATGAGGCAGAAGGACATTAGTGATCGGTCATCTGAAATGGAAAATAACCCATGGAAGTTCACGAATGCAAGTCCGTAGACTGGGACTCGGTGAAGTGACAAAGAGTTTGGTTTGCGCGCAACACCTAACGACGAAGGGTGAGGCAGGCTTTGGAACTTGGGTGGATGGGGTGTGTAAGCCATTTAGGAATGGTGAAAACCTCACAGAGTTCTAGACATAGAAGTCTGGGTTCCTAGGCCCAAAAAGATAGAACAGTGGCCAAATTTTGAAGATCCTAAGTTTTCAATCTTGGTGGCGAACTGCCAATGGAGGTTCGAAGTGGCAGGCCCGAGAGAGCATCTTGCCATTTTGAAAGTTCACTTTGTTTCCAAGTTTGTCAGCCATAGGAAGACCCAGGCCGAGAGGACGTGAATGCCCCTATATGATGAACGATTGTGATGAGGTGAAGTTCTGGACCGACTTTAGGAGTGCTTTGGATGATTTTTTAAAATTTGAAGATGTGGATTTTGTGCGTTATCTCATGTTTTACCATTTAAACATAATTTAGCCCATGTTATTCATCATTTTAGGCATTGAAATCATAAAAAAACTTCTCAAGAGGGCAAACAGACAACCTACCTCGGGAGTCCGATGAGAGAAGATGTGCAATCCACTAAGGGTTGGAAAATGATGACAACAGGTGCAAGGGCGATGATTGATGAAGGCAGTGATCTTCTCTGGAAAGCACTCTGATCTCTCTAAAAAACCTGACAAATGAAAATGACAGGTTGGGTAAGATATTTATACCTAAAAATGCATTTAATTCCCCATTTAGTGTAGGTACAGTCAATCAATTGGTTGGTGGATTTGAATTGGCGGACGATAGCGGGAGGTCTGGGGTCCGGGGGCCAAAAAGATGTGAGGTGGCAACTGTTTAAAATTCATTTTACAAACTGACGACCAAATGGATCTTGGGGCCCAAAGGGCAGAGTTCTATCGGTGATTTTCTGCTGGGAACGACAAAGTCTGCACAGAGTTCCGGGAGCGGAAGTCCAGATGGTTAGGCCCGAAGGAAAAGAAGGTAGGCCAAAATGTTCACAAATTTCACTGAACGGAAAATAGGGAGCCGAGTCTCGAGGGCCAAGAAGGTAGAAACCTTCCATCATTCAAAACAACAAACACAAGGGGGAAACCCAGCTAGGGAAACCCAACAGGGTGGGCCCGCCAAGCTCCAAGGCTGCTGGCAAAGGAAAACTACCAAGGAAACTCTGCAAGGCACCAAGACTTGACATAATTGAAGGGGTGAAATATGGTCATCTCAAGATGATACTTTGGAGGTATGTTGATTTCCTAGGTCACTAAAATTTCAGCACGCAAAATGAGGCAGCGACAAAAATGACCCAGCAAGGCAAAAGAAAAAGAGGGTCCCCATTCTGAATGGGGCGTGTGTGCTGAGGGCACAACAAATGGTGACTCCACTGGGAAATGCTCCTGAGTGTTCTAAGGATAAGTATTCATCAAGGATCCAAAATCTCTGGTTTCGCAAACTAGTAGTGGACTTTGAAAGGTGAACTGGGAGAACAGGATCCTTAATTGGGTTAGTCTATAGGACATCTTAGAATTGTGTGTAGTGAATTCATTCCTTTCCATAGGGCTGTGACCAGTGGCTGCTAATCCAACCGAGCAAGCTACATAAACCATCCAACACCAAAAGTAACCTAGACATTGCTCCATTGCCAGTCATGCATCCATAGCCCCAATGGAGTTGTTGCTGTGATCCCACAGATATTGCTCTACTACCGGCCAGGCATCCATAGCCCTGGTAGAGTTATCCGCACACCCATATGGTCACTTAATTTTCAAAATTTCTTTCTCTTTTGTTTTGATATTTCTTTCAATGTCCCTTTTCTCACTTATTTTTTTCTTGATTAGGTAAGCACTGAAGCCTACAATGGGTTTGGGGACCACAGTGGTCACTGGAGCAGACTTAAGATTTTTTGCTCACTAGCGTGTCATAGCAACCATGGTACAATCCTTTAGAAATGATTAATATGTGTTTTGTGCAAGATTTGAGATGTGTGTAAAGAGATCTAACCAAGGGTTGAGTTCTAAGGTAGAGTTCAAATGAGAAAATCATTCCTAGGAAACCTTCAGAGACCATTAGTTGGGAATGAATGTTTAGCCAAAGAACACCAAGGATAGACAACAAAGCAAACCATTTGATGAGTGAGCACGACCACTACAAGGGGATGAAGAACACCCTTTTCAAAACAAAACAATCGAGGGAACAAGCAAATAGAGTGACGCGAAACAACAAGATGCAAGCAAACCAAAAGGCAACCTACTCTAACCTATGTACAAATATTTACAAGGAAGAGCTCGAGAGAGCTCAGGATTGAAAGTAATGCTTCAAGTGCTACCCATTGACTGGCAACAAGACATCTTCACTAATTAAGGTCTTTAGGTGGAAAGCATTGTCTCCCAAAATTTTAGCTATTTGAAAGGGGCCAAGCCAAAGCTTGTCAAATTTGTTGTGTCCCCCTTCTTTTTCATGTGCCTTGTCCCAATATAGGACCAAATATGTAATTCTAAAGGCCTTGATTTTAGCTCGATGATCGAACCATCTCTTAACCACACCCTGATGTTTTGCGAAATTTTCTATTGCACAGTCTCAGACTTCTTCTAAATGCAAGAGCTTAGCTAACCGAATTTCTCTACGATCCCCTCCCTCATAAAAGTTGATAAACCAGAGAGTGAGAATCTTCAAGTGGATAGGGAATACAGGCTCTAGGCCATAAACGTGATGGAATGGGGAATTGCAAAGGGAAGCCTTATGGTGAGTGCGGTCCGCCCAAAGGGCAAAATGGAGCTGGGTATGCTAGTCCTTGGGATTCCTATTTGACAGTTTCTTGATCACGGTGATCAAGTTCTTAATCATGGACTTAGTGAGGCCATTACCTTGAGGGTAGTAATTAGATGAAAACTTAAGGGAAATCCTGTAGTTGAAGGCCCAACTAGAAAATTTTAATGAAGCAAATGTAGGTCCATTGTCACACACCAATGCATAAGGACAACCAAAGTGATTTAAAATGAAACTTTCCAAAAAATTAGTAACTACTTTAGTTGTGCATAGCTTACATACAATTACTTCTATCCATCTAATACATTAATTAGTAGCAGTAAGAATGTACTTGTGTCCCACGGATGATGGAGGGCTTACCAGACTGATGAAGTCAAGGCCCCACTGCACAAACGGTCTCACCTCCACCACGGGCTGTAGTGGAGTAGCAACATTCTTCTCCTTGGTGGTGGCTATCTGACATGTGTGACATGAGTGAACATGAAAATGAGAATCTTTGAAGACAGTTGGCCAATAATACCCCACTCTCAATATCTGATGTGCGGTGGAAGGACCAGATCCATGGCCAGTGCCAAACTTGTCATGAAACTCTTTTAAGACTCAGTCTGCTTCTTCCTTACCAAGGCATCTTAAGTAGATGCCTTCATGATTCTTCTTGTATAAAATGGACCCTTATAACATGTAACCACTTCTTTTCAATCTAAGAGCACTCTTTTGGACTCCTTTTAGGTGAGGCGGACAATTGTGGTTTAGCAAATAATAGATGACATTCTCGTACCATTATCCTAGGGAAATATCCTTGAGCTGGTATTGTTACATAGTGAGTTCGGGTCCAGCCTCTGTTGTCACTTCAGTGATTGTACAGGTAAGTGCCTGTCCTCTCACCAACTTCATCGGTTGGATTTCCATATCATACTCTTGGAGCAATGTGACCCATTTATCTTTTCGTTTGCCTAATTCATTTTGCATAAGCATCATTTTCACTATTTGATTAGGGACAATGGAAAACACTTTATTGCATAGGATATAATGCCAAAATTTCTTCACCCCCCTAACAAGGGCATATGCCTGCTTTTCTACGTTGTGGTAGCATAATTCAACATCTTTCAATGAAGCACTCATGAAGGCGATCGGGTGCTCATTTCCTTCATCATCTTTCTGAGTCAGAATGCTAGCGCAAGAATTCTCTGAAGCAAATGAATAGTTGTGGAATGACTTTAGATAGTTTGGGTTGACTAGTACAGGTGCCTCAACAATGGCCCATTTGATTTCCTCAAAGGCTTGCTTGGCTTTGAGAGTCCACTCAACTTTTGCATCTTGCTTTAACATAGCATTGAGGGGTTTGACAATCTCAGCGAAGCCCATGATAAATTTCTTGACAAAGTTGATCTTTTTGAAGAAGGATTTCAATTCTTTCTTGCTTCCTGGTGGTGAGATCTTTAGCAAAGACTGGATATGTTTAGGGTCTGTGGAGATTCCCTGTTCTGAAATAACATGCCCAAGCAATCCACCTTTAGTCACACAAAAAATGTACTTCTCGGGGTTAAGTGAAACCCCAAACTCCCTACATCATTGAAACACCTTGCATAGATCAGAAACATGGTCACTCCACCTTTTAGAAAACACAGTTAAATCATCCATGTAGATGATTATGCATTTTCCAATCAGATCTTTGAAGGTGATATCCATGACATGTTGGAAGGTGGCGCCAGTGTTAATGAGCCCAAAAGGCATTCTCTTGTAAGCGAATGTCACCCACTTAGTGGTGAATATTGTTTTATGGAAGTCTTCATACTGCACCATCACCTGGGTGTACCTAGAGTACCCATCAAGGAAAGAAATCATTTGGGAGTCGTTGACGATCTGCAACACCTCATCCAATAAAGGCATTGGATAGTTTTCCTTCTCTGAAGCTTAGTTCAAATTATGAAAGTCTACACACAATCTGATTTCTCCATTCTTTTTTCTGACCGGGACCAAGTTGGCCACCCATGTAGAATGCCTAACTAGGAAGATAATCCTTGCCGAAAGCAACTTTTGCACCTCTTTGTAAATGATGAGCTCCAACACAGAATTAATAGGACACTGCCACTGATGGAATGGCCTCACTTCTATCTTGAGAGGGATGGTGTGCATGATGATGGAGGTGTCATAAGTCTTTAAATCCTCGTAACTCCATGCCACCACATTAGGATACTTCCACAAAGCATCAATGATTTCCTTCTTTTCCTCAGGCGTGCATATTTTTCCAATAAAAACATTCTTGATCTCCTCGGCTGTCCCAAAATTGTGAGCATCACACTGGTTGCTTATGGATTCTTACTTTTTTTTCTGATTCTGATCTTTGATCTGGTCCAAATGAAATAAGCATTCTAGCTGAACCATACCTCTGGGAATTGTATTGGTTTTGAGGTTGATGACTCCTTCTATGTCCAATTCAGCCTCTTCTGGATCAGCCTCATCAATTATTTGGGTGGTGAAGAAATCGAAACTTGTGATGAATTCAAGGATATGTTTGTCATCATTGAAGACCTAAAAGTGAGTGACATTATTTGGGACAGATGGCGTAGATGTTAACTCAACTTTAAATTTCTTAAGCCCATACAAGGAGAGGGGTTGCAAAGTGTTGGCTGCTTAAGCCAAGGCATCGGCTGTATGATTTTGAGCACAAGGTATGAGGTGTATATTGAATGCATCTAAACCTTCTAAGAGATCCCAAACCCTATGCCTATAGTTTTGAAGTCTTCTATCATGGCAAGAATACAATTTTCTAATTTTTTTAACTATGAGTTCAGAATCCCCAAAAACTTGCAGCATTTTGACATTTTTCTTCAAGGCCATAATAAGGCCATGGACTAACACCTCATATTCTGCTACATTATTGGTGCAATAAAACTACAATCTATGGGAAGCAAAAAAGGTCTTACCCATTGGGTTGATGAGTTCGAACCTGACACCAACTCCTTGTTTTGACTTGGACCCATCAAATCAGAGCATCCAAAATTTGGAAAGTTCCTTGACTTTAGGTCCAACCAAGCTCTTACTTCCATTTAGCTATGTGGTTGCCTTTGTAATCTTAGGGGAATCTTTTAACTCAGTGCGTTGAACAACAGGTGGTTCTGCCAACACCTCCTTTGGTGTTTCCTTCTGAGGGATAGCTGATTTTTTAACATGCTCTACTATTGTTTGACATAAGTAGCAATCAAACTCGGAATGGGTAGCATTGTGAATCTTGCACCAATTTGGTAGCAAGAGATCCTAGAAATCCATTTAGACACCCAAGCTGAGTTGGTCCCTTGCACACTTTTCAATGAATTTTTGGAAACCATTGAATAGTCTTAGGCCGGTGTCTTCGTCAGGCTTATTATCTAACTCTACTAGCATCTTTGTACTTTGAGGAATTTGAGTAAAGTCGGTTGGAGGAATCCACTACACTAAGATTACTTTAACAACACATTCTTCCTGAGGCTTGAATTCTTCTTGGTAGGAAAAGGGATAGTAATTTTCCAATTTTGTCTCAACAAACAACACTTTGTTGAGATTATTGTATTTCGTGATCATATATTTCATATGGGGCTCGCAGTCAACACAGATTTGGTTTGGCAGCCCTTTCCATGGTAGCCACATGTGAGAAAGGTTTGTGGTAGTATATCCATTCAATGTCTTGGTGAATTCCCTTCCCAAGATGATCCCATATTCATAGGGAATGTCGGCCACTTGAATATCGATGAATTTGGTTTGGCAGCCCTTTCCTTCTAGAGGGTGTGGGAGTAATTCCAAGAGCCTTACATACTACTAGGGGCATGATATTGGTAGATGCTCTTGAATCAAGTAGGCAGTTATGCAAATTCTTCCCAAATATCCGAATGGTGGTAAGGAAAGGGGGAGTTTCCAATCTTCCTTGTAAGATGCCCGTAGGCGTGTCTATGTGAGCTACTTGACCCTTGTTTTTATCACTAGCTTTATCCTTGGTCTTCTTAAATGGTTGATCCTTGGAACTCTTCCTATTGTTCTGGTCTAATTCTTTCTTTGGTTGTTTACCCGTAGACTGACTTAAGTGAACATCCTTCCTTTCCCTAGTATTATCCTATATACAAGTTCTTGCCTAGGCTCTTCAAAGTTGACTCTCTTTGCTGATGTTTCCTGCATTGTGTTGGAGGATGGGGTCCCATTGAGTACCCTAAAGAAGGTGTGCCTCATGGCAGGGACCTTGAGTAGTTCAAAGGCAGACAAGCCGATTTTTACTTTCTTGAACTTTTCTACCACATATTCACCCATCTGCTTGACCTATTACAGAGTTAGGAGGTTGGAATTTCCTTTGACTTGACTGATTCTAGGGTTGGCCTTGAGCTTGATTCTGCAACTGAGTTCGAGGCCTATCATTATTGAGATACTGAGTAGGTATATGGGGAAGCCCAGGGTTATTGCTAGCATTAGGTTCAGGCAGGGTAGTGAAATTATTTGGAGGAGTAGAGGTCATAAAGGGCCCACTGGCCTACCTATTTATGAGGAAGTAAGGGGTTGTTCTTTAGTGAAACATGTGAATTTCATCTATGTACAATTCTTCCTCATCTACTGGACCATTATCTACTGAATCGAAAAGTTGAGCCAAAGTTTGCTTGTTACTCACCTCCTGCACTTCTTTGCTTTTAACAGGGGTAGGCTCAACTTCAGGTTGATTATGGTCACCTTGTGGGAATGGCATCTAGTTGACCATGAGATAGGAGGATTCATAAGGCTCAGATGGAAAGATGTCTATGTAATTGATACTATCAACAACATTTTGGACCTCAATTTGGAAAATTTCTATAGCTATCTAAAATTCAAGGCAATCCAGCTCGGAGTGTCTATTGTTCTTGTGAATTTGGTACCATCCGGACAAGGTTGCCTCAGCAAGGTACACCCCATTGGTTGTTCTCTCATTATTGTTCAGCTAATCAAGATGAGTAAGGACACCTCCATTATTGGGCTTCGTATTCCACGTGTGGTTTTGTCTCTAAGAAGGTATCCTTTCGAAACTTTGATTCATATTTTTTCCTCTATCATAATTATGCTCAGAGGAGGTGCTCACTTCTCAATTGTCCCTACTGTCCCTATTGTCTCAGTTTTCTCAATTAAGATTAGCCTGGAGGCTATGCTAGGATTCCTATAACTGATTGTTTTGATTTTTTAGGTGCGTCATCTTTGTGGACATTTTCTTTATCATCTTTGTTAGTTCCTCCAATTTGTCTTTCTTAGCAGCACTGCTTGGTCGAGGTGCCGGATTTTGGAGAAAGACAGGCAAAGCTATCGGCTGATTCTAATGCACTGGGGGAAATTTGAGTCCTGACAAAAACAGTGGTGCTTGTGGTTGTTGAGAATACACTTGTTGTTATTGGGGAGCCTAAGGGTAGCTTTGTTGTTGTTGAGGTTGCAAATAAGAATGCATGGGAGGTGCATAATTCATTGGCTATCTAGGGTGCGAAACAATGGGTAGTTGAGGCACCTAGTTCATAAGAGGGGTTTGATGAGTGAATGCCTGATTAAGCCCCTGAATCTGAATTGAGTGGGCTATTAGTCCCAAAGAAGGTAGCAGACCAAAGATATGCTAGCCCAAATTTGCACTGGCAATAACAACCTCTGTATAGGTAGTAGCTAATGAGGTGAGTGGTGGACGTAAGGTTGTCCAATGCCACATAATAGACTAGGAGAGTTGTGGCATCATTATGGAGGCATGGTTCCTGAAGCCTTGTGAAGGCACAATGAAAGCGGTCATTAAAGGATTCAATGGGTTCATTGACTTCTCTCCGGACAGACATAAACTGCCTATATAACTCTGAAGGGCTGATCGAAATCTTATGTTTTTGCAAGAAAGTGTTCTTCATTAGGTCCCATAAGGTAATGGACCCCCTTGGTAGATTGATGTACCAATAGAAGGCCTCTTCTCCCAACGAATGTGGAAAAATGCTGCATGCAACATCCTCATGGTTGACTTGCATTTCAGTGACTATTGTTCCAAATATTTTAATGTGTTCTTCAGCTGTTCTTTGTGGGTCACAAGGATTGAACTTCAAACATAAGCCTTCTGGATTCTTGGGCATGTCATCGTAAGCGGCAAAGTGTATCAGTGATGTATTTAGAGCCAACCAAGCCATGGCGAGAGGCGGAGGTGGTACCTACTATTGAGGGACAACAATCTAGGATTGCAACTGTAATGAAATGGCAGTTTGGACTACACTTGGGTTGCAGCTGTTTGGATTGTACCTTGGGCTGGAAGGGCCAGGAGAGAGAAGACTTCCTAGCTTCTAGAGATAAGAGGGGGAAAAGCTATTTCAAGTGGTTAGGAAGACAAGGAAGAAGAAGCAACATTTCCTCCCTTAGCTCGTTTTACCCTTGTAGGAGGTTGCAAATCTTGGAATTCTCCCTTATTTAGTGTCAACCATAAAACTCTTTGAAATATTTTCGAGAAGAATGATCCAATTCAATCTAGCTTCACAAGGCCCTCCTTCTAGTGCCAGTTTTGTTGATGGGTGTTTTTTACACACTTTTTCAACATAGGCAGTGTGTAGGTGCACTACCTCTCTTGAAAGGAAATCTCCAATGGAAAGTTGCTGAAAATATCCCCAAGGTCTCTTAGATGTCAGGTCATGACTTGCATGGAACTTCTCAGTTGATTTTGATGTGATTTTGCTGGTAATCACAGGGAAGATTTACGTAGCTGGATGCAAGGTAGATCTTCAAATTTGAAGCTTTTGAGATGGAGGTCAAGTTTCACTTTGCTATAGGTTCGGACAGTGGTCAAAAACTTTGATGTTTCCTCAAGTTTGGATTTAAAATGTGCAATGAACCTTAGTATAGGCTATTTCTAAAAAAAAAAAACAAGGGAAGATGGAAAGTTCCTGGATCTGCAACTAACTGTGAACAGTAATTATGGAGTTCCTACAATGGACAGCTTCCTTAAAACAAGATTTCACTTAACCAGAAATCTCACAGTTTCATAAAGTTTGTGCTATCTTCTAAGGTCTACAAATATTTCACCTTTCATTCACCATATGCATGCATGAATAAAGATAAAAGTGTAGAGCAACTTTGAATTTAAGCCCAGACTAACTTTACACAGCTATCTACCAGCAGTAAACAACAAAAAGTATGGACTAAGAAGGCATCTACACAGTAGGAATTTTCAAAACTATAGAACAACATTTCTAAAATCTATCAAAGCAAGAATACAACTAACTAGAACAACAATATAAATCTAAGTATTTAACAATGGAGGTTGAATCAAGTAACATGTGAAAAACTCAAAAAATGCACCAAGTCAATGCATTTTCATTATAAATTTCTACAGCATGTCTTTACAACAACTCAACTCCCTTTGCAAATAAGAGGAGACCCCTATTTATAGTGCCCAAAAAGTTAAATGAATGGCCAAGATTAATTCTCATTGTGTGGCCAAGATTCATTATAAAATAAGGTTCCATCCACCCCCAATATATTACAATTTAAAATTACATTCTTGTCTCTTTCCCTATTTTGTCCTTTAGTGAAGGCATTGTAGCACTTTGTCTTTTGTTGATTGCTCTCTTTGCTGCAATTACTCCTTCAAAAGTTCTTCACTGACAATAGGGTTGCTTTCTTGCTTCTTCAAGGCCACATATTCTATGAATTTCAAGACTATTGGATGGACTTTGTTGACCTCTATGATATCGGATCTCAGGACTTGATAGCTCCACTCCTTCAATTGCTCGACAAGCTTTTCCCAATATTCCTCATGCTTGGAAATGTGATCACATAATAGCTCTAATTGGGTGAATGGTTGGGCTGCAAAACTCATAAAGTCTGTGGTTATTTCACCTGACATCCCGTCTTCCATCTTTTTTTGGAAATGAGGCCTTACTTTCTCTGGTTCTATTTGTATGACAGGCATCTCATAGCTTGTCATTAACTTCAAATACCGAATGCTATCCGCTTTAATTTCTTTGACCCATTCTATATCTAGATCCACTTTGTCAATTACCTGCTCCAACCTTTCTTTTATATTCTCAAAGTCCCACCTCCACACATCCATTAGCTAGTGATCGTTCCTTTTGAATGCAATCTTTTTTTCCCATATTGTGCTTGGAAGCTTTAGGATGGCCTCGATCTTTTGATAGGTGGAGTTGTACCTCACCGGGAGGTCAGAGTAGAGTCTTCTTGTGCCCTCAAGGGACTGCTATAAGTCTAGGAACTTGTTGGCTATCTATATAGCTCAACCAAAGCCCTCATTTTTGACATATAGAACCTGTTAGAACCATCTTTTTGTAGTTCTGTCCAAATTATTTCTCTTCTCTAGCTTGTCAATCTGTTCCTTGGACAAAAATTGTGGTGGAGCTGCAGATGTGGTGGGTATTTCTTTAGTTGAGGACCATTGTTGGATGTAGGCTATTAGATGCCACCTGAGCTTTAAGCTCATCCTTTGAAACTTTGTCCTATTGTATCATATGTACCACCATGGCTACAGACTCTTTGAGGTGCTCCACCTTCTGTTCCCTGTTAGTAGTTCCTAAATCAATGGTGGAGATGTTGTAACTTATTCATTCCCTACCCACCACTGGCGTGGCTATTTACACTACTCGAGACCCTGAAGCATCCATTGTTACCTTGGATCTAATCTTAGGCTTCTTCTCTTTTCTAGTTGTGATTTGTGCTTGGGCTAAGATAGCCTCTAGCCTGGCTCTTGGGTCCTTTGGTGTGGGAGTTTTCTTTTCAAGTTGTATCTCCAACCATTCAAGCATAGCAGACTTTTCCCTAGGTGATTCACGATCACCCTCACCTTCCTTGGCTAAGATCTCTATTTTCTTATTTCCAGGGGCCCTTTCTTCCATTTTAGCAACATCTCCTTCTTCTTCATCAGAGTCTTGGATGAACACAAGGTGCTTGATGGGAGGCTTGGTACGTAATTGCTCCTAGGGACTTTCTTCTTTCTCTATTTCTTTCCCCTCCCTTTCAAAAGTTTTCTCAACCTCATGCACACACTCCTGGGCTACTCAATTTTGAGGCCCTTGACAGTTTGAGCCTCACTCTTAGGCTTATCTTCTCCTGCATTTTCCTCCTCTTGAAAAGGGGATGACGCACCCTCTTGTAGGTCCCCTATAGGGAGGTCCACGTCTTCTGCTTCCTTGTCTTCTTGTTGCTGTCCTTCTTCTTTGAGAGGTGAACTTTCTGCCTCTTCTTCATCACCCTTCAATTGCTAGGCCATCTCTTCTTCAAGATTGTCATCGAAGGTCTATACGATGAACCTACCACTAGCATCCTCTTCCTCCTCTTAGGCCACCTTGTCAATTGTCCGGTGTTTGTACTCTGGGTGTTCATGGTATTCATTGGCCTCCTCTTCAAATGGCTTCAAGGCCTCTTACTCTTGTCTCTCCCACTCCTTAGAAATTAACATGGTGGCCTCCATAGTTGGTGGTTCTACTGGAGGCTACAAAGGTTTAGTAGTACAGAGGACCTACACTAGGGCCGCTTGAAGAGTGGGGTGCATAAGGATATGGGAGAGCTCAAAGGGGACATTCTGCATATGTTTTGAGAAGGCCTTAGGCAAGGTGGGAGTGGGTATTGGTGTCATCACCATAGCTAATTTGAGTGATGTGGTAGGTGACATGGCAGCGGAGGAAGGAGTAGATACAAGGGAGGAAGAGTCAATCACTATTACATGCTCGGCTAGAGGTGAAGGGGCAAGATGGACTGAGATGTCCACTACTGACGGGGATCTAGCTACCATGGCCAGGGAGGCAGATGATGGGGCAGTCAAGATAGGGGGAGCCGAAAGAAGTTCTAACTGATCCGTCCCCTTTTCTTCTTCCTCTTAGATTACGGGCTATTTCGTGGTGCCTCTTATTTGCTTGAGCCATTTAGAAGGTGAGCCTCCTTGATCCTTCCTTGTGTATACTTTGGGATCCGGAGACTGCTCCATTTCCGTTTATTTCCTCTTCTTAGTTCTGGTGATTGGAGGAGATTTGGATGTCCCACCCATTAAAGTTGTTGCAGAAAAATATTCAGTGGCACTGGGCTCACTCTTTAGCCCTTCATATGTCAGGACCACCCATTGTTGTTTCAATCAGACCACCTGTCCTTCAAACCATCCTTTGGTTCGAGCAAGAACTAGTTTAGTTATAATATCGAGGTCATTAACATCCTGTTCATCCCAATCTATTATTAGTAGCAGTAAGTTGGCAATTGCAGGGTATCTAGGGTCCATTAGGGTGCTTTCCTCCTCTTCAACCTGTTCTGGTATGGGAAATGGTTGCACCCTTCTTATGAAGTACACAGTCATCAACATGTAGTGCCTTGCACACACTTCCTTGTCATCCTAACAATCTACCCAAAATTCCTCAAAATGGTGCCGATGAGAAAACCCTAACCCTAGTGCTTTCCTTATATGCCCATATGGGTCCATTCATGGGCGAGTAGTGTGTAGGCGGTAATGATAATCATTCAATTCTTTCTCAGAATTCCCAATGCACTGGGAAGTTTGTAATTTGTACATTCCTAAGCTGAAAGTTAAGGGATAGGATATCCCTACCAAGTGTTTGTTGCTAAAGACTGACTATATGTGTTGGAACTACCGGGAGAGTTCCAATAGGATGATCTGGTTGTTGGGGTATTGAGGCAACTTATTTGGCCTTTTTGTGAAGCCCTGGGCCTGAATGTATGTAAACTTTGGATACTGAATGAAAAGGAAGGCATATTGCTTCAAAAATTCTTGAGCACTGTGAGAGACCCTTCTCTCAAAATCCCCTACAATCACTTTGATGATATGGCCAATGAAGGCATTGTTTACCCTACAATATTCCTTCTTGAAGTTTTGGTGCTAGAGTTGGGGGTACCTATCATAGACCTTCAATTTTTGACCTTACTCCCCATTGGGTGCCACAAATAGTCCACTATACTACCTTTGGTCTGCCAAGGAGTAGACTAGATAAGAGGTCATGTAGAACTTGAAGCTTTTCTTCACATTCATGAACTGCTCATGAAAGTAGTCACTTATAATGCCTCCCCAGTAGAACGAGGATTTTTTGGTGACGTCTTCATTCCTATGGAGGATCTGCTCAAAAAACTACACTATCCATTCCTAAAAGAAGGCCACAGTAGGGAGACCCATCACCCTACTCAACATAGTGACTAAGTCATGGTAATCTTCATGGAAATCACTGCAGAAGAGTTCATGAGGAACCTTCGCAGCACTGTCCTGTTTCTCTTTGAGTCAGTGCTGATTTATCAATTTCTTATAGCCCATCGGGTTGTTGTCCCATGTTTCTTTACATTCCTCTATGGTAGGCATCTCCATCTCGATGAAGGTGGGAACGTGGAAGGTCTTTGTAATTCCCTCAGCTGACATGTTAGCAAGAATGTTCTCATCCCAGTCAACAATTGTTTGCATCTGGGGTTGATATGCCTGTCGCCAAGCAAAGACCAACTTAGGGGCCATGAGGGATGGAGGGAAGCCTACAGCCTTTGGAATTCCACTTTTCTTGATCAGCCTTGCATTCTTGGTTGTCAGGTTGACTCTGACTTTTTGCTTAAATTCATCAATATCGACATGGCCAATATTGGTATCTGTGATTTCTTTCCAATCAGTGATAATATTCGAGTGCAAGGGTTCACCTTAGAACTAGTACTTCATCTTGTCCTTGTCATCTTTCCCATAAGGAGTCTTTCCCAATTTCTTTCCTTTGTCCTTTTCCGCAACTACCCCCGAGGGTCTTGCACCTAATTCCATATATCTTGCAAACAAAGGCATACTCAGTACAATTGATCATGAAAGCTTTGATGTTAGTCGAAATCCCATGGACGAAATCAAATTTAGACAATTTTTCATTTATAAAATCATACTTTTACTTCCAGATGTCATTAGTCCTTCAATTGAGGGATTTCGGACAATCTGGGCCTAGAGGCTTGGACTTCCCTGACAGGAATGTCTTTTTGAAAGGGCAAATGGGGTAGTACGATCTGGGAGATTTCTCCTGACTAAATTTTGATGGTTCAAAAGGCTCGTATTGAAGAGGGCTGAATTTGAGCATGTGGGTCAAGATCAGATTTCAAATTTGAGGTTGTTTTGATCAATTTGAGAGCATCTAAAGGTACAAGGCTGGAAGGCCGTCCCGAGTTGGCTATTTGAAATGGCCAAAAATAAAGGGAATTCCGGAGATGAAATTCTAGAGACAAAATTCTGGGGTTTGAGACCTGAGGGATCCAAGGACAACCATGGTTTTCCTTCGTATTTGAAGGCATCCAGGCCTGGAGAGCCGGGAAGTCATCCCACTTTCACCGTTCGAAACAACGATCACCACACAGAAGTCCAGAGGGAGTGGCTCAGTGGACCAGACCCTATAACAAAGTTGGGCATCATATTTCCATGTCAGGTTCTCATTCAAAAAATAGGAGGGTGAGGAACGAAGACCAGAAAGGAGCTTGCACTTTTCCCTTTTGGAATGGCGGAAATGGGACGGAGTCCTAGTGGATGGAGCCTGAAAAGGACGAGGATTTCAAAATTAAGTTATTTTCGGTCTTGCGATGAATGGAGGCTTGGGGTCTAGGAGGCGGAAGGATGTTAGCGATCGATTTTCTGAAATGATGAAGTCCACATGAAAGTTTGTTGACTGGGACCTGGTGAAGTGACAAAGAGTTGGGTTTGCGCGCAACACCAGATGGCGAAGGGCGAGGCAAGCTCTGAAACTCGGGTGGATGGGTTGTGTAAGCCATTCAGGAATGATGAAAACCTCATGGAGTTCTGGACAAAGAAGTCTGGGTTCCCAGGCCTGGAAAGCCAGAACTGTGGCCGGATTTTCAATATCCTAAGTTTTCAATCCTAGTGGTGAATTGCTGATGAAGGTCTAGAGTGGCAGGCCCGGGAGAGCATGCCACCATTTTGAAAGTTCACTTTGTTTCCAATTTTGTTGCCCATCAGAAGAATCGAGCTTGAAGAATGTGAATGCCATTGGGCGATGAACAAACACGACGAGGTGAAGTTCCAGACAGACTTTGGGAGCGCTTTGGAGGTTTTTTCAAAATTTAAAGATGTGGGTGTTGTGTGTTATCTCATGTTTTATCATTTAAATGTAATTTAACCTGTGTTATTCATCATTTTAGGCATTAAAATCATAAAAAAAATTCTTGGGAGGGAAAACGACAAACCTACCTCAGGAATCCGATGAGAGAAGATGTGCAATCCACTAAGGGTTGGCAAATTATGACAATGGGTGCGAGGGTGACGATCGACGAAGGTAGTGATCTTCTCTGGCAAGCACTCTGATCTCTCTGACAAACCTAACAAATAATAATGATAGGTTGAGTAAGATATTTATACCCAAAAATGCATTTAATGCCCCATTTAATGCAGGTACGACCGACCGATTGGTTGGTGGATTTGAATTCGTGGATGGCGGTGAGAGGTCCAGGGTCTGAGGGCTAGAAAGACGCGAGGTGGTGGCCATTTAAAATTCATTTTGAAAACTGACGACCGAATGGATCTCGTGGCCTAGAGGGCGGAGTTCCATTGGTGATTTTTCGTCAAGAATGGAAAAGTCCGCATGAAGTTTCGGGAGTGGAAGTTCGGATAGTCAGGCCCGAAGGAGACGAAGGCAGGCTGAAATGTTCACAAATTTCATCAAACGGAAAACAAGGAGCCAAGTCCCATGGCCCGGGAAGGCAGAAACATTCTACTACTCAAAATAGCAAACACAAGGGGGAAACCCAGCTAGGGAAACTTGGTGGGGCGGGCCCACTAGGCTCCAAGGCCGCTGGCAGAGGAAAACTGCCAAGGAGACTCTGCAAGGCACCAGGACTTGATAGAATTGAAGAGGCAAAACACGGTCAACTGAAGATGAGACTTTGGAGGTATGTTGACCACCTAGGTCACTAAAACAAGGGCATGTAAAATGAGGTAGTGATAAAAATGACCCCGCAAGAAGAAAGAAAAAGAGGGTTCCCATTTTGAACAGGGCGTGTGTGTTGAGGGTACAACAGGTCTTGACCCTTTATTAGTGGTTCATAATTTGATAGTTTTTCCAGAAGTAAAAATAATAAAATTAAAATTTGTAAGATGCATCCCCAAGTAGCCTTATTGGTCAAATTGGAACTTCAAAAGTTGAATTGAATGTTGAATTCATTAGACCTATTGACTATCTAGAGTGGGTTTCCAACTTGGTTCCAATTAACAAATCCACTAAGAACATTTGTATATGTACAAATTTTAGAGACACAAATAAGACTTGTCCTAAAGATGATTTTACAATACCTAGCATATACATTCAATTGTTGATTAAATATTTGTACATGTAATTCTATTCTTAATGGATTGATTTTCAAGCTACAATCAAGTTTGTAAAATCTCTAAAGATCAACAAAAATAACTTTCACTTATTCTTGGGGTACATTTTGTTGGAATGTTATGCCTTTTGGCCTAAAGAATGTTGGAGCTACATATCAAAGAGAAATGAAAACAATATTTAATTTCCTTTTGCATAGTACTATGGAAGATTTAGTAGATTATTTATTGGAAAAATCTATCATAAGAAAAGGACTTCTAATCTTTCTTGACATTATGTTTGATAGATTGAAAAAATATCAAGTGGGATTTTACCCAAAAAAGTGTATTTTTGTTAAATCTTTTGGTCCAAATTTCTTAGATATATTATTTCCCATAAAGGCATTAAAGTGGATCAAAACAAAGTAAAAGTGATAGTTGATATTCCTCCTCTAAAAAATTCAAAACAATTGCCTAGTCTTCAAGGACAACTCAAAATGATATGATAGTATAGTTACATTTAATTGTCACTGATCTTCTGACCAAACTCCTGGAATATTAGTGACCACCTTTGACATCAATGACAACATATTTTCAACACCAAAGATATAGAGAGGACCATCTAGTGCATGTATAGATGCACCAATATGTGTGAAATCAATATTAGGTAACAAAGTGGTTTGACCCTTACAAGTTTGGACAAAATGGAAGAATTTATGGAATTATTTTAAAACAAAACTATAAATTTTGCATGTTCTTATGTGGGAATGCTAGATCTTGACCCTTTATTAATGGTTCATAATTTGATAGTTTTTATAGAAATAAAACAACCAAATTATAAAATAAAATGTAAGATGCATCCCCAAGTAGCCTTATTGGTCAAAGTGGAACTACAAAATTTGTTGAATGTTGAATTCATTAGACCTATTGACTATCTAGAGTGGGTTTCCAACTTTGTTCCAATTAACTTACCCACTAGGAACATTTGTATATGTACAAATTTTAGAGACATAAATAAGACTTGTGCTAAGGATGATTTTCCCATACCCAACATAGACATGATTGTTGATTAAGTAGTTGGACATGAAATTATATTCAAGTAATGGATTTATTTTCAAGCTACTATCAAATTTGTAAAATCTCTAAAGATCAACAAAAAAAAATCACTTGTCCTTGGGATACATTTTCCTAGAATGTTATGCCTTTTGGCCTAAAGAATGTTGGACCTACATATCAAAGAGAAATGAAAACAATATTTCATTACCTTTTTCATAGTACCATGAAAGATTGTGTGGATGATTTATTGGAAAAATCTATCATAAGAAAAGAAATTTCTAGTCTTCCCTGACATTATGTTTGATAGATTGAAATAATATCAAGTGGGATTCATCCCAAAAAAGTATATTTTTGTTAAAAATTTTGGTCGAAATTTCTTATATATATTATCTCCCATAGAGGAATTAAAGTGGATTAGGAAAAAGCAAAAGTGATAGTTGATATTCCTCCTCCAACAAATTCAAAATAATTGCATACTCTTCAAGGTAAATTTCAAGCAATTAGATGAGTTACAACCCAACTAGTACACAAATGTCAACCTTTCACACATATATTAGACAAAAATGTCACATTCAAATGGGATAAGAAGTATAAATAAACCTTCAATAAATTGAAAGATTATATACCTTCACCACTAGTTTTGATACCACCCATTGAAGGAAAAGATTTCATTCTATATATATCTTTGCCACTTCAATTTGTTTAGGGGATTTTCTTACACAACATGATGATAATGGAAAGGAAATAGATATCTATTATATTAGTTGTAAATTGGTAGGATATGTAAGGAAATCTAGGAGCATATCTTATGAAAACTCCATCTAGTAGTGCTTTCAGTAACTTTCATTTCGATTAGGTTGCCTCAAAGACATGAACAACTATGTCCAAATGCGGAACAGACACAGTTCATTTCCTACATTGATCCATATGAGAGAAACATATGTAAATTCAACAACAAGCATTAACAAATTCTACTACATGAACCAACAGGCATGAAAGATGAAAGAAAAAACTAGAAGACAAAGATTTAGGTGGGGAAAATCCTTTCGAATAAAAAACCCCACACTCCAAAGAACAAGCCATTATATTATTTTGCAACAAACAGTTACAATACAATTTTAGGCTCTTAGCCTTTTTAGAGATTACATCTTGTTCATCTTAATACAACTAGTAGCAAACTATTCTTGAGAGATCAAACAAAGCAATCAGGATCACCAGAGATACCAATAGCTTGACTCTCCCTCCCAATCCTCTACTTCAATCTCATGGCTTCGGCCTTTTGGCCAGCCAATCGGTCCTTACTTGATAGTTATCTCTCTCTAGCTCTCGAATCTTCAGCTTTATGGCTTATCAGCTCGCTTTTCTCTTACACCATCTGAAGCGTCCAATGCATACATATATGCATTCATTCTCAACAATCAGAAAGCAAATCACCGACTTAGCATCATCATCATAATGAAGATGTTTCCACTCTGGTGTAGATTTTTCCTTCCACATAGAAATGGTTGCAACGGTTCACGTTCTACCTTCTTGGGTTGGTCCACATCGTACCACGTCAGGTAGTCTTCACTCGGTCAATAACGATCAACTTGTGTCACATGTCGGTGAGACACTAGAAGTGTCTCCCCGATGCCACAAGTCCCGATTACACATTATTTCCAAGAGTTGTCTCCATCAATAAGACATCACAATGAGCTTCATGTTATACTGAACTCAACATTCTCATCGGCAAGACAATCTCCATTCGATGAGACATTACACCAAGCTCATAAGTTATTTTGAAGTGTTCATTAGTTGCCAAGACTTTAGTTATTTGCTAAGAGATCATATCGTGGTTCCAAAGTCATACTAAAACTTATGTTGTCCATTGCATTCCTATCATCAAGACAAATACCCTTCAGCAAGACATCACCCCGCAAGTTCCAAGTCACCCCGAGTCAAACTTGTCAGCCAGACTTATTGCTTTCGCCAAGACTTCATACCAAAGCCTTTAAGTCACATCAATGTGTTCCACTATCGGCAAGAGAATCAACCTTCGGCAAGACATCTTACTGAGGCTTTCATGTTATCCTGAACTCACTATTCACCAAGAGTCGCACTGAATCGATGACCCCACTTGCTTTTGGTGAGACATCCAATATTCGATGAGACATCATATCGAAACAAGCCTTTCGACCAAGGGTCTCCCTGATGTCTTCAAGAGTGTTTCATTGTCTCCAAGACAATCCTTCATCGCTGAGACTTCTCACCGAGATCCTTAAGTTACTCTGAGTTGGTGAGACATATCACTATCGGTAAGATTTCTTCCCGATCACCCAAGGGTTTCCCCAAAAGGTCCAACACTGTCGTCGAGACATGTTACTTTTTGTAAGACTTCTCACTGAGCTGCCATAGGTTAACCTAATGACTTCAATGCATAGCCCTATTGGAAAGACCATCCAATGTCGCTGGGACTTCTTCTCAAATGTTGAAAGTCACTCTAAAGCCTCCAGTCGTTGTGAGTCTCCCCAATGCCTGATTGAATGGCCTGTCGGCCAAAGATATCCATGTGATGAGAGGTTACAACGACTGCTCTATGTCGCAGTGATAGACACCAAGCTAAATGTTTGGCAAGACTTTTGTAAGGTCATAGCGACCAGAATATTTCACAAGGTTCCCAAACTTCCAGTCGGCTAGACCAAAGAAATGTCACACCGACTTTGCTCTTCCAGAGGTTCCAACCTATGAGATTGAGGCAACAATTCCAACAATCTCCCACTTGACGAAGATCACACAAGCACCTCCAGTGCAACCAAGAACTAGGACCACACTAGCTCCACTAGTTAAAACCCTACAATACTCAAGACACCCAATCAACATGATTCAATAGATAACAGTCCATTAGACAATCTGCAACAAGGACTAGGCATCCAACTGCAACTCACTATCCAACCAAACAACCGATCATAGCCTTCTAGGAAACCGCATAGATCTCAACATGCTCTCATGCTCCATCAAGAATTATTCTCCAACATCCAAGATGTCCACCATTCAAGCAAAAAACCTATCATCTTCCATTTGTGGAAGAAAGATACATCACCAAGGTGCATAAGCACCATTCCAACAAACACAAGCAAAAAATCCCAGTGATATCACCAACAAGATACTGCTACCACTTCACTGTGCTCAAACGCTATATAGAAGTAATATCAACTTCAAAGCTTCAAATAGAACACAACAGTGAAGTCATTCTCTAGAAACAAGATAAACAACACTAGTTAGAACATCAATCAAACTGATTGCTTCCATCCAATTGATTAACCCACGTGACTAAAAATAGCACCCAAAGCTCATGCTATACCATCCAATATCACATACCTTAAAGGTATAATCATTAGTAAACTTCTGCCAATCCATTAACAACAAATACAAGTTCCAGTGTGAACCAGTCGAAGAAGACAAGACACATATAGGAACTCCCATTGCTTGAGTAATCCAAATCTGAAAGATCAAAGGCATCACAAGTCTACCAATAACTGCACATAGAAAATGTAACCATGTAGTACCAAGAAAATATTCACAATGACATGCCCAACCTGCAACAAACTGTTACAAGAAACATTTCTCTCACCACAAACCTTCATGGCCATAGAGAGAAACTCTGTACACCATCTTCCTATAGAACATCCTCCTACATACACTTCTAATAGCCAGCTGTGTCAAGAATGATCTCCTTCCCATCCCAAAAGAAAGCCTTAACAACATCCATCCATTCAATCACCAAGATCAAACCAACTTCTAATTAACATGTAATTAATATGGATGTAAGCTTCTCAAAGAAGATCAAGCTAAAACATTTCCCATTTCAGGAAATTATCCTATACTTTATCTCCTACCAATTCTCATCAGTAAATGACATAACACAAAAGCTCAAGGAGATAAAACAAACTTTACAACTTCCACTATGAATCCTCTAGAACCAAAAGTTGCAAGAGTAACAAGCAGCAAGACAGCCTCACCTTATTCTTCATGTATCCATGAGAACTAGCAACCGATCATCTCATGCTAAACTTCAACTGCATTACTGCACTATGACGAAGTATCAAGAAGATAATCAAAGCACCCAATACACAAAGAATTACCAGACCACTATCAAAGCTCCAATCATTCAGGAACTTATCATGACACCAAGATCTACATGTCCCCATAGGAGATACCATGCTTCAAGTGACTTCTCCATTGTCTCAAGTACAATGCACAATGCCAAAACTCCAGTACACAAACAAGAGTATACATGACATAAAGCAAATAGACTCAAAACCAACATCACCCATCAAGCACCACAACATCTCAGCCAAAGACTCCAAGCGTCCTCCATGGTTCCAAGATGTTGTACATCTTCAAATAATGTTCATGCAAAAGTGAAAGAACCCTTCTGCAACACTAAAGAAGACCATTCACCACCATGTGATGAATCCACAGTCACTTCTAGAGCTCCCACTAAAAAGGTGATGCCTGAGCTCTCCAAGCATCATGACCAACTACTTCAGATTCCCATAACTGACCATTTAGGTACTCTATCATATCCATCCTCTCATCTCAAAGCAATCACACCAATGCACAAGTGACCACAGATAAGGCCAGCTAACAAATCTGCACCACCAATGAATCAACCTCGTGGATAAAGATAGTCCACATCCAAGTTATCTCACTGTAGCCAATGGGTAGCTAATCCACCAACAACATAACTTGTAGATCACAAACATCAAACATGCAAAACCGTTATCACATTGAAAATTGCAACACTGAGATATCAAAGAGAATAACCATGTAGACAACAAGACTCAAACACCAAATCATGCCAAATCTTATTTTCCAATCATGTCCACAACAAGCACCATAATCAAGGAACCCACAAGCATTACTACAAGAATGTTGAGTGATAAAACACTTACCAACACTCCTATGTAGAGAAAGAGTCATACCCCCTCAAAACCATGCACCAAGCATGCATGTAGACCTGCAACTATCTCATCCAACAACACCCCAAAAGGCTAGTGTCTAGACAATAGCTTAACATCAACTCCACATGATCACAAGTTTTGCTTAACCATGTAAAACCTACAAAACCACAGATCCATGCAAGTACAAAGCATCCTTAAAAAAGGAAACAACAGTATAGAAAATCCATGCCCCTTTCTAGCCAAATCTAAACCACCAACATGTACATGCATTCGAGAAAGAGAGAAAGGACTTTTTAGAAGCTTGCAAATCATCTGATGATTAACTCCATAGCTTTTAAGCATTCGAGGTTAACAGGAAACAGTGCCTTCCAACACCAGGAACCACCACCTAGCATAAGCACTCTCTTCCATGACTGAGAAACAACCTAGGCTTCTCCATATCACCTAGGAGCTAGTCACACAGACACCAATATGAAAGCTTTAGTGCTACACAACCATAGAGTAAGAAAATATACCTCATACTCCAAGGTTATACCTCTACCAGCTAGGAGACACAGATCACAACATGATCAACTCCCTTCTCCATCTTGATCATCCTTCAAGCTGCATGCTGTCTCAAAATACCACAAGGCTTCCACTCATCAAAGGATCAATACATTAGTCCATTCCTCCAAATTTCTTCTAGCCTATCAAGCTAAGAAATCTTTACAGGAGAAATATCCAGAACCAACAACCGGAAGAAGGCTCTAATACCACTTGTAAGGAAATCTAGGATCACATCTTATGAAAAATCCATGCAGTAGTGCCTTTGGTAACTTTCATTTCGATTAGGTTGCCTCAAAGACACGAACAACTATGTCCAAATGCGGAACAAACATAGTTCATTTCCTACATTGATCCATCTGAGATAAACACATGTAAATTCAATAGAAAGCATTAACAGATTCTACTACATGAACCAACATGCATGAAAGATGAAACAAAAATCCAGAAGACAAAGATTTATGTGGGGAAAATCCTTTCAGATAAAAAACCCCACACTCCAAAGATCGAGCCATTGTATTATTTTGCAACAAATGGTTACAATACATTTTAGGATCTTAGCCTTTTTAGAGATTACATCTTGTTCATCTAGATACAACTGGTAGCAAACTATTCTTGAGAGATCAAACAAAGTAATCAAGATCATGATAGATACCAACCACTTGAATCTGCCTCCCAATCCTCTGCTTCAACCTCATTGCTTCAGCCTTTCAGCCAGCCACTCAGTCCTTACTCTATAATTCTCTCTCTGGCTCTCAGCTCTTCAAATTTTTGGCTTATCAACTTCCTTTTCTCTTACACCATCCAGAATGTCCAATGCATACATATATGAATTCGTTCTCAATAGTCAGAAAGCAAATCATCGACTCAGCATCATCATCGTAATGAAGATGTTTCCACTCTGGTGTAGATTTTTCCTTCCACACAAAAATGGTTGCAACAGTTCACATTTTTCCTTCTTGGGTTGGTCCACATCGTACCACGTCAGGCAGTCTTCACCGGTCAACAATGATCAACTTGTGTCACATGTCGATGAGACACCAGAAGTGTCTCCTCGATGCCACAAGTCCCGATTACATGTTGTCACCAAGATTCATCTCCATCGACAAGACATCACAACAAGCTTCATGTTATACCAAACTCAGCATTCTCATCAGCGAGACAATCGCCATTCAATGAGACATTACACCGAGCTCATAAGTTATTCTGAAGTGTTCATTAGTCGCCAAGACTTTAGTAATTTGCTAAGAGATCATATCATGGTTCCAAAGTCATACCAAAACTTCTGTCATCCATTGCATTCCTATCGGCAAGACAAATACCCTTCATCAAGACATCACCCTGCAAATTCCAAGTCACCCCAAATCAAACTTGTTGGCTAGACTTACCGCTTTCGCCAAGACTTCATACTGAAGCCTTTAAGTCACATCAATGTGTTCCACTATCGGCGAGAGAAACAACCTTTGGCAAGACATCTTATTGAGGCTTTCATGTTATCCCAAACTCACTGTTCACCAAGAGTCACACTGAACCGATGACCCCACTTGCTTTCAGCGAGACATCCGATATTCAATGAGACATCATATCAAAACAAGCCTATCGACCAAGGGTCTCCCCGATGTCTTCAAGAGTATTTCATTGTCGCCAAGACAATCCTTCATCACTGAGACTTCTCACTGATATCCTCAAGTTACTATGAGTCAGTGAGACATATCACTATCGGTAAGACTTCTTACCGATCACCCAAGGGTTTCCCCAGAAGCTCCAACACTGTTGCCGAGACATGTTACTTTTGGTAAGACTTCTCACCGAGTCGCCATAGGTTATCTCGATGACTTTAATGTGTATCCTTGTTGGCAAGACCTTCCAATGTCGCTGGGACTTCTTCCCGAATGTTAAAAGTCACTTTGAAGCCCCCAATCACTGTGAGTCTCCCCGACACCCGATTGAATGGCCTGTCGGCTAGAGATCTCCACGTGGTGAGAGGTTACAATGACTGCTCTATGTCACAGTGATAGACACCAAGGTGAACATTTGGCAAGACTTTTGCAAGGTCATAGCGACCAGAATATTTCACAAGGTTCCCAAACTTCCAGTCAGCTAGACCAAAGAAATGTTACACCGACTTTGCTCTTCTAGAGGTTCCAGCCTGTGAGATTGAGGTAAAAATTCCAATAGGATATGATCTTCATTATACTATATAGAAATGGAATGTTTAGTTTTTTTTTTGCATCACAAAAATTGACACTACATGCTTAATCATCAAAAAAATATCATCTCTAAGTGTGATCCCTTAATTAATTTTTATCTAAGGTTGCTATCAAGAATTGTCAACTTATTTTATCAAATTAGCTAGCAATATATACTTCTATAGCTTAAAATGATATGATAGTACAATTACATTTAATTCTCACTGATCTACTAACCAAACTCATCTCATATTAGTGAGCACCTTTGATGTCAATGAAAACATATATTCAACACTACAAATATAGAGAGGACCATCTAGTGTGTCTATAGATGTACCAATGTGTGTGAAATCGATATTAGGTAGTAAAGTGGTTTGACCCTTACTAGGTTGAACATATATTATGTTAAAAACATTAGCTAGACCATCATCATCATCATTCTTATCCTCACAAGATTGTATGACATTGGATGCATGATTTGGCATTGGATTTGTGAATATTTTCAAATTTTGATTGGGTGGAGCTATGAACTTGTTTCCTTTATGATCAACATCAAACAACTATATGTGATTATAGTCGATGAGGTCTTGCACTTGATTTTTAAGATGCATACATACATTGCTCTGTATCATTTCTAGATCTATGATAATATTGACAAAAATCTTTGGTGTTAAAGTTTGAAGGAAAAGGTTTAGTTGTTTCCATAGGTGTAATTGGAGGTAATTGGATTAAGTTCTTTCTTATCAATTGTAACACGATCACATGAAGAGAGTTATGAAATTTGGTAGATTATCTATCTCTTAGCCTAAATTGATAAGGAGTTAAACTTATGGAAATGACATGTGTTTCAATATTATTAGTGGCTAGAGGAGTGTTTATCTTAATTAAATTCTTATTTTTTTAATTGAATGATTGATAATGTAGTGTAGAAAAATGGATCTTTGGACATTTTCACACTCATGTGGGTCCTTCTTTTGGATGTTGGCTTAGTTTTTACTTGATTTAGTATTGTAATGCGGTTAATACATTCACATTATGTCTTTGGCCCTTGTGAACTATTAAGGATTTTAATGTTACCTTACCTAAGTGTTGTGAAGTGTTGTAACACACTTTCACACTTTTCTATGGTCTCCTACTATTTTCCCAAACATCCAGCATGATCAAAATCCTTCTTTCCATTGTTTTTCAAACTTAAGCATATGATCTTTACCCTTCATCTTATTTTATTTAGCTCTTGAGAAATATCCCTACATTTTTATGCTAACTATATTTAGTTCCTTTATTTTACATTTCAATATAGTGGGTGAAAAATATACAAGTTCAATGTATTCTTTTTCATAAATGTGCAGGGTCTCAAAATAGAAATTCTTCCATCGACATTTGCTAAGAACCTTGATAAATCAGCTTATAGTAATCCTGGTGGTACTTTCTATTCCCTTTCAACTTTATGGAATAGGTTTGGCATATTCAGTAAAGGTTTACAAGCTGCCATAATTTACATTTCACAATTCACATATATAGAGAAAACATTTATTATTAGCAAACTGCTAAATTTCTAACATAAATTAAGTCATGATTTTTTGAAATAAATTGATTGTTTGCAATCACAAATTATTTTTATGCAATGAATGTTTTGATCCCAAACATAATTATAATATCTTCAAGCACTCTAAAAATTCTTCCCTATAATGTAAAATTGAATTAAATGGCATCACAAGCATACATGAAGATTTTTCCCTACAACATAAAAAAATTGTACGAGTTAATCTTTTTGCTTGAAAAATCTCAAAATTACTATAGTACATCTTACTTTAGCCAGCAATTTTTTTTCATAACATCTAGTGCAGGCTTGCCTCTTGGGCAAGTAGGATGTTGTTTTTGTAGTTTGTCATTTTCCCACATCATCTAGAATTAAAATAGATAATTCTCAAGTGACTTCTGATCTAGTATCGTTCTTAATACATAATATGTTGTAGAAACTGCTTTGTGCAAGGCTATTGATGTTACAAGGAACATGCTTCAAGTATAATAAGCTTTATCACTGAATTTCTTACCTGGTCCATTTTTAAATGGACAAATACTGCTTTGTTTGGTAGGAGCATGTTAATTTGGTTTGAAGAAAGGATTTTTAGCCCTAATGTAATGCAACATGAAAAGTACACTCTTTTTTGTCCTCTTGGTAAATTTTATTTGTGTAATGCCACAATTTTCCTATAATAAATCTCAAATTAGAGATGATAGTAATGCCTATGGAGTTCAATGTGTTCGTTGAAAATTTTGCAAACTTGTGAGGTTTAGCAAAATGGTGGTTTCAGCCACAGTGTGTGAGAATAAATATCTCCTATTTGTATGAGGGAAGGCTCCCCCTCGAATTTATGATTCTATTACCTGCGAAAATGTTAGACTATATTAATTCTATGCTATAATTCACGATGTTACTTATCCTATTCTCTTTTTTAAGAATAGATGTTTAATCTTTCCTCCTTTCAAGAAATAAAATTTAGAATAGTAAAGGGAAAACTTCTGCTATTAAACTATTTCACAATAGTTAAATAGAGACCAACCTTGATGTGATTTCTAAAGAATCAAAGTTTCCTGAAAGCACAGTCTTTCGTTGGTTCTTGGGATGGGTAGATTCTACCTGAAACACAAAGTCTTCATAGCTTATCTTCCTATCAACCTTTTGAGATACGACTTATGTTAACCAATAGTATAAAACTGAGTAGCAAAATAAAGCACAAAGTCTTTATTTAGATGCACTTATAAGCTACAAATGAGAAAGATAATATAATCACAGAGTCTTGAATTATATCCCTTGTTATGAATTCACCTATCTCTAATTCAGTCCTTCAAATTTGCAGCACAAAGTCTACAAAAAATCAGACTTAAGTCTTTCCACAACAGCTCCACAATTTCTCAAGAAAATTTAGAAAAATATACTACTATGACATAAGATCACAGTAATAATGTGCAATAAGGTTAGACACAAAGTTTGAAATCTTATATCCTTTCCTTGTATTGCTTGAAAATCAGGTTTACATACACAAAGCACAAAGTCTCTTTGCAATAAATTTTTGCAGAGATCTCTCTATTGCCAAAAAGATAAAAGATTACAATAGACCCCCTTAAATATTCATAGGAGAGAAGCCTTGAGAAAAAGGTGGGAGGATCCCAACTAACTTGAGAGATTATCTCAACTACTAACTAACTGCAATTGACTTATTCCAAATTACAGTCCTAATTTATTTTGACTTGCAATTTGATTACATGTAATTACAATTTCTGACTTTACATGTAATTTGTCTAAAAGGACCAAAACTAAAAATTAAACAACACTTCAATTATTTCCATGGCCATCCTTGAAACATTGAAATTTATGAATGGGATTTTATAGTTCATTAGGATTTGTCCCTTGAGTGTTCTTGGCAACAACAACTATTTTGATAATGGTGTCACAACATCTAATGATTAACAACTGATGGTCTTCCAATGCAATTTGAATCTTATAAGAAATTCATGATGATCTACAAATCTATTGATGGACTGCACAGTGAAGGTTTTAGCTTCTATCTCCTTATGAAACTTTTTTGTTAATGTTGAAACTATAGCATCCTCAGGAATCACTTCACCATCTTGATCTTCTAGCTTGCAAGACTCATTTTCAAATCTTGAAATGATATCTTGCTCTACTTCAACCACCATCTCTTGAGTAAACTATATATCCAAAATGAGCTCTTTGAATATGAATTTTTTATTCAACAAGAGCTCTTTAGTCTCAATAGACATTTCTCTGTTTGGTATTATTGCATTGGCACATAATATTTCCAAACGTTCTTCATTCAAAGCATACCAATTCTTCAAATCACTTCCCATGGATTCCAAGATTTGTTTTAAAGTGTGAGAAGCTTGGCGTAGTTTCAAATTTTCTATCTTTACATTAACCATCACATCAAGAACCTTTTTAACCACTTGAGCACTCTGATTTATCAACTAATCAACCCAAGAATCAACTGCCCTTGCCTTTTGTCCATGTTTCTCAACTTGTTTAATAGACTCTTCAAAAATAGAGGAAGACAATGAATCAAACATTTTTAAAGATTTGGTAATCTTTTGAATTATTGAAACAAGCTATGCATTCTTCTCTTTTATATTTTCTTTCTTGATCAAGAGTTTATCATAAATTTGTGCTAGGACTATCACAAAACTTTGGGCATCTTGCATCATATTGGCGTGAGTTTGCTTTCCCAACTCTACCCTAGTGAATTTGTAATTAGACACCTACATCTCTTCTTATGGCTTGTCTAAAAGAGGCTCAGCTACTTCTCCATATTTCATTCTATTGATGTCCACAACCACCCGTGAAACCATTTTGGCTTTCTTTGCAAACTATGGCCTAGAATTCCTCAACTGCTAGAAATCAAACACACCAAGAGAGTTCACATGTTTCTTCCTCTTTAGAGTGATTGAACTCAACCATGGAGGAAGATCCAATGTACTCATAATTGAAACAACAACTATGGTTGTGTAGAAACAAACTCATTCTATGCCATAGTGGTCATCCTAGGTGAGGCCTCAGTTTGAATTGCAACAAGAGCTTGCTCAGATGGAATATTATGATCACCATCAGCCATAAAACAATCAAAATTTATTGTTGATGTATCTATCTCAAGAAGTATCATCTCTGATATCATAGGATACATTGGATTAGCATCAAGAACATTCTCCAAATTGTCATGCATATTATTCGTAGAAGTGTTCAATGTTGATGTAGCTGAAGTATGATGAGAAAATTTCGTAGGTGCAATAGAAGAAACAAACACCATTGACAAAGAATAAAAATCACTATCAATTTGAGACATAGGAGAGAGTATAGACACTGGTGCAACATCAATATGAGGAGACTTCACACTTAGAATAGTAGGAGATTCAAGAGTATCTCCTTCTTGTTGATAAATGATTTGGATTTGTGTCTCTCTAACCTCCTTCCCTTTTAATGTCATTTTCTCCAAAGGTTTCTCCATAGCACGACTGACCTTCAATTTGATTATGGTTCCTGAAGAAGAAGCACCTTTCTTAGATTTGTCTCTAATTTCTGATTTCAGTCCAACAAGTCGAGCTGAATCATCATCATCACTAACTCTGAATTTTATGGCTTTAACACCTATACTCTTAAGCCAAGAATGAGTTTTTGCCAAAACTGATTGGAATCTATCAAAGATAGAACTAGATTCCTTTTGATACCACTATATTGTTGGAATAGAAGCATCAAAAACTCTTTGTTCTTCATACTCTAGCTCTAAAATTTTTCCATCATCAATCACTCCTTCTGGGACCAAGGTCAGATTAAGATTAACAATTTGTTCAATTGTGAGCTAGCAGTAATCCATTCTATGGATTTCCTTCTCTATTCGAAGATCCGCCCAAATATCTTCAATGAGATGCACATGTGTGAAATCTCTTTTTATCTTATCTCTCATTCTCCTGTAGTCAAAATCCACTCTTGCCTTGAACCTTTTCAATTTAATCTCTTGAATTTTAGCTTCCATTTCCTTTTCCTTTGATGTAGTTTTCAAGGAGTACCTTCCGATTTGCAATGGATTATGTTAAGAGATGCTTACCCCAAATTTATGTTGTGTAGCCTATCATGCATGTACTATCATCAACTACCTTGCAAGATCCATCAAAATGATTTTGTCTATTGGATATCTTGGAAGCATGTCAAGATGATCTTCAAAACAACCAACTCTCATGTAAGTGAAAGTGGAAAACTGTAGAAAGAGACAACCATATTCATTCACCTTCTTCCAAGAAGACTCATATACTCTATTGTTCTCTAATGATTTGTCAAATAAACACATGAAATGACCAAAGAAAGCATTTTAGACCCTCCTGTAATGCACCTAGCTTAACCTTAGAGTCAGTTGATCATAATACTCCCATACTAGTACTAAGGATCTATCACCTTTGGTAGAAAGGCCTAGAAATTGCCTCAATGAAGCTGATATGTAGACCAAATAAGAGTTCATGTAGAACATGAGTGTACTAGGAACTTGTGCAAGCTTCTCACATAAACTATCACTGATTACCTCACCCCAAAAGAATGGATGTTGTGCCTTTCTTATCACCACTTTGAACTTGTACATCCACTTCTCAAAAACATTAGAGAATTTTAACCCCATTATCCTGCTTCAAAGTGTTATTATATCATTAATCTCTTCCTTGAACTCAATCCAGTATAGATTGGGCCACCAAGACAAACAAGTTTGAGGCTTTATAAGCCATTTAGTGTTGATATGTCTCACACAATCTGCTTTCTTTTTCTCATAGTGATTGAGAACACTCTTTATTGAGAGGTCTGAATACATAGGCACATCAAGAACTCTGAAAATTCTATTAATGGTTTCTGGATCAAGCCTAATGACCACGTTACCATCATCATCTTTGATAGTTTTGGATTCTCTATCAAAGTGAGTTGCACATGCAAGGACAAATTCTGGCTCTAGGGCAATAGCAAGAAAAGAGGAAACCAAATGAATATGACTTCTTAGCAACAATTACATATTATGTTAAGTAATTCAAACATATCAACATATTATGTCACCTATTATGTTAAGAAATTCAAACATATCAACATGCCCAATTGTTGATGTGATTGTTGTGACTGCACCAACACAGAACAAAGTTACCAACAGCTACTCCATTCTCTCTTGATCAAAGTATTCCACACGCTAAGATTGCGAGAGAGATCATACATTCAACTCCAAGTTTCCTTCAATGCAATGGAATACACTCAGTTGGCTCATAGTGATTTGTTGTTTTCACGAGGGGACTTACACAATTGTTCAGATGAAGCAACTGACATCAGATTAATGATAGAAGGGGATTTTTGTGCAACATAGATGATTTGGAAATGAGGTACGTGTTTCCTATACTAGCAAAAAATGTACTGAATTTAAACGGATGCAAGGTTTAGAAGATCTAAGTTCTAAAATGGGATGTGGAACCAATTTCAGCAGACTTCAACCATACTCTACTTCGCCTCGCATTGGATAGCCTCTACAAATTCAATGCAATCTTCAAAGGGGGTAGCAAGGAGTTTTCAAGTCACAATTCAACATAAAGGCACCATTAGGACAACACATGCCAAGACATGAATCACAATCAAAGTTAATCTTGTAAAGTGTTCCAATTTACCACACAAGGAAAACTTTCCGTCAGCAAGCTGCTAGTGGTATGGATTAAACGAAGCTTCCTTAATTCAACACCACAATCCATAACTAACATCTACTTGCATGAAATGAAATTTATTCTACTTTACACTATTTGAAAATGCTAAGTGATTTGGAAGAATGAAAAAGCCTTTTCTAGCTACTCACAACAAAATATATGAACATCATCAATGAAAGCTCTTTTTATTGAGAGAGCGTTCACAACAAATTTTTACAAAGCATTCAATGGGAAAGCTTCCCTTCCTCTTCAAGCTATGCTAACAAACTAATGCTAAGCTATCACAACTATACTATCAATCTCTCTGCTCTATGCTTTGATCTAATATCTAATCTCCAATGAGATACAAATGAGGGGGGATGCCCCTTTTATAGATGGCCTAGTCCAATGGACGACTCAGATTACAATTGGTTGGGTGGCCTAGATCATGCCACCTCAGACCTAAACAAGATTCACCCTAAAAACCACCACCAAGAGGAGTGGGGTAATAAATGAACAGTGGATCCTCCACTCACTCTCAAAATAGCAAAGCAATTAATGTCCACCATCATCTTCCAAAAGATCATCATCCAGAAGGGCATTTCCATTTTCTTTCTCCTTAGCTACAAAATCAATGAACCTGGCCAATATTGCTTCAACCTCTTGAATCGAGATAGGTGGGATATGATCAAGCTGAAACTCAAGTACTATTACCATCTACCCATGTCGAGTGCAAGAATTCTTCCAAGTGGTCAAGGCATCCTGGGTATTCTGAATCAAGCTGGAGAAAGTCGAAGTGTTCTTAAAGTCATCCTGCACAAAATTATTCACCTCTGAAAAGAAAGGAATCAATCCACTCCTCACACCATCAACATTCACCTCCTCGAAAGTCAATCTCCTAGCAAAGATAGCCTCAAGCATGTTCAAGATCCCATCTATGATATTCCTCATGGCCTTTCTAACTCTGGCCAAATCTTCCTATGCTGCATCAAAGAATCCTCGGCCTGTGACAATTGAAGAATACCAACTGGTGAAATCATACCTAACACCTTCCTAAATCACACCTCCCTAAACCAAAGTTTGTAAGGGAGTATGCATCAAATCCTCTAGATGCTAAACAACCCTATTCTGATAGATATGAGCATTGCCCCAAGTCTGATCAACATCATCCATCCATGCCATAATGCTGGAAGAATGCTGATAAGCATGAGCAAGATCCTCCATAAACTTTTATGTCTCAGCATGAATGCCAACAACCCACTTATCTGCCTCCTATGCCATCTTCCTTAAGCCTTCCAAGCTACTAACTGATTCTCTAGGAAACTCAGCTGGAAGCTCAATCGCCGGATTCTCCTACCCACAAGGATGAGATAAATGTTGAATGTAACCAATCAACACCTTCTGCTCCTTCAATTTCTTATATTTTCCTTCAATTTGGAGCAATCTGTCCTTGAGTTCCTGGTAGGAGTTATCACATTCCTCAATTATCTATGCTCCTGTGGGGTGACCTAACTCCATGGTGGTAATCACATAGTTTTCTGGAACAACATCATCTCGATCACACTTAACCCTTGGCACAACCACATGAAGGGTGGAGAGCCATCCTCATTTGTTGAAATCTTTGAAAATTTCCTAGCTCTCTTCTTTTTTGGAGGTACACTGATCCTACTCAGGAATTCCTCCATCTCAACTACTAGATCAGTTTCCTCAATGGGGCTCCTCCTCATTCTATCTTTGAGCCATTTTAGTACTACGTACTGTAAATCTGAAATAATTAGTGGCTGCTCATTCCTTCTTCCTCTTCACATACCTCTTCTCTAACTTCATTCTGATGAGGTTCACCAACTTCCACCGATTGAGTATCTCTTGAACCTTGGGACTCCTGCCCTGTAATAGTGTCATCCTCCAATGTTACCTCAATCTCATGCTGGAAATGTGTATCTGTGGCCATTTCTTCATCTTCTTTTTGTTGGTTATCTCTGATAGGTGTGTTGACACTCTGGCCAACAAACTCCCTTTGAGGTGGTTGATTTTCCTCTTGTAATTCCTATTCCTTATTCCACATATTTCTTTGATCAACAAACAATGAAACCTCTTGTATACTTGGAGAATGAATCTCCAATGTTGTACGTAATGCCACCTTGACTCTTAGAAGCTCTGGCTAGATTGGCTCTTTCCTTCATGACTCTAGAGCTCAAGCAATTAGCTTCTTCTTTGTAACAGTTGGCAACTTGTGATCTCCCATCAAGTTGTAAGTAAGAGGGATGGACCTGCTCTTTACCCTATTCACATGCCTCTCAACCCATCCTCTGGTGAATGTTAGGACTGGTATGCCAAGTTTATCCAAATCTACAATCTCTGGCTCTGACCAATTTGGAAGTGGGAGTGGTGTATCTCGTATTATCTCATAATCTGGATGAAGAACATTCATATCCTCATCTACCTAGTCTGACCCTGGAATAATCTCGCACTCCCTAATCATTCCCAAAGGTAATCTTGAAAACATTTATTTTCTTACCTCAGCCTCATCTAACGCACTAGCCCAGTAATCTTCAATATTTTCCTTATGCCTGAACTCCTCTAACAGTATCCATCTAATATTTCTGTGAGGATCATAATACTACCTACTAGTGTGGTAAGAAAGATGGAAAAATTGAAGCTTATTTTCAGCTTCCTTGGATTCCTACAGTGAAGGACACACTTCCTTTGAATTTCCCATGATAATCAGGAAGTCAAGTCCTCCCTTATTTTTCTTCTGAATCTTATCATAGGCAATGAGTTGCCTAGATATTTCCAACATCAAGATCTTGTTTGTAGGGTATATGGGCAGCCTATATGGATATGAAGAGAACCCTTGCAGCCTAATATAAGTGGATTTTGGAAATTGGATGAACCAACACCGGTACCTTTCTATCAATTCTTGAGCCTCCTTGGAGATCCTGTAATGAGTTCTTTGTTGAAGTGATCTCGTTATGTGCATGGTGAAGGTGTCATCGACTCTCTTGTAATGGGATGTGCTCGTCAAGTGCAGTTGTGGACAAGCCTCATGAATCTTGAATTATTGAGAGCCATACCCAATCGGCTCCTTGTATGATATTCATTTGTACTTCGTCATACGAGCCAACACGTAGATGATGTATGAGCCCATATAGAATGTTTTCATTCTCCTCAAACTATAGAGCTACTCGTGTAAGTTATCACTAATATCACCCCCAATTAATAAACTACTTGCCTTCCAACATAAGGTTGATATAATAAAACATCCACAACTTAAAGATGAATGCTTGAGGAAATCCTCCAACTCTGCTAAGCATCATGATCAAATCACAATATTCCTGATTCAAATCATCTGAGATTGTCTACTTTGGTAACTTCATGTGAGTGGGCTTGGGCTTGTTCACCCAACGAGAGTTTATCATATTAGCACATCTATCAAATGTAGAGGCATACATATGTTCATCATGTTCTCTCATTTTGTAGATCATCTTCTCATGTGAGGGAATTCCAAATGCCTCACCAATAGTTGCAGGCATGAGGTTGGAAAAAAAATCTGCCATCAAGTGAGACAATAGACCTGTGCTCTGGGTTGTAGCAGTTATCACACTCCATGATCAACTCTGGACACTAAATTGCTGGTGGAAAACCAATAGCTGCATAAAGTCTACTTCTGACTATATTATGTGAAGTGATTGATGGACGATGGCCTCCAACTCCCATTATTCAAATTTTGAAAGCCTCCATATTGAAAGAACCCAAGTTCGTGTTAGCCAACTTGTCTAGCTTTGAAGAAAACTTTGACTCAGGTAGGAAAGACTTGGTCAAATTATTAATCATAACCTATCTAGACACATTTTCCTTGTTGGATTCAATATTATTTTCCATAACTTTGAATTCTTAGCACTTAGAAAAATTTACTTGCAGTAATACAACTTCAGCACTTAGAAGAAAAAATCGACTCCCCTAGCTTCAGCACTTCTCAGCTTCAAGCTTATTTCACACTTAGAGCCAACTTCAAATTTCTCCACACTCAATTTTCCTCACACTATAATCTTCTTCACTTTAGAGCTCAAGTCAAACTTGCTAGCTGATGAAGAAAAATGAAACAACTTCACAACTCATATAGCCAAGTCAAATTCTAGAAGAAGCTAATTTTAGCTGAGTTATTAAATTTCCACTACTCCATTGCAGGAATTTGAATTTCCCTCCTCTAGAAGCTACAACACTTGGCATTAGGCGCTTAGAATATTTTGACCTTCTAGAATTTCAAGAAGATTCATCTCCACTAGTGTGTACTTCATTAGCATTTTTAAATCATTTTTTTGAAAATATTATTTTCAACTACACCCTCTTTAAGAAATTTATTTTACTAGCTGAGGTACTGAAAATTTGATTTCATCCATCTCTAGTTTGAGAAGATTATTCTCATGAAGAATTTGATCAAAATCATCTAGGAAATAAACTTCAAATTCATCAGTCAAGGCATTTTATCTTCAACAGCTTTTATTACTTGCCTTAAATTTTTTTAAAATTTTCCTTAGGAAATTCATCAATCAAGTGCCCATCAAAAAGTCTTCATCTCAAATTCCTTGGAAATTTGTATAAAATTTTAAAATCCATTCCTTGTTGAAGATGTCCAGTACCCAAAAGAAAATTCCCTTCAAAAAGCATCAAATTCATGGGTCTATAGATGAAGGGGTACTTTTAAGTTTTGAATTTTATACATTAGGAAAATATTTTATCATCAAGTTTATCTTCATTCTTCATCTCTGGGAGTATTTTTTACTTTTCCTTGACAATTTTCATCAATCTCATGAAGTTGGCACATTCTGACTCCTTTTCAATTTATGTCCATGCCTTAGCAAATTTCATCATCCTCTCAAGCTTAGGCGTATTTCCTTCTAGAGGTGGAATTTTATGCCTTAGAAAAACTTCAAATAACATCACCAGCATGGGTGCATATAGGGGGGTTTAGGAGGAATTTTGAACACTTAGCATTTTCTCCCATTCATCTCCAGTCATGGTGCATTTGAGGGTGTAGGGAAGAATTCCTAACACTTAGAACATTTTTTTTCAAAGAGCTAACACCTTCAATATCCTTGGGTGCATTTTGCATGTTGAGGAGGAATTAACACTTAGCAAATGTCTTAGCTTCATCTTGGACTTGGGAGCATTTGACATGTCAAGGTGGAATTCAACATTACTTAGAACATCTTCAAAGAGCCAACACCTTCTATATCCTTGGGCGTATTTGGCATGTTGAGGAGGAATATCCTAACACCTTAGTTATTTTTCCTTGATGCCTCTTGAGATGGGTGCATTTTGAGGGTTGAGTAGGAATTGTGACTTGCCTTAGCAGCTTTATCACCATCACTTCTTTCCTTGGGCGCATTTAGGGGGTCTAGAAGGATTTAGCAATGCCTTAGCATATTTTCTTCACCTTGACTAGATGAGGGCGCATTTAGGGGGTGGTGAAGGAAATTAACATGACTTAGAAAAAAAATTTATGTCTTCCATGGCTAGAGGACTTGGGCACATTTCATGACCCCAATAGGAATTAGCAACACTTAGAAATTTTTTTCCTAGACTCCTTTCCATCATGGGCGCATTTAGGGGGCTACGCAGGAATATCTCATGCCTTAGACCATTTTTCATGGCTTCTTCTCCTTGAGCATATTTAGGGGGTCTAGAAGGATTTTAAACACTTGAAAATTTTTCCATCCTTTAGCCATCTTCATCTTGGGTTCATTTCACAGGGGGTGAAGGAATTTGTTCAAATTAGACATTTTTTTAACTTGCTCGCCCATGTTTACTATATTTAGTAAGTCTCCAATTTTCATCCTTTTGAAGCTTTGATTGATTTGGAATTCATGCCATAGGATCCTCATGACCTAGTTGATTTGTTCACACTGCCATCTCGTGCTGAATTTCTATTTACAACATGTTTCTAGAGGTGATTTACTATTTATAGTAACTGCTTGGTCTCAAAGCTTCCACAACTTGGTTTGTCTTGAAATCTTACTGAAGTGATCCTCATGGGTTGACTTGCTTGTTCACACTGGCACCTACTGTTGACTTGCTCTTTATAGATTGTTTCTAGAGTGCATTACTATAAATAGTAATTTTTTGGATCACCTTCAAATTTCACCAGTGGAATCCTTGAAAGATACTGATCGCAGTGGGATACTTCAGTTTTCAGAGATTTTGGCATTTGACCCCTCATTTTGGGTCTTGAAGGTGGAAACCCTAATATTACTTGCATGTTGCTCAAAAAATCTCCATTTGACCTCATTTCTGTTGCATGTCAGTTTGTTTGTGACACTAAAGTGCTGGGGAGGTTGGAAAAATGAGTCTACTTAAAATAGTAAGTCCCTGAAAAAGTGACAAACTCTGCTTGCATGTCACCTTGCTATGTAGCTCTTGAAAAACCCATAAAGAATAACATGACATGTACTGAAAAGTCCTGCATGCAAACCCTAAAAATAGCCTCTGAAGATAGCTCTTGAAAAAGGTCCTGATCCTGGTTTGCATGTTACACCACTGCGAAGCTTTTGAAAAACCCACAAAGAATATCTAGACATGCATAGAAAATTCCAACATGCAAACCCTAAAAATAGCCTCTGAAGTGAAGACTATTGAAAGTTATCATCTCATCTTGCATGTTATACTGTTGCATAGGTCTAAAACCCAAAAATATTCTCCAAACATGCACTGAAAAACTTTGCATGCAAACCCTAAAATCAACTCCTAAAGGTGATACTTGCTAAAAATAGAAAGTTGTCAGATCTGGCTCAAATTTTGCAGCAAGCAGCTTGGTGTGCTCTGGATGTAGTGTAATAGTTAGAACTTCAAAAATGTTACAAAAATGTCCCAAATTAGGTACTTAATAAAAATAGTAAGTTGTCGGAATTCACTAAAATTTTATTGGGACCTTGTTGGAAGCTTACTGACCACAATGCCATTTTCAAATTTCAATTCACTCACTCCATTTGGCTTTGAATTGGTCAGAAGATTCAAAACCCTAATTCTTAGACTTAGCCAAAATTTCATGTTTAAGCTCAAAGGTAGGCGCCTCCCCGGAAAGGCAGACAACAGATAGAGAGACAGAGAGAGTGAGAGACAAAACCAAAGCCAAAAGATGAGGAACGAAGCAAAAATTAGGGGGTCCCCATTTGAATGGGGTGACGTGTGAAAAGGTCACAAACCAATCTATGTATCTTTGATCTCTTTGATGTTTGAGGACCACATGAGATGGAGAAATCTCATTCTGATATTTATCATCCTTGTACTTCATCTTTTTATTTGTTGGAGAAGTTGGTTCCTCTGCCATTGAACAAGAATCTGCAAGACTATAATGAAAATTCCATAGAGTTAAGACATCATCAACATCAACATGTGAAGACATGGAAAAGACTCAAACTTAGAGTGGTGTTCCTGTTGTATGAGGGTAGAAAATGAGGATTATAACCTATTTCAAATCTTGAAAGGTTGATTGCAAGTGAAAGTGTCATATGCTTTTAATGGAAAATGGAAAACTTGGTTTACATCTTTTAAAACTGCAAGTCAAAGCCTTTAACTTGCATTTGCAGTCAAGTCCAAAAGGTCTTATTTTTAGGCACTTTTGAAGCATTTTAGGTTTTTGGATGCTAGCTGAAGTGAAATGTATAATTAGGATTTTTGGGACAAATTTCAAGTAACTGAGTGCAAGGTAGGAAAAATGAAAGGTAACTGCAAGTTACTATTTCAACTTGTAACTCTAACCAAAATCTCCTACTTGCAGTGATGTCTCAAAAATGTGATTTGTTTCAAGATATCATTTTTGCAGAAAATGATAATGATGATGAAGATAAATGAGGTGAATGAAGATTAAATGGAAGATGAATGGAATGAAGTATGAATGAAAAATGAATGGAAAAATGAAGTGAAAAAGAGTTTTTCAGCTAAGAGCAATTTCCAACCAAGAGAGTTGGAAACAAAAGCAAGGCGCATGAAAAGGGAGAGATGAATGAAGGGCGAATGAGTAGTGATGGAAGATGGAATGGAAAATAAGTTTTCAATCCAAAACATTTGGAAATAAAGGCAGGACAAATGGAATGAGAAAATACATTTTTTGAATGAGGGGCGAATGAATATAAAAAACATGTTTTCCAACTGAAAACGTTTCTTTAAAACACGTAAACTCATGCTCCAAGAATGGCGACATAGGAATAAGAAATTTAAGGTAATAAAAACACTGAAATAAAAAGAAACAAAAAGAACCATACCTAAAAGAAAAGTTCACTAGCCAAAGATGAAGAGAAAACCCTAGGCACCATGTAAACTCATAAAAGAAGAAGACTAATTATTTACAGCTGAGAGTCTGATTTTGTTGCTTGAAGATTTGTGAAATCTCCATAAAACTCTGTATCTCATAAAACATGTCTTGTTAGAAACCCATGATCAGATTTTCAAACCAGAATAACCTTCCACAGAAGAGAAAATAAAAATAGCACAGAGGTTGCAAAAAGATGTGCAACATTAATTATTCGAGAATTCAATAATTACATGATAATGATTTGCTTTATAAAAGCAAAGATGCCTAAACCTAATCTTATCTTGAGCAACAAGATAGCTCAAAAGATAAAGATAAAAACCTAAAACTTAGGAATTAAATAATTACCTAAGTAAACTTATGCAAAGTGTAATTAATAATTAATTACACCAACAACCCCCCATAAGTGCAACTTAGGGAGAAGCAAAATAAAGCATGCACCTAAAATTAAGATGAATGCAAGAAAGCATGAATGGGTCCCGACAACAAGGCCTGATCAGGTACCCAAGTACAAATGCAATAATGGAGTAGAGAAGGAAAACCTAGTCGAACAAAACCCCCTACAATGAGATGACTGCTGCAAGAAGCACTAGAAGAAAATTGTGGAGTAACACTAGAACCACAATCTGACAAGCAAGGAAAGATACCTCTGTCTACAACTGAAACCAAAACCAGAATCATGATAATGTGACAGCAGACCTGATGCCATGGAACACTCGAAAACTCACAAACTGGAACAACCCTAGAATCTGTGAAGCAACAGAAGAAGAAATGATTACAGAATCTAGAAGCCATGTAACTCGATGTTGATGCCAAACTGAGACTAAAACTCTTCCATGGGAAGGAGTACCATACAGACTTGGGAACATTAACCATAAAAACATGGCCCTCAAACTGAGATGGATCCAATGCGGATCATTAACCATAGGCTCTCAATCTAAAGTGAGAACCAATGTGAATCAACAATGTGTCTAGGTAAGCAAAAATATGGCCAAAAGAAACTAAGAGACCAGATAAACTCATGCGAGTTTCCATCAAAACAAGATGAATATGGATATGCAAAAAACCCCCTCTGAATGGAACTTTATCATAGTTCATTTATTACAATAACCTGACAATTGTAAAAGGATAGCATACAAATATGCATAAATAGAAAAATAAAATAAACCTTAGATCTGTGTAGAGGACTGAATCTGCTTTCCAATGCCACAAGAATGATGAAAAATGGAGCACCGAGTCAAAAGATATGCCCTCTGGAGTGAAAAATACTAGATCTGAGTTCAAAGGCCTGCAAAATGAATCTGGAGCAAGATCTGGTAAAAACACCAATATTGCTAGATCGGCATTGGAATCATCTTTCCAACGATATCTCGTTTGCAAAAAACAGAGATCGTATGCAAGAAATACACCTGATTTTGTGAATACTGCTCTAAAATGGAGAAAACATAGTGCACCATTAAATTTGACGGTCATACAGCCATCACAGCAAAAACATGGGCCCAAATTTGACGGTCAAACGGTCGTCAGCGCTTTTTTCCAATTATACTTATTACAAAAAAATTGTTTTTTTCAAAAAACAATTAAAAATTACATGCATATTTTTATATTTAAGAAAAAAAATATATAAAACTTTTTGAAAAACAAATTATTAAAAACAATGCATAGTACAGTGTGCAGAGTACTGCGCACGTACGTACCTACACAATACCTTGCAATACGTACCTGTGCAGAGGGTACGTACCTCATGTCTTTTCTTTTTTTAAAACAAAAATCTTTTTCCAAAGCTTTCAAAAGCTGTTTGAAAATAATTTTTTTTGACAATTAAAAATTGCTGATTTTTTTTTCAAAAAAATGATAATTATTTTTATTGACGAATTTTTTGAATACCTCGACACGCGTGCAGATGGCGTACGACCAAATTTTTTTTGCCTTAGAAATTAACTGGACCCAAATATAGGCAAGTTATATGTCGATTTTTCATCTCTCAGATGCTCTGGATCTAATGGCAAGGTCCGATCTGCCTGAAAATGCACCAGAAGCTTCACAACTCCTAGATCTAACAAATCTTCAAACCCTCATAACTCTAGCATAAAATGTCGGTTTCAAGCAAAAAAAAAGTCGATCTTGACTTTTTTGATAGCCCTGAACTCGAATATAAGCTCAGATTTCCTCCAACATGCGCCGAAAGCAACCATGCAAGAACACCCAAATAGAGAGACAAAACTTGAGGTATGAAAACCCTCAAGGAATCCTGAACGAACCCTGCAATGTTTTTCTCAAAAAATCTGAGAAGGGGCTACAAATCAAGGCTCTGATACCATGTTAAAAACCCATGATCAGATTTGCAAATTAGAATAACCTTCCACATAAGAGAAAATAAAAAAAGCACAGAGGTTGCAAAAAGATGTGCAACATTAATTATTCGAGAATTCAATAATTACATGATAATGATTTGCTTTATAAAAGCAAAGATGCATAAACCTAATCTTATCTTGAGCAACAAGATAGCTCAAAAGATAAAGATAAGAACCTAAAACTTAGGAATTAAATAATTACCTAAGTAAACTTATGCAAAGTGTAATTAATAATTAATTACACCAACATGTCTTAGGAGAGAAAATCTTCAATTTTATTCAAAATTTTGATAGGTTATCCCAATTTTTAACAAGTTAAAAATTAGGGACAACACCTGGCTTTGACTGGAGAACTACCTTTAGTCATGAAAACAAGCAAAGGTAGTAGAATCCAAAATCTTGAAGTGCCTTAGTATCCATTGGGTTATGAATTCAATAAAACCAAAAGACTCAAAAACAACGAAACAAAAATAAAAGACCAAAAGATTCAAAGACTAAGGATTTATGTACAAGACTTTTTTGAAAGGTTACTCAAAATAATGCTTTAGATGTTGCCCACTATAAGGAAATGCAAATGGAGTATCATCTTTAGAGGCCAATAGAAAGTTGTTTTCACCAAGAATTTGATGAACTATGAAAGGCCCACACTAGAGAGAATCAAAATTTATGTGCATGCCTTTGGGTTCTCTTCTTTTATCCCAAAGCTAAACATGGTCTCCAACCTGAAATTCCCTTCGCCTTGCTTTCTTATCAAAGAGATCCTTGAGTTTTTTTTTTATGATTATTGATATGATCCACCACTTGCGATCTCTGCTTCTCCAATTGTGAAAGAAACATTATTCATTTATCCAAGAAACTCTCAAATGTGTTGTCTTCAACAACCTTGGCTAACTTAAGAGTTGGAAGCTCCAAAGTAATAGGAATTTTTGCATTCATCCCATAGAGTAACTGGAAAGGAGACATTCTAATGGCTCTTTTAGGTGTGATTCGATTGACCCACAAAGCATCATACAATGCCTTGTGCCATGTTCTCTTATTTTTATCCACAAGCTTTCGGATTATGGTAACCAGATTCCTATTGCTGGATTCTGCTTGACCATTACCTTGAGGATAATAATCAGAAGAGTTAGCCAAGATAATGCTATAATTAAAACAAAACTGAGTTACCTCATAAGAGGAAAATGAAGCTGCATTATCCGTCACCACCTTGTATGGAACACCAAACCTAGAGATGATATTTTCTTTAAGAAATCTGCATACCACTTAAGAAGTAGCATGTTTCACTGGAACTACTTCTACCCATTTGGTAAAATAATCCATTGCAGCAAGAACATATTTGTGAACATCACTTGAAGAAGGATTAATAACACCAATGAAGTTAATTCCCCATTTTTTGAAAGGTTCTTCCACTACAACTGATTTTAGAGGTAGCACCATTAACTTCTATTTTCCAACAAACTACTGACATTTTACACACTTGCGCACCCAATCATAGGCATGTTGAAGGAGTGTTGGCCAATAATACCTAGCTCTCAAGATCTTATGAGCAGTAACTGATGGTGAGAATTTTCCACCACGTTCCAAACTATAGAAAGATTCCAACAATCTAGCTTGTTGTGCTTTATCAACACAATGTTGAAAATTACCATCAATAGCATGTTTATATAAACCACTATCCCAAAGAACGTAGTTTGCAGCCTTAAGCTTCAAATTTCTCTTTTCCTTAAAAGATAAATGTGTTGGAAATTAACCATAAGTTAGAAAATAAGCAATGTTTGAGTACCATTCATTGATAGTACTAACAAACAATACCTTGGGAAGATCATCAAAAACATTATGCTCCTCTTCTTCTAAATTATTTTCAGCCATAAGCTAACAAAGACATCTTCCATGAACAAGCTTGGTAGGCTTGATCTCTAAATCATATTCTTGGATCTTAGCTACCCAATTACCTCTTGTTGTACCAAAATCTTGTTGTGTCAGAATAGATTTGACTGTTGTATCAGGAACTAGAACAATAGTATGTGAATTCAGAATATAAAATCTGAAATACTTAACCACTTTTACCACAAAAAAATCATTCTTTTCAATTAAAGAATACTTGAGTTCATGATACTTCAAAGGAAAGCTCATAAAAGCAATGTTAGCATCAATTCCTTCTAGATTTTTCTGCATTAAAATTGCAGACATAGTATGCTCAGAAGCATAACTATACATGATAAAGTCTTTGGTATAATTCAGAAAAACCAGCACTAGTGCATGAGCAATTGCATCTTTGATTTCAGTGAAAGCAACCCTACCTTTAGCATTCCAATAGAAATTAGTTTTCTCTTTCAACATATCAGCAATACGATGAGTTTTCTCAGCAAAATTAGATACAAATCTTCTCAAGAAATTAACCTTTCCAAAGAAAGAATGAACAACAGTTTTGTTGGCTAGTAAAGGAAGAGTTTGTATAGATTTAACTCTTTCTGGATCAATTTTGATCCCTTTTGTTACCCCAAAAAATGACTTCTTAGGATTAAGAGAAATACCATGCTTGCGATATTTTTCCAACGCATCTTGAAAATGAAAGAGATGATTCTTATGATCTTTAGAAAAGATAGTAAGATCATCTAAATATACAACAATATATCTTCCCAAGATACCACAGAAAGCTAGATCCATTGCTCTCTGAAAAGTTATTCCTACATTAATCAATCCAAAAGACATCCTGCAATATGTAAATGTACCCCAAGGAGTAGTAAATGCAGTTTTATGTTGATTTGATTCACTTACCTCAATCTAATTATAACCCAAAAATCCATCCAACATAGACATCATTTCAACTCCTGTTGTTGTTTGTAATACTTGATCCATCAAAGGCAAAGGATAATTACCTTTTAGCGACAATTGATTGAGATTCCAAAAGTCTACACAGATACATATCTCTCCATTCTTCTTACACACTGAAACTATATTAGCTACCCATGTTGAATAATGGATAGGAAAGATAATCCATGCATCTAACAGTTTTTGAATTTCAAAGTAAATAGTACCTGGGATTTTAGGATTATACTGGTGTTGCTTCTGCTTGAAAGGTGTTGCACCAAGCTTTAGAGGAATTTCATGTTGCACTTCCTCAGGCTGAAATGACTTAAGATCATCATAAGAATAAGCCAATACATCACTATATTGACATAAAAGTTGAATAAACTGATCCTTTTCATTAGAAGTGCAATTGTTTCCAATATTGAAAAACTTTGGATTTTCTTCAAATCCGATATTGTATTTCTCATATCCCATATGAGAATCAAAAATTACTTTATGTTGGCTCTTGATATAGCGATCATGCTTATCAAAAAGTCTTTCTAGTGAAACCAACCCTTTAGGAATTCTATTACCTTTCAGCTATAGAATTTATTCATCTAGCTCTGATAAAGCATATGACATTGAATCTGAAGAAGAAGAAGAATTACTTCCTTCAAAATCCAGATTGTTGAAACTATCTTCAACTTGAAGAAAATTAATAATCTATTTTTCATCATTAAAAACATGTCAATGATCCCAATTTTTAGGCACACTTGGTCTATAGACTAATTCAATGATATATTTATCTTTATTGAAATCAAGATGTGGAGTTAAAAGAGTAGTTGAAACTATGAGAGAATCAACTCTATCATTTAATTCATGTGGAACAACTGAGATGCTAAATTCATCAAAATTATCAATATTTTCCCATACTAGATTGTGGTAGTGTTTGAGTTTTTTATTCCTTGTTTGATACACATTCTTTATTTGACAAACCACTAACTCTGCATCACCTTGAGAATGAAGATTCTCAATCCCTCTTTTTAATGCAACAACTATTCCCAACAAAAGTGATTCATATTATGTCGTATTGTTGGTATTAGAAAATTGCAGCTTGAAAGAGTAAGGGAAAATATCTCCTTTGGGAGAAATAAGAACTACACCAGCTCTAGATCCATTAGTAGCACAACTTCCATCAAATTCAAGAGTCCAGACATCATTTGAACTGACAACATTAGAACTGCTGGAACTTCATTCTTCTAAAATAGATACACCTTGAAGAGAGAGTGTTTTCTTCTTCTATAAGGTGAGAATGAACTTCTTCTATCTAAGAAAATGATTGAATATCCTCACCTATAATTAAATATGAAACATCTTTGATCACATTATGAGAATCAAAAGAATTTACTTTTGACACTTGATTTTCATCTATATCAACAAACCCTTCACTTGCTGAAAGAAACGAAGAATTTGAATCACTAGAAGGACAATCTTCAGCAAACTCAGAAACTTCATCAATATGGAGATAATAATTCCTAAAACTAGTAGATTCAAAGAGAATTTGAGCATGAGGATCGTCAGATTTCACCACTATATACTTGGTTTCTTTTTCAGAAACCACTCTCTGCACAACACCTTTGATAGGAATTCTGGCTTCTGTCATTTCCATATTGATTTCACCCCTACATCCTTATAGAAATTACACCCAAGTAACATACCATAATAAGCAGGAACATCTGCAACCAAGATAGTCATCTTTATTTTCTTATCAGGAAATGCTGCAAAAGCAAATTATACATCTTTGATTTTCCCAACTAAGGGCACTTGTTTGTTATCCATTGAATAGAAACTACCAAAAATTTTGTTAAAAGTTAACCCAAGACAATTAGCCACCTTAGTTGGCATAACATTTTCTGAAGCACCAAAATCAATAACACAGTTGCTCAACTTAAAACCATTGATAAACAAGGAAATATAGAAAGGTTCTATCTTTCTTGGGATTGAAGATGGGATGGTAATCAAGTTATTAGGTAGATTATTAGCTTCTTGAACAATAGGGATATTTTCATTAGATCTTGAGATAGGACGAGTATCCTTATTCTTCACAAATTTTACCAATCTATCAAATTGATCAAGATTAGCTTGAAGATACTCAACTTTAGACATTTGAATCTTAGTCTTCCTAGCATGGTCATTAATATCAAAAGCTTGAAAGGAATTTTCTAAGAATGAAGAGGTAGTATTTTCAGCTTGTGATTTAGGATTTGATATACTGGACTTAGGTTCATTGGAAGAAATAGTAGGAGAATTAATTGCTTGATTTTTCGCTACATCTTTGGATAAAGTGGGCAGCAGTGTTCCTCTTTTAGCAATGGTAACTAGTAACTGAACATTGTTCTTTTCCTTTGATTCTTCATCTTGTTGAGCTAAATGAGTTTGGGAATGTGTCATAACAACATAAGCTTGACTATGATCACTTTTAGCTATTGTTGAATTGTCATAATGCATGAACCATATAGTGGAGTTGCCAATTGCTTCTTCTTCACCTTGATAAAAGTCAACATCATCTTCTGCTTGAAATTCAGTAGAAGAAGGTTCATTCTGATTCATTTCATAATAGCCAACTACTACTTTTTGTGGAGGAGCCTCAATTGCAAGCCTCTCTAGAGGAGGAGGCAACTTGGACTGAGTTTTAGCAGCATAATTTGAGGAAAAATTAGGATATGCTCTTCTAGGAATATCCTTGTATGGAGTAGCATAAGGATCTTGTGAAACTTGCTTCTTTAAAGCAAGAAGCTCATTGGCTAACTTCTGCACCATAGGATCAGTAGAACCTTTAATAGAAGACTTAGAAAAAGAATTTCCTTTGGACCGATGAGGATCCTTCTGAATTTTCCCAGCCAAGATCAAATCATCTTCTATCTCCATGGCAAGAGCTTGAGCATTGGCCAGATCAGTTGGAACAAATCTTCTTAGTAAGAAACTAACTTTAGGCAGTTGAGTATTAATGAAGAAACACTTGAAATTTGCAATAGTAGGTTGAGAAGTAGTAGGAATTCTATTTGCTAAGTTATTGAGCTTAGCAATGAATTCACACATGCCTTCATGCATATCTTTCTTCATTTGTGTTAACTGAGCTAATAATGCATGCTCATCCTTAGCTGGCTTGAAACATTCTTCAAAATTTGTCTTGAGTGTATCCCAATTGGTAATGACACCAGCTACTAGATTATAAAACCAATCAGCTACAATTCCTTGTAGTGTCTCCACAAACAACCTCGCAACAACATCTTGATGTTCTACAACTAGAACACCACATGCCATAAAGAAAGCCTTGATATGTTCATCGGGGTGTTGCTTGCCATCACCATAGAATTTAGGAAGTTTCTTACATGAACCTTGTGGAAGAGCATGAAGAGGTGGAGTAAGATTTAGAGGACCAAAAGTTTCTCCCCAAGGACCTTGAGCCATTGTTGAAATAAGAGGGGAAAATGGAACTAACGACTTGAGAAAGAAAGGTGAAACTTCATTTGGGATGGGTTTTTTCTTCTTTGATGGAGGAAAAATAGTAATTCATGAAAGAGGAGTTATGGTAGTGAGAAGATCAAACTTCACTTGTTTAGCCCAACTTATTCCAACTCCTTGAGAACTTTCACGCTTTTTATGCCAAACATAGTAACGAATGTCCTCCAGCATAAAGACTTTAGCAACAGACTCAAGTAAGTAGATTTAAAACAAAAGAATACTGGACTTCAAAAGAAAGCGAGAGGCTTTCAAATGCATTCATATCCCCAGCGGAATCGCCTAAAAATCTTGGTTGGAAATTTTGCAAACTTGTTAAGTTTAGCAAAATGGTGGTTTCAGCCATAGTGTGTGAGAATAAATCTCTCCTATTTGTATGAGGGAAGGCTCCCCCTCAAATTTACTATTTTATTAGCAGAAAAAATGGTATACTATATTAATTCTATGCTATAATACATGGTGTTACTCATCCTATTCTCTTTTTTTAGAATAGATGTTTAATCTTTCCTCCTTTCAAGAAAGAAAATTCAGAATAGTAAAGGGAAAACTTCTTCTTTTTAACTATTTCACAATAGTTAAATAAAGAGCAACCTTGATGTAATTTTTAAAGAAGCAAAGTTTCCTGAAAGCACAAAGTCTTCTATTGCTTCCCAGGATGGGTAGATACCACTTGAAACACAAATTATTCATAGCTTATCTTCCTATCAACCTTTTGAGATATGACTTTCATTAACCAATAGTATAAAACTAAGCAGCAAAATAAAGCACAAAGTCTTTATTTAGATGCATTTCTAAGCTATAAATGAGAAAGATAATATAAGCACAAAGTCTTGAATTATATCCCTTGTTATGAATTCACCTATCTCTAATTCAATCCTTCAAATTTGCATCACAAAGTCTACAAAAAACTAGACTAAATTCTTTCCATAATAACTCCTCAATTTCTCAAGAAAAACTTAGAAAAATATACTACTATGACATAAGATCACAATAATAATGTGCAATAAGGTTCAACACCAAGTTTGAAATCTTATATCCTTTCCTTGTATTGCTTGAAAATCAGGTTTACATACACAAGGACAAAGTCTTGTTGTGACCTTTTCACACATCACCCCATTCAAAATGGGGACCCCCTAATTTTGCTCCGTTCAGGTCTTTTGGCTTTGGTTTTGGTTGGTCTTGTCGTTGTCTCCGTTTCATTCCATTTGTCTTTCTGGGGATGTGCCTATCTTTGGGCCTGAGTTCAAAGTTTTGGCTAAGTCTTGGAAATTAGGGTTTTCATTCTTCAAGCTAGTTTGGGGTTGATTTAAGTTGGAAAATTGAAATATGAGCTTGGCATTGCAATTAGGAGGCTTTAGATAGGTCCCCATTAAATTTTCACTAAATTCTGACAACTTACTATTTTTAGTAAGTACTCAATTTGGGACCCTTTTCTTAAGACTTTTAAAATTTTGACTGCTTCATCACATTTAGAACACTTTGAGCTTCTTCCATACAAAATTTGAGCAATTTCTAACAACTTGCTATTTTTAGCAATTTTGACTTTGAGGCCATTTCTAGGGTTTGCATGTGTGATTTTTCAATGCATGTCATGATAATCTTTCTAGGTTTTTCAAAAGCTTCGCGATGATGTAACATGCAAGTCAAGTTGATGACTTGCTATATTTAGCAGGTGCCCACATGCAAACCAATTTTTTGGTTTTTTTGAGATCTCCCACATCGTATGACATGCAAACACATCCAACAATCAGTTGGTCACTTTTTTAGGCACTTACTATTTTTAGCAGTTTCACTCCAGCAACCCCTAGAGCTTCAGTATCATGAACAGAGTAGTCCAGAGTATAAATAGAGTCAAACAGAGGTCATTTGAGGCACATGCAAGTCAAATTAGGGTTTCCAGCTTTGGGACTCAAAATGAGGGGTAAAACTTGACAAAAATGAAAAATTGATGTATCCCATCATGATCAACATCTTCCAAGTAGTCTACTAGTAAAATTTGAGTGTAATCCAAGTACTTACTATTTATAGTAATTCACCTCTAGAATAGGGCTAGAAATAGCAGGTCGGGATGAAAGGCCGGTGTGAACAGTCTAGTTAGATTATGAGGATCACGAGGAAAAAATTTCAAGTCAGGCAGAGTTACAGAGGCTTGAGAATTAGAGAATTACTAAAAATAGAAAGCGAGGGAAAACAAGTTGAGAAATTGTCTAAGCGTTCAAGCACGCCTAGGTAGCAAAAAGGTGCAAAATTGTCTTAAGTCATGAAAATGGCAGAAGTCCCACCAAGATGCACCCAAGATTGAAAAGAGAAGCAAGTTGGTGAGAAATATTTTCAATTCATCAAAATTTCCTGACCACCTTTCAAATGCACCCAAGAGAGGAGTGAAGAAAAAATTTCTAAGTATTTGAAACTGGAAGCTCCACCCTCAAAATGCACCCAAGCTCTAAGAAGGTGACTAAAAATTTCTACGTCATGGAAAAACAACACCACCACCCCTCAAATGCACCCAAGATTTAAGGAGGAGTTGCTGAAAATATTCTAAGTCATGAGAACTGGAAGTAGCACCCCTAGAATGTGCCCTTGGAAAGAAAGAAGAAGAAAAGTTTCTAAGGCATCATCAAGTGGAAGCTCACCTCCTAATATGCGCCCAAGGTAGTTGGTGGAGACAAGAAATTGTCTAAGGCATTGGAAATGAAAGATCAAGGGGTCAAATGCACCCAAGCTTGAAGAAGGAAAGAAAATTTTTCGAGTCTTCAAAACTTGAAGCTCCCCCCCTCAAATGTGCCCTTGCCAACAAATGAGGAAGCTAAAAAATTTGAAGGCGAGAAAACTGAAACCTCCACCCCTCAAATGTGCCTTTGACAAGATGATGGCTAAAATATCTCTAAGTGTTCAAACTTGAATCAAGGGATCCCAAATGCACCCATCTAAGGAGGAAGGCCTCAAAAAGTTTCTAAGGTGTTGAGCTAGGCATCACCACCCTCAAAATGCACCTAGCTTGTGAAGAGGAGTAAATAAAATTCTAATTGATTGAGAAATGGAAGCTCAAGGCATGAAATGTGCCCAAGCTCCAAGAGATAAGTTGGAAAAATTTCTAAGGAAATCAAAATGGAAGCACACACCCCTATATGCGCCCAAGTTGTAAGGAGGCCCAAGAAATTTTCTAAGTGTTTTAGAATGGCATCACCACCTATGAAATGCGCCCAAGCAAGGTAGTAAGTGGAGACAAGGAATTGTCTAAGGGATGAAATAGAAGTGGAAGCTTGACCTAGTAAATGTGCCCTTGAAGGAAGTATTTGAGAAATTTTTTTAAGTATCAAAAATGAAAGTACAAGGGGTCAAATGTGCCTAGGTCACAAAGATGAAGATACAAAATTTTCCATTTCAGAAAAATAAAAGTTGACACCCCCAAATGTGCCCTCAAGAAAGGAATGAAGGAGAAAATTTTTTGAGGCATGGGAAATCAAACCTCAAGGGGTCATATGCGCCCATGAGTGACATGGAGGTGAGAAAAATTTCTAAGGCATAAATTGGAAGTAGACCCCTTGGAATGCGCCCTTGATAGGATGATGGCGTGTAAATTGGCCAAGTGATAGAAATTGAAGGAGGACCCTCTAGATGCGCCTAAGTGAACAAGGAGATAAATTAAATTTTTTTCTTTGTGGTGGAAATGAAACCACCACCCCTCTAGTGCGCCCATGAAGTGAGAGAATGTGGAATATGCAAACCTTAGTGAAGAATATTTTTCAAGGGTGAAAAATTAAATGAACCCCTTCAAGTGTACCCATGAGTAATATAGTTGAAAAATATTTTCTAAGGGGAAATTTTTTTTTAGAAGATGGGGTCTTGGATATTTTCTAAGGGGAGATAATTTTGAAACTTTTTACACCTTGCTTGTGATTTTAAATGGACATTTGGCTTGTGATTGATAAAATTTTCTAAGGGGAGATAAAAATTTCTAAGGCATAAAAAAAGAAAAGCAGAAGGGTTCAAATGCGCCTAAGCTCAAGATGGGTTGAATTTTTTCAAGTCATCAAGATCCTAAGAGAAGATGGACAAGATAGGTGAATGAAATTGGTAAGGGAAGAAGATAAAAACATCAAGATGATATGTGCCCTAGCACACAGATGTTAAATGAGCCCATGATGAAAAGTTATGGAGGCAAAGTTTCAAACCTTGGAAATCAAAACATGGAGATCAGGTAAGTAAAGAGAATTTATATTGTAATTTTTTTTTATTCTCTTCTTTTTATTTGTTTTGTAGGATGAACGACAGAGCCAAAGCATGATGATTTGAGGTGATGGAGAAAATACTCCATGAAAATGCTACAACCTTAGAGGAGATAAAGTTACATTTTCCAGGCTCCTCCATGATGTCTCAGTTGCCCCCAAATCATGAATGAAGATGTTGGAGGAGATGGCTAAGTGTTGGAATTTCTCCTCAAAGACCCATTATGCACCCAAATCAAGGAGGTAGGTGGAAAAGAAAAAATGCTTGAGTCCAAGACTAGAAAATCCTTCAAAATCAGGAAGGAGAAATAATGAAGGCCTAGGCATTAGAGAATGACAACTAGGAGGAAAATCATCATTGAGCAGGAGAAAGAAGTTGCATTCTTGGAGTTTCAGATTGAGAATGTGCCTGCAATATCAGTTCAAGAAGTAGAAGTTGTGTTGGCCAGATTAATCGAGTTGGTAGTCAAAGAATAGGATAGTGGGAACACATTTCTAGAGAAGAATCTTCTGGAAGATAGTGGGCATTAATTTCTCATAGTGGTCAAAGGGAGAGAGTGGGTATTATGTGCTCATTTATTACCCCACTCATCCACTTTTTGGCAGTTTTTAGGGTAGAATCTTAATTAGGGCTTATGTGGCTCGATCCAAGCCCTTCATTATAATTGAATCTGAGCCATCCATTGGACTTGGCCAACTATAAAAGGGGCATCCCCCCTCATTTGTAATCATTAGAGACTACATCATTAGATTGGAGATAGAGAGACAACTAGGAGATAGAGCATAGTTTGTTAGCATAGCATAGTTTGAAGAAGGAAAGTTTTTCCCTTGAAAGCTTTGTAAGATGTTGTCACAAAAACTATCATAATAAAAAGAGTTTTCATTGATGATGATTTCATCTTTTTTTGTGAGAAGCTAGCAAGATTTCTTTGTCCTTATTCAAGTAGAACTTAAAATAGAGTAAATTTCATTTCATGCAAGTAGTTACTAATTGTGGAATGTGGTGTTTAATCTAAGCAAGCTTCGCTTATCCATACCACTAGCGAGCTCACTGATGGTACGTTCCCCTTGTGTGGTCAACTGAAAATGTTTTGGACTTAACTTCAATTATGATTTGAATGTTGGTATGCATCGTCTTGATGGTATCTTCATGTCAAGTCTTGGTTTGGATATCTTTAGTTATCTCCCTTGAAGATTGCACCGACTTCGTGTAAGCTGTCTGAAGCGAGGAAAAGCAAAGTCTGGTTGATGTTTTTTGAAGTTGATCTCCACATCCCGCATCTTAGATTAGTCCATAGTATTTTTAATCTTTGCAACCATTCAAATTCAGCATATTTTTGGTTAGTATTAGGAAAGTTTCACTTGATTGACAAATCTTTTGAACCATGCAAAATCCCCTTTCACTTAAGTCCACTGTCAGCTACTGAACAATTGCATAAGTCCCCTCGTAATACAAGCAAAATCACAATGAACCAACTGAGACTATCCATTGCATAGAAGGAACCTTGGAGTTGAATGCATGAACTTTCTCACAATCTTAGCATGCTGGATACTTTGATCAAGAGAGAATAGGGTAGCCTTTGGAGACTTTATTCTATTGTTTGGTGTGGTCATAAAAAACACATCAACAAGTCTCTTTGCTGTAAATTTTTGCAGAGTTCTCTCTATTGCTAAAAAGATAAAATATTGCAATAGACCCCCTCAAGTATTTATAGGAGAGAATCTTTGAGAAAAAGGTGGGAGGATGCCAAATAACTTGAGAGATTATCTCAACTACTAACTAATTATAATTGACTTATTCCAAATCATAGTCCTAATTTATTTTGACTTGTAATTTGATTACATGTAATTGCAATTTCTGAATTTACATGTAATTTGTCTAAAAGGAACAAAACTAAAAATTAAACAACACTTCAATTATTTCCATGGCCATCCTTGAAACATTGAGATTTATGAATGGAATTTTGCAGTTCATCACGATTTGGCCCTTGAGTGTTCTTGGAAACAACAACTATTTTGATAATGGTGTCACAACATCTAATGATTGACAATCGATGCTCTTCCAATGCAATCTGAATCTTATTAAGAAATGCATGATGATCTACAAATCTGTTGATGGACTACACAGTGAAGGTTTCAGCTTCTAGCTCTAGATGAAACTTTGTTGTTAATGTTGAAACTATAGCATCCTCAGGAAGCACTTCACCATCTTGATCTTCTAGCTTGCAAGACTCCTTTTCAAATCTTGAAATGATATCTTACTCTGCTTCAACCACCATCTCTTGAGCAACCTATATATCAAAAATGAGCTCTTTGAATACCAATGTTTTATTCAACAAGAGCTCTTCAGTCTCAATATACAATTCTCTGTTTGCTATTATTGCATTGGCACATAAGATTTCCAAATGTTCATTCAAAGCATACCAAGTCTTCAAATCAATTCCCATGGATTCCAAGATTTGTTTGAAAGTGTTAGAAACTTGGCCTAGTTTCAGCTTTGCTATCTTTACATTAACCTTCACATCAAGAACCTTTTTAACCACTTGAGCACTATGATTTATTAACTGATCAACTCAAGAATCAACTTCCCTTGCCTTTTGTCCAGCTTTGTCAAATTTTTTAATAGACTCTTTAGAAATAGAGGAAGACAATGAATCAACCATTTCTAAAGATTTGGTAATCTTTTGAATTACTAAAACAAGTTGTTCATTCTTCTCTTTTAGCTTTTTTTTCTTGATCAAGAGTTCATCATAACTTTGTGCTAAGACTGCCATAGAACTTTGGGTATCTTTCATCATATTGGCATGAGTCCAGTTTCCTAACTCTACCTTGGTGAATTTTTACTCAGACACCTACATTTCTTCTTGTGGCTTGTCTAAAAGAGGCTCAACTACTTCTGCATATTTCATTCTATTACTGTCCACAACTACCCGTGAAACCATTTTGGCTTAGATTTCCTCAGCTACTAGAAATTAAACACATCAGGACAGATCGAATGTTTCTTCCTCTTTAGAGTGATTAGACTTAACCATGGAGGGAGATCCAATGTATTCACATCTGAAATAACAACTGTGGTTTGTGTAGAAACAAACTCATTCTATGCCATAGTGGTTATCCTAGGTGAGACCTTGGTTTGAATTGGAACAAGAGCTTGCTCAAATGGCATATTTTGATCAAAATCATCCATAAAACAATCAAAACTTGTTGTTGATGTATCTATCTCAGGAAGTGTCATCTCTGATATCATAGGATACATCAAAATAGCATCAAGAACATTCTCCAAACTGTCATGCATGTTATTCATAGAAGTGTTCAATGTTGATGTAGTTGAAGTATGATAAGCAACTTTCATAGGTGCAATAGAAGAAACAAACATCATTGATAAAGAATCAACATCACTATCAATTTGAGACATAGGAGATATTATAGACACTGGTTCAACATCAATATGAGGAGACTTCACACTTAGAATAGTAGGAGATTCAAGAATATCTCCTTCTTGCTGATCAATGATTTGGATTTGTGTCTCTCTAACCTCCTTCCATTTTAATGTCATTTTCTCCAAAGGTTTCTCCATAGTGTGGCTGACCTTCAATTTGATTCTAGTTCCTAAAGAAGAAGCACCTTCCTTAGATTTGCCTCTAACTTCTGATTTCAGTCCAACAATTCCAGTTGAATCATCATCATCACTAACTTTGATTTTTTTTGCTTTAACACCTATACTCTTAAACCAAGAATTAGTATTTGCCAAAACTGATTGGAATCTGTCAAATATAGAATTGGATTCCTTTTGAGACCACTGTATTGCTGGAATAGAAGCATCAACAACTCTTTGTTCTTCATACTTTGGATCCAAAATCTGTTGATCATCAATCACTCCTTCTGGGACCAAGGTCAGATTAAAATTAACATTTTTTTCAATTGTGAGCCTTCAATAATCCATCCTATGGATGTCCTTCTCTATTCAAAGATCCCCCTAAATATCTTTAATGTGATGCACATGTGTGAAATATTTTTTTATCTTATCTTTCATTCTTCTGTAGTCAAAATCCACTCTTTCTTTGAAACTTTTCAATTTCAGCTTCCATTGCCTTTGCCTTTGAGGTAGTTGTTAGGGAGTACCTTTCAATATGCAATGGATTATGTCAAGCAATGCTTACCCCAACTTTATGTTGTGTAGCCTATCATGCATGTACTGTCATCAACTACCTTGTAAGATCCATCAAAATGATTTTGTCTGTCAGATATCTTGGAAGCATGTAGGGTTGATCTTCAAAACAACAAACTCTCATGTTAGTGAAAGTGGGAAACTGAAGAAAGAGACAACCATATTCATTCACCTTCTTCCAGGTAGCCTCGAATACTCTATTGTTCTCCAATTCCTTGTCAAATAAACACATGAAATGACCAAAGAAAGCATCTTGGACTCTCTTGTAAAGCACCTAACTTAACCTTAGAGTCAGTTGATCATAATACTCCCATAACGGTACTAATGATCTATCACCTTTGGTAGAAAGGCCTAGAAACTGCCTCAATGAAGTTGCTATGTTGACCAAATAGGAGTTGATGTAGAATGTGAGCGTAGTAGGAACTTGTGCAAGCTGCTCACATAAACTATCACTAATTACCTCACCCCAGAAGATTGGATGTTGTGCCTTTCTTATCACCACTATGAACTTGTACATCCACTTCTCAAAAACATTAGAGAATTTTAACCCCACTATCCTACTCAGAAGTGTGATTATATCATTAATCTCTTCTTTGAACTCAGATCGGTATAGCTTGGGCCACCGAGACAAACAAGTTTGAGGCTTTAGAAGCCATTTAGTGTTGATATGTCTCACACAATCTTCTTTCTTTTGCTCATAGTGATAAAGAGCACTCTTTATTGAGATGTCTAAATAGATAGGCGCATCAGGAACTCTAAAAATTCTATTAATGGTTTATGGAAAAATCCTAATGACCACGTTACCATCATCATCTTTGATAGTTCTAGATTCTCTATCAAAGTGAGCTACACATGCAAGGACAAACTCTGGCTCTAGGGCAGCAACAAGCAAAGAGGAAACCAAATGGATATGAATTCTTAGCAACAACTACATATTATGTGAAGTTGATTTCTTAGCTCTCTCAACAAACTTAGACATATCAACATGCCCAATCTTTGCATCTTTGATCTCTTCAAAGTTTGAGACCACATGAGATGGAGAAATCTCATTCTAATATTTATCATACTTGTACTTCATCTTTTTATTTGTTGGAGAACTTGGTGCCTCTATCATTCAACAAGAATTTGTAAGACTGCAATGAAAATTCCATAGAGTTAATACATCATCCACATCAACATGCAAAGACATGGCAAAGACTCAAACTTAGAGTGGTGTTATTGTTGTTTGAGGGTAGAAAAGGAGGATTATAACCCATTTCAGATTTTGAAAGGCTGATTGCAAGTGAAAGCGACATATGGTTTTCATGGAAAATGGAAAACTTTGTTTACATCTTTGAAAACTACAAGTCAAAACCTTTAACTTGCACTTGCAGTCAAGTCCAAAAAGTTTGATTTTTAGGCATTTTTGAAGCATTTTGGGTTTTTGGATGCTAGCTACAAGTGAAATGTATAATCGAGATTTTTGGGACAAATTGTAAGTAACTGAGTGCAAGGTAGGAAAAATGAAAGTTAATTGCAAGTTACTATTTCAACTTGTAACTCTAACCAAAATCTCCTGCTTGCAATGATGTCTCAAAAATATGATTTTTTTCTATAAACATGTAAAATATAGTGATTGACATTGTGCATTCGATCCTGACTTACTAACATTATTTCTTCCTAAATCATCCCTCAGTCTAACCATTTAATCAAATTCCCCTATCTGATTAAATTCATCAATATTCATCTCTTAATTAAATAAATCATTTTATCTGATTAAGTCAATTCCTTTTGTTAATTAAATCAACCCATCTGATCTAATTATCCCTATTTAATTAAATAATCAATTTATTTGATTAAATCTCTAAAGTCTATCCATTGAATTAAATAAATTAAAACCTTATTTGATTTAATCTAACATCATCCCTTTTAATTAAATAAATCAAAATCTTTATGTAATTAGCCTCTTACCATATTCCCCTCTTATTTGATTTAAATAAACCCATAAATCTAAGTCAAATAAGTCACATCATCAAATTTCATGTTAAATTAATTAATCCTTGATTAATTTAACCTAATCTCATGTCACATCCTCTAGATAATGCAAGTTGCACGTGAAAATATATTTAATTCATTTATTAAATCCCTATTTTCCCTCACATGACATCTTTTGGAATATTCTCTCAATTTGAATTCAAAAATTCCAAGTCAACATGTACATCCAACAATGCAATAAATTCATCTTACATGTCCTTTTCCTTGAGCCAAGTGGCATTTATTGCATTTTCCCTTCCCTCTTACATGTCTTTTCAACAAATTTGAATTTCAAATATTGGCATTTATTGGCACAAACCCCAAATCTTGCACAACCATCATCCATTCATAGCTTGACAAGTGGCACCATATCATTGGATGAAAGTTAATCCCACATTGCCCAAATTTGGACTTTCATCCATCTTGAAATCCTATAAATGAAAGGCTCATATCTTCATTTGATCATCCACAAACATTGCAAAGTTACCATGCTAAAATACTTAGTCATTCTCATCCATCATTTGAATTCTTAGCTAGGCTTTTTTACAAATTTGGCTTGGAGTTCTCATCTTCCATCAAAGTGGATCACTCTTCATCATCAATCAACAAATCTTGCATCATAGGAATTGGGAAAGGGCCAATTTTCACATCAAATTGGCACCAATTCCCCCATGGGATCAAGAGTTTTCTCTTCTAATTAGGATTTTAACCTTGTTTTGGCATTTGCATTGTGTTCTTCACTATTTTCATTCCTAGTTTGATTTGTAAATGGATTTCATGGGGAATCATTCTTTTAGCTTGTAATTCCTTGTCTAACTGATTTATTCATGTTGTTTTGTAGGTACTAGGTAAAGGGTTCGCACATTTGGCGCTAGAAGGAGGGCTAGATAGCATTAATTCTAATTTTTCTTTGAAATTTCCAAGTTTTTCTTCACACAGGAAATTCCAATGTGGGCTCATCAGCGTCTCTATTTCAACACTGAGGGCTCGTCAACATCACTATTTTAGTGCCATGGGCTCGTCAGCATCACTATATTGCACCGCTGGGCTCGTCCTGCCAAAAATATTCAAATTTTTAATAGCACCACTGGACTCGTTGACTTGTAGGTTTTTTGAAAATTTTGAAAAGAGCGATGCTAGACATGAACTACAATGCTGGGGGAAATAGTGACACAATCGTGCTCTCTGTCCCGACACAGAGTGCCGCTCACTGGTAAAGCAGTGCTATAAGAGCATCGTTGGGAGAGAAAAATAGGGATTCCTTCACAAGTTGTGATGCTGGGAGATAGTAAAAGGGAGAATTTAACTTTTTAGCACGTGCTTTTGATTTATGATTTATTTACCTTCTATTTTCTAGTTTTTATTTCCTGTGTTTTTCTAGAATCTAACTTTTTTTTCTCCTTTGTAGGTTGAAACTCAAAAAAAAAATAGAGGAGCATGGTGATGATTTATTCTTCAATCAAAGTGTTTTTAAACACTTAAGTGTTTGTTTAACACTTCTTTATAGAATTTTTCATCTTTTCATCCTTAGAACACTAGCTTTCATTTGGTCTTAAAAGGAATCTTTCAATCTCTTTTTGCAAAGGCTAAAATGAACAATAGGATCAACGGCTTACTAGATTTTGTTTATGGGATTAAAAAATTGAACAAATGTCTTTCACTTGTGATTTGGTGCTTTAAAATGAAGTCATATATTGCTTTGAGGCTTTAAAAAGAACAAGTGCAACTTTGTTTTTGTGAGGGTTTACTTAGACTAAAGCCATCGAAAAAGGATGTATGCGCTTCTCTCGCGCTTTATAGTGATCTTGAGAATCAAAAGGCATTTTTCATGACTTTGGGATTAGATCAAGCAATCACCTCCACACTTCAATTTGGGCTTAACAATTGAACAAAATCTTGTGCGAGTGTGAGTGGGGGCATTTTTGCATATATTCTCTCTCTTTGTTGCCATCAAAGATTGATCAAGGTGCGATTTTTTCTCTTAAATCACTTTTGTTTATCCTAGAAGGCCTACCTTGTGGGAAAAAGTAATCACCCAAGGGAACGACTCAACTGGTAAAACTCTGAACCTGAGAGTATTTCCAACCGAGATATAAATGTGGATATTAGATGAAATACCAATATCACGTGGTTGACTCCGACAAGATGGATCCGAAAGGGGTCTCTTGCCATGTTGGGCCAACTCCTACGAATGGAAAGTCTGACATAGAACCCTTGTTTTATAGTGATCAATTGATCCATTGAGCGAGTTTATCAAAGTGGTGCATTGGAACTTAGATTCCAAGAAGTTACTTGCCATGTCCGATCTTGGTTGAAATATAGAGGTTAAGACTTCATTCTTAACATACCTTTATATTTTTTTTCTTGGTTGCATGTAAAATCATCTCTTCCACGAAGGGCATGAGGCAAGCCCACCAAGGAAAACATACCAATTAAGCTAGGATGTTGCATTGCTTGTGAGTCAGTTTGAAAATATATTGCTTGCTCAAAAACATCTAAAAAACAAACACTTAACATCATCCAAATTTCAAACCCTTTTGAAGACAAATATCATTGACTCAATCCATATGTTATTGATTTCCCTTGGGATTCACATCCTTAGAGGTTTCTAAGCATTGGATTACATCTCAATTTGTCTCCTTAAGTAAACAATAGGAAAACCCTTGCCTTAAGTTCATTAAATTTCCACATAATATATCTTGTGGGGTTTGAAGAAATTAAGACATTGGACATCTTAGTTTGAAAATTTAATCAAAGATAGTGTTTTTGGTAAATTAAAGACATTAAACAAAGCTAAGCAAAATTAACTTTCATATGTGTTGAAGACTCACAATTCCCAAAGTAAAAATCATTGAAATGAATGTTCAAATGAAATCAATCCTTGGTTACAAAGGTCTTTAGGAAGCATTTGCATGCTCTTCAATACCTAGATCTAGGCAAACAAAGTGTTCTTTTTAGGTTCATCTAGGGATCAAAACATATCAAAATATTTTCATCCATCTTCCCCAAACATCAAAACAATATCATCTCACAAATCACCTTTTGAAAATCTTGAAATCATCCTTGAAGTGCTAGGCTTTGTGAAAAAACCAAAATCACCAAAATCATTGAGACCAAGTCCTTGAAAACATTTATCAAAACACCTTTGGCTAGGCATGTGTAGATGCATCCTTTTGCATATACATAGTCAAAACTATAAAAAATCATCTTGTTTAGCTTAGTGTATGTAGATGAATCCTTCTCCATATACTTAGTGAAACAATCATCTTATTTTGGTAGGTGTGAGTAGATGCATCCTTCTCCTCACACATATTCAAATCATCATCCTTTGAACAAAACTATCCCTTATATCATCATCCAACATCTTAGGGTATTTTTTGTTCAAAATCAAAAGAAAATCAAAATCAAAATCAAGGACAAAGATCTCAATCCAAAATCGAATCCAAAAAAATAAAAAATCCAAATCAAAGTCCTAAAAACCTAGCATTTCATTCAAGATTTATCAAAACCCAAAAACATCCATAACATCCATCCTTAAACATCATCATTATATCATCATCACCTTTGATCCTAAAGGCATCCTAGAAATTTCTACTTTGAGGCATAAGATAAAGATCAACCCAAAGAATTAAAGAGATTCATCTCCCATATTCTCGAAGATTGATCCTTGTTTTATGGTTCTTACTAGATCTCAATACAAGAAGAGTATGGAAGCCAACAAAGAAACACCCGCTTGAAGCGATCTTATCCAAACAAACATAGAAATGAATCCTATCGAATCAAGTAATCCATTGACCCTCTCATCATCACAAAATCGACAAGAAGAAAACCATGGAGAGGACCTCACTTTTGGAATGTCTCACGAAGAAATGATGGAAATGTTCCAAAATTCGGACAACCATAGAATCATCAACATCATGATGAGACTTAACCCTTCGTTGTACATGATTGAACTAGCAAAACAAGGGGCCAAGTTGCCTTCCAATTTTGATGTGAGTACTATAGTAGAGACATCTTTTCCACCAATCTCATCCACCATCCCCATTTCATCTACACCCCCATCCCAAAGCATCATGCAAAATATCCCGCAACTCACAAATCCACAAGAAGAGGGGGATATGTTTGAGCCAGGGGGCATATTCGACACCACACAACAACTAACACCCCTCACATTTCCACCTATCCCACCACTACCATTATCATCCACACCACTTCTTGGTTTAGGACTTCCCCCTTTACCAAACATCAATCAAAACACCATCCCAACTGTCAACCAAAGCATTTTGTTTAACACTCAAAATTTGTCATCGACATCGCAACAATAGGTGATAAACACACAAAAAATTTCCACATCATCAAACACCCCCACATCATCACAAAGCATGGTCTCCCAAGAGCCAATCATATCAATAGCACCACTTACCACATCAACACCACCATCCACTAATCAAATAATCAACACAACATCACCATTCACCACCACCACGAACACCATTCCAAATCCACCACCACCCCCACCACCACCAACATTCACCACATCAACCCAATAAGATGCAGCATTGCAAGATTCCTTCCAAAGAGGAGACCAACAAGTGTTGAAACAAAAAGCTGTACACCTAGCTACTCAACAAGTTGCACAAGTCACCCAAGCCGCATAAGTTGCATTACAAGTGAAACAAGCACAAGCGTTATTGCAACAACAACAACAACAAGCTGCTCAAGCATTACAAGCAAAAAAAATTTCTCAAGCGCAACTCCTATTGCAGCAACAAGTAGCACAAGCACAAGCTCAAGCGCAAGCTCAATATCGAGCACAACAAGCGTAAGCTCAAGCACAACTTCTTGCGAAAGCAGCCCAATTACAAGCATACCAACAAGCATTAAAGCAATATCAAGAACAACAAGAAGCAATAGAACTAGCAGCCCAACAATAAGCATTGTGGGAATAACAACAAGCACAACAAGTGTTGTCAAAACAACAACAAGTGCAACAACAAGCACAAACCTTAGCGCAACAACAACAAGATCAACAATAGGCATTGTTCATACAAAAGCAGGTAGAAGCTTACCTTTCTCAACAAAATATACACATACCAATGAACAACACACTGACCAACCCACCCATCCAAACCACGATTGAAATACCCCAGAAAACCTTCATCCCACCCCATTATTTGCAAGATGATGTGATGACACAACTCAGGTTACTCTCACAACAAGTGCTCGACCTTCAATCAGGGCGAACAACCAAAACACCAAGTAACTTGTGTCCCTATCTATTTGATAGGAGCTTAGAAATGAAACCATTCCCTAAGGGATTTGAAATCCCCAAATTTGACAAATATCGAGGGATGGGAAACCCTAAAGATCACATCAAGGAATTCCAGGTTCATTGCATGGAGGTCACATATGATGATACTTATCTAATGTGACTATTTCCTAGAAGCTTGGCAAGTCCCGCTATCAAATGGTTCTCTCACTTACCTTTAGGCATTAGAACATTCCAAGAAATTAAAGATGCATTCATTAAGAACTATGCAGGTAACATTGCAATGGATGTTAGTCTTGAAGAACTCTCGGCTCTAAAACAAGCAAAGAATGAATCTTTCGCTTCATTCCTTCAATGATGGCAATCCAAGGCCAATCAAAGCAAGTGGACCATGCCAGAAGAACAAAAAGTATGCACAATCATCGCTAACCTGAAAGCTACTTGGAATTTCATCTCAAGGTTGAGGTTATCACCACATATGAACAATTGATCTCCAAGGCACTTAGCATTGAAAGAGCCCTTGTGAATCAACCCATGGAATCAACATCATACCATGAACATCAAAACAATCACCCATTATCCAATTACAATGATAAACCTCGCACGTGGGTGAGGAACAAAAACTTCACTAATAATGGTGTCATAGATGCCAAGGTGGTCATTAGTGGTCCATGCCAAAACACACTCGTATAACAAATTCAAACACAAAATCAAAACACTCATAACACAACACATCAACCCAACAACAATCCCACCATCAATAACCTCAATGACCAAAGGGGACCACCTCAACACAAAACATATCCCAAATGAAAATACACCATGTTGGGAGAACCACTTGAGGACATCATGAAAAGGTTGATCGACGAGAAGCTCATCAAAGCACCTACATTTGAGAATTACCAAGAACCCAATGTCAAACCTCCTTGGTACAATGAGAATCAATTGTGTGAATTCCATAAAATCAAAGGCCATACCACAAACAATTGCATGAGACTCAAAAACATCATCCAAGATCTCATCAACAAAAGAATCATAAATGTGGAACCACCTACAGGAAATCAGGACCTTAAAATCTACACGAATCTGATGCCGAATCATGAAAACAAAGGGAATAACAAGGATAAGGGAAAGGGTAGTGTAAATCATGTATACGAAATAGTTGTTGCCTACCTCTATGAGGACTGCATGGTCATCACCATCAAGGGCGCTCATGCTAAAGATTGTGGAGTCACCACAAGAGGCAGAAAAGTCACCATCACAGGGTCATCTCAACCAAATAGGGTCCCTTCATCTAGATCTAATGGCTACAATATCGTAGAGTAACTCAAAATAACACTAGCACACATCTCCATCATGGAGTTGTTAAAAATATCATCAGCCCATAAAAAGATCCTTGAGGAAGCATTAGCCTCATCCACCATCCCTGCAGATCTTGATGCAGAGCAATTCCAAGCTATGGTTGGAAATATCATAATGCCTAATCTCCTTACATTCTCTAACCAGGATTTCCCCACCCAACCATCTCACAACCATGCACTTCACTTGGAAGCCATAGTTCATAAAATAAAAATCAAAAAGGTCTTGGTGGATGGAGGTGTGGGTTTGAACATTTGTTCTCTCAGCCTCATCAAGTAGTTAAAAATATCAGAAGATTCCATCGATAAAGGGAAAGGCATCACAATAAGAGCATACAATGACCAAGAAAGGTGTCTCAAGGCACAATCAAACTCCCTATTCAAGTAGGGCCGATGCTCATGGAAACCACTTGTCAGGTCTTGGACCTTGATTTTCCATACAACATCCTCCTGGGATGCCCATGGATCCATGCGATGAAAGCTGTAGCATCAACCTTCCACCAATGTGTGAAATTCACACATAATGGACAAGAGGTTACCATCCACGAAGATCCCGAGCCATTCTCATATTGCAAAAATCTTGAGGAAAAGTATTACAAAATCCCCCAAGTGCCAAAAAATGATGAGGGCCCATCCACACCATACATCGACCCTGCCACTCTCGCGTCCACTTCTGCGACAGAGACACCCACCACTCCCACCATCCCCACCATCTTTGACATCAAGCTCATCATCCAGGAAGATGGTTGTGGAAGCTACAAGATCCCTAACAATGCCTTTGTGATAGGAGAATTACCACAATCTCCTAGATCATGAGGACGTCCGCAAGAAAATCAAGCTTCCACATCACAAATGTATCCTGAAGATTATCTTGAATTCACAAGTTGGGGAGACCTTGGTCAAGAGGTTATTGAAGTAGATACATCTCACATGTTGTATTGAGATGAGAAACTAACACCTAAATTACCAATGGATGAGACAAGCAAGGGTCTACAAATGATGCTTGCAATGGGCTACAATAGAAACCAAAGACTGGGGAAAAATGACAATGGGCTCTTAATACCTATCATGCCAGAGATGCAACCTATAACAAATCTTGGCCTTGGATGTACCCCTCCGAGTATAACCATACATGGCCGAAGACCTCCAGTTAGAACGGTTAATATTTCTCCTCAGCCAGTACTAGCACAAGTACACTCCCCAATATCCACAGGTAGAGACACACACAACTTTATAACTGAGGCCTATATTAGTAGTGATGATGAGGATCACTTGACCAATCTACCTAGGTTATTTGAGGATACTTCCCAATGCATGATTAGTACCTTATCTTTTGAATCCGATCATCAAAATCATGAGATCCACCTAGTCTACCCCCAACTGATCGACTATGACCAACGAGGACCACTAGTTCTTGATATGTTCAAAAATGATGAGGCACTCTTAGAATTCATGGGATTGAGGAATAACATTCCAGATGGAGATCACAAGGTAGGGTTTATAATGGAGTTAGACACACATGCCTATTACAGGGAAACGATTGAATCCTTCAGTCACAAAAGTGAGAAACTAAGAATCATATCCAATTCCTTGAGTGAAAACCACACTGTGGCACTCTCTGACAAGAAAATAGTAAAAAGAAAGGATGTATCCAATGGTGAAAACCTCTCTGAGGTGCCCGAGGATGAAGGATTCATTCTTCTTCTAAGAGCTATTCATCCAGAGAAGTCAACAGTCTTGGCCGAAAAATGCAATCCAGTCAACTTAGGAATAGAGGAGACCCCACATATCACATTCTATGCAGAATCACTATTATCAAAAGAACAGGAACTCCTAACAGCATTTTTAAAAGAGAGGCAAATAAACTTTGCATGGAGTTATGCCGATATGCTAGGGCTTGAAATAGAGACTGTGGTTCATCACTTAGCTGTGTATCTAGAAGCAAAACTGATCAAACAAAAGCTTCAAAAAATGCATCCTCAAATTTCCTTATTGGTCAAAATGGAGATCAAAAAGTTATTAGACGTAGGATTCATTCGACCAATTGATTATCCAGAATGGGTGTCAAATTCGGTACCTATTTCAAAGCATGATGGATCCATCAAAATCTATACAGACTTTAGGAATTTGAACAAAGCATGTCCCGAGGATGATTTCCCACTTCCCAACATCGACATGATAGTGGATATGATGGCAGGACATAAGATGCTATCATTAATGGATGGATTTTCAGGATATAACCAGATCATGATAGCAAAAGAAGATCAACATAAGACAAATTTTACTTGTCCATGGGAGACCTACTGTTGGAACATGATGCCATTCAACCTAAAGAATGTAGGAGCAACCTATCAAAGGGCCATGATGTTGATATTCCATGATATGATTCATAAAACAGTTGAAGACTATGTCGACGATATTCTAGCTAAATCAAGGAAAAGACGAGATCATATAGTAACCCTAAGTGCTATCTTTGATAGACTAGAGGAATACAAAGTCAGACTAAATCTCAAGAAGTGCATCTTCAGCATACAATCAGGTAAATTGCTAGGATACATAGTCTCCATGAGGGGTATCGAGGTAGATCCAAAAAAAATGAAAGCAATCCTCAAGATGGAAACACCAAAGACATTAAAACAATTGAGAAGCCTCCAAGGTAGACTCCAATCCATCAAAATATTCATAGCACAACTAGTAGACAAGCAGAATCCATATTTGCACCTACTCCACAAGGGGGTAGCATACAAATGGGATACAAAGTGCGAAGAGGCATTTAACAAAATCAAGGAATACCTACTGACACCACCAGTTTTAATGCCACCCATCCCAAAGAAGCCATTGATCTTATATGTGTCAGCAACAACAGTAGCCCTTGGAGCTCTCCTAGCTCAGCATGATGAAAACAGAATGGAGAGGGCCATCTACTATATCATTAGAACAATGGTTGGTCACAAGCTAAATTACTCCTTCATCAAGAAAGCTTGCCTCACAATAGTTTTTGCATCCCAAAAATTCAAACATTACATGTTGGCACACAAGATAATGCTCATCACAAAAATTGATCCCCTCAAGTATCTTTAATCAAAGGAAATGCTCATAGGCAGAATGGAAAAATGGGTAATGATATTGTCAGAGTATGATATCGAGTATGTAGAGAGGAAAGCCATCAAGGGTCAAGTTATTGCAGATCAACCAGCAAAGGCACCCATTTATTCTGAGAACCCTCTTGTCTCAGAATTCCCAGATGAATCCATTTTTAACCTCAACGTAACTGACCATTGGAAACTATACTTCGATGGTTCATACACACAACATGGATCAGGAGCTGGTATCTTCTTCATCACCCCACAAGGGGATTGCATACTGAAGTCATACAATTTGGAATTTCCTTGTACCAACAACATAGCAGAATACAAGGCTTTGACTATAGGCCTCAAGATAGCAGTACAATGGAACATCATAGCTCTCAAGGTATATGGAGACTCTCAGTTGATCATAAATTAGGTCAATAATGAATATCAAACTAAGGATGACAAGCTCACTGAATACAAGAAATTGGTGGAGACTCTTAAAGAATCCTTTATTGACATAACATTCAAGCAGATTCCAAGAACCAATAACAGAGCAGCTAATGCCATGGCTACAATCGGGTCACTATTGGACATCCCTCATAATGTGCCAAAGTATGAATTTATGATTGAGCAGCTTCTCGTCCCCACATTCGAGGTACCATAATCAGAATATGTGTGTGAAATCATTAGTCCAGGTGACCCTTGGTATCATGACATCTATACATATCTTCGCATAGGAGTCACATCCGCTGATCTCCCATCAAACCTAAAGTGAACCTTTGTCAAAAAGGCATCCAGATTTGTCACCCTAGGTGGTACCTTATACCGTAGAAGCATAGAAGGTACCTTACTACGCAGCCTAAATGTTGAGGAGGCATTAACCGCTCTAACCAAAGTTCAAAGTAGTATTTGTGGCTCACACTCGAGTGGAATGACCATCGCCAAGCAACTGCTGAGGATGGGGTATTATTGGCCCACAATGGAAAGAGAAGCACATGATCATGCTAAAATATGTTTATAATGTCAGCAACATGGAGACCTCATCCATACTCCAGCTCAAGAGCTCCATCCCATCATCACACCATGGCCCTTTTCGTAATGGGGACTCGATCTCATTGGAAAAATCACACCCACCTCATCCAATGGCCATAAATGCATTATCACTGCAACTGAGTATTTCACAAAGTGGGTGGAGGCCATACCCATGACATATATCACTGGAAAGTAGATCTCAAAATTCATCCTGAACTATCTCATCTATTGTTACGGTGTCCCACAAGCCATCATCTTAGATAATGGGACACCATTCAAGAACCAGGAGGTTTGTGACTTGTGTGAGAAATTCAAAATCTAGCATCGCTTCTCCACCCCCTATTATCCCCAAGGCAATGGCCAAGTAGAAGCCACAAATAAAACCATCCTAAAAATCCTTCAGAAAATAGTCAATGACACAAGTCATGATTGGCATTTGTAGCTTAATCCTGCCCTCTGGGCTTATCAAACTAGCATCTGCACACCCACCAGTGCCACCCCTTCTCCTTGGTCTATGGATCAGAAGCCATACTCCCCATTGAGATTGAGCTCCCATCCCTCATAATATCACTGCAAAACCTTGTCATGAATGAAGAATATTAGGTTTCAAGATTAAACGAACTAGATCTACTAGATGAAAGACACATTGATGCTTTGAATTACTTGCAATTCTATCAAAATAGACTCAAAAGGAGCTATAAAGAGAAAATTAGAAGCAAGACTTTCCAAGTCAGAGAATTGGTCTGAAAAGAAAATCAGAAGAATGTCCCAAACCCAAACAACAAAGGAAAGTTCAAACCTAATTTGTTAGGGCCTTTCATCATCACAACAAGCTATAAATCAGGGGCATATCAGCTATCAATACTTGAAGGGGAACCTCTACAGGAGCCCATGAATAGCTCCCATCTCAAAAAGTTTTATGCCTAAATCTTCTAGGGTATAAAACCAAAAAATCAGAAAAAGTCCTGAAAAATGGTTACTTCGGGGAAAACCTTGCAAACAGGCATCTTGGTGACAACAAAAAGAATTAAAAAAGAAAAAAATCTAAAAAAATTAGAAAAAGGATCAAAAATAGTAAAGAGAAAAATCGTCCTCTAGTGAAAACCACTTCAGTGGTACTTTGGGCAAGTACCTTGGTGAAAACCTGGCAAAAGGGCACCTTGTGTAAATAAGAACTTCCCATCCACCAGGATCTTTATGGTTTTTTTGGCATCTTCCATCCATTATGCTTCCATCATCCATCGCATTCAGGTCCCCATCCATCACTCATTCACTCACACCTGCACCATAGCTTGGTCCTATTTTCGCATCATGATCCCTCCTAGTACTACTTGGCCCATCCTCAAGGTCAGTTTGTCTTGCCTTTATCAAAGTAGTCTATTGCATCATGCTGGGGGCATGTTCTTATTAGATCGAATTCATGTATAATCTTAAAATCCTCAAAATCAGAAAATCTAAAAACATCAGAAAATCAAAAAACCCAAAAACATCAAAACATGTCAAAAATCCAAAAAAAAGAGTCATCTTATCGAACTACACCATCTCTGAGCTTGAATGTAGGCAAGGTTGATCTTTGATCATCCCCCGAGACATCTAGGTCAGTCCTATAGGAGTCTATCATAATAAATTGACATCTCATCATGTACATCGACGTCTGTAAATCAGTGAAGTCGTAAATTGAACTACGTGGTCTTTGTGTATATAACGTAGGAAAGGCTTGTCTATTGACCAGCCCTCAAGACCCCTAGGATAGGTCTTTAGGTTAGTATTTTGGTCGAAATCTCAGAAAATCCCAAAACATCAGAAAATCAAAAAACAAAACATTTGAAAATCTCAAAAAACACCAAAAACAACCTCAAAACATTGCAAAACATCAAAAACATCCAAATATTTGAAAAAATCCATCCACCTCATCTCGCATGCACCCGCAATAAGCACCATCCATAATATAATCATCATCATCAAACTTTGGTAAAATAATTGGAAAAAAGTCTAGTAGATTACAAGTAGAACTCCAAATGTCAAGTCTTAAGTCTAAATCAGTACGTAAGAAAATTGATCATCTCTTCGTATCGATAACACATCATCTAAATTAGTCCCACACCAATCATCCTTTATAAATGAAATGACGTGCCGTCATCCACTAACATGTCCTAGGATGAATCCTTCCTACAATGGGCATTATCTTTTGGCAATAAGTTTCAGTTATCATCTTAGAAAACACATCCTTTTCCGTTAGCAGTATTGAAGAGCATTATTTTTTTTGTTTACTTGATCTTCTTCTTTTTTGACTTATCTTATTTTGTGCTCTTTCCAAGGACGTCTCGATGATATCCCAAAATAGAGGATTTAGAGAAATAGGAATGGGGCAATGATCGTTTTCTTTTATCTACTATGCTTGTTGGATGTTCTTGTAATACAACCTCGACAAATACTTGCTTTGTTAGGTATGTATGGAAGAGGTCTAGGGAAACTTGTTGACTATTACAGGGATAGGTTTACGTTTCCATGTTTTGGTCCAAGGTGCCTAAAAGTTCTGAAGTACATCCTAGCAAGGTTTCCATATGTCAGGTGTGAACAAGAATACTCCTATCTTATTATCGAGTCAAAGTCCATCACACTAAGTACCACACCATCCTAGTTGTCTATACCTTGATGCATCGTACCATGTGTGTTATCAAACATAAGAAAATTTGGCCCTTTGAAAATCCCAATTTCTCAGAAAGCAATCATCATCCTCATCCTCATCATTTGCATTTGTGTCATCTTGTGTCTTGTTGAAATGACTTTGTCTCTTCTTACTAATCATGCTAACAAGGTACTATGACAGTTGATCATCATCACCATCATCGCCATTGATCCTGCAAGCACAAATCATTAGCATATGGCATAAGAATATCATATAGGAAACAAATGCATTGCATTTCAATCATCATAAATAGGTCATCATAAACTCTCTTCATAAATAGTCGCATCCATGTCAGTGCATTTCCATCCATTACATTGCATCTCATGGCATTATATCAATGATGGCATAAACATTTCATAACCATTTCATATTACCATCTAAATCATCACATAAGCATCCACATAATCATTCCATAATCATTTATTGCATAATCACATAAGCATTTAATTCATTAGGCATACATACTTGCATAACATAGATAACATCACATCCTGATATTACGCACACATCATTAACATATCATTGCATCACATACATCATCATTTAGGATAGTAAAATTTATTCTAGGCATCTCATAAAACCATTTCATTAAGCATTAACACCATTTCATTTGCATCATATCACGACCATCGCATCATATCATATCCATCCATAAATAATCTCATATATAAGCATTTTCCACACATCATTGCATATACCATAATCATTTCACATATTGCATTTGTATAATATAAATCACCATATAGTTAAAAACATTGCACATCATATCATAGGTCATAATCATTACATAAACATCATTAGCAATAAATGCGTCCATAACATATAAAAGAAGAAGCATACATGCATAGATAAAGGTACACATTTCATCACATCAAATCAACTCATATATATCATATCATCTTTCATAGTACAAAATATAATCGGATCACTGTACATGTATGTCAATTATTACAAAATGCCCATCAGACTATAAAAAATGAGCCCATAAGGCACAAAAAGTGTGTATCATCTGAATCACACTTGATCTCTGTGAATGCTACCCTCACCCCTGTCACCGTGACCCTCTACTGGTCTCTGGCCGGCCCACTCTAAGTACTCAGGGACCCATTTTTCTCTAGGTACAGTGTCATGATAAGCTCGACAATAGTATTCGATCTCTCAGATAGCCTCCCTATAAGATCGCATCGACATTGTACCTTGGGATGAGGCGGCTGTCATGCTTTCAATCTATTGTCTACGGCCTAGCTTTGTAGCTACCTGTAGCTCTCCATCTTGCCTCTGCCGCATAGCCTAATCCCTCTCTGCTCTAAGCTAATCTCTCTTAGCCCTAGCCTAGTCTCTCTCTGCTGTCACTTCCTGGACCTGGGCCTGCAACTGTAAAATCAAGGCATCCCATCCGTCTGCCTGCCCTACTAGTTGTGCCCATGGCTGGTGGTGGTGGGACTGGTGGATCCTACTATTGGTCATGCATAGGGGCATCTCCCTGACCTAGTGGAACTGGGGGCACCAATCGTGGATCCTATTGGATCTCGATCCTCAGTCCTCACCCTCATCCTTGTCCTTGTCCTCTCCCCCTACCTTTGACCCTACCTACCTTTGGATCCTCGTCTGGAATAGTCAGCCAAAGAGGAGGTTTGAACCAATATCTATAGGCTTGTGTAGTCCCTGGGTCTGCCAAGCCCTGATCATAGGCCCATGGTTGGGCCACTAACTACCAAAAGCTGTCAACTCCTTTGCAGTAGGAATGTCAGGCCCCCATGATGTCCGTGTCATGCTTCATGCAAAGATGGCCACATAGTTATCATCGAGCCGATCCTGTGGCTCTCCAAACTGATGTTGTACATGCCCAGACAGGTACCTCTCAATCATCGTATGCTCCCGGCCCTGCATGTATTGATCCTGCCAGCAGTAGAAGAGTTGAGTAGCATCATTGACCCATCCGGGCTGACCAAGGTATGGACACCACGTAAACACAAGCATCTCGTCCAGGACCCACCTCCAGTAGGGGATCCCATGCTTTCCGATGTGTGTGAAGGACACACTGCCTCTATATAATGTCACAAGGGCATCCTCTGCCTCCATCAGAATTGAAACAACCTATGGATGTAGCACAGAAATGTGCTCCCATGCCCAAATGTGAAGAAGATTCACTCCAACTGCTAGTGCTTTGTCATCCACATAAACATACTCGTGGAGATCCCTATAGAGTGAAGCCAAAAGGATGGGTTCCCATGCAAACTGAACTGGCCTATCTTGGAACCATCCTCTCCCAGTAGTATCCCCAACCCAGACTGAAATACTACCCTCGTCAGTCAGGGGCAACCAAACCTGAAATGATCATTGCGATCACCCAACAGAAGGGAGGTGCTATAACTATGTACCTCTCCAGCTCAATCTGACCCTCACAATAAATAATGTCACGCATAGCGAGGACTTTGATGCAGCACTTGCATCCCTCCTCCATGTCATAGATCACTCAATGGCCATGAATGGGCAACCATAAAATGCACCAGATGTCCTCTAGGGTGATGGTCGACTCGCCAATGAGAAGATGGAATGATGACATCTCGCTATGCCACCTCTCAGCCAACGCTGATAGCATCCCTAGGTGTGTGCACCCAGGCATTGTGTACGCAATATGCCATAAGACAATGGCTCCCAGTCGGTCCTAGTCTCTGTCACTCAGGTCCTATAGGATTCTCGCCAAATCCCGCGACCGGTGCTCCTGAGAGTAGAGCTCCCTCAGTCCGTCCTGCGTCAAGGAAAGTCAGCACGTTAAATTTTTTGGAAAAATCCTGGCCTAATGCTCCAAACTTGCATCCAATGGCACAATTTTTGAAGGCATCGCAATTTGAGTTTCCCCAAACTCCAATGCTAAACCCTAAATCAGGCTATACAGAGTCACCGCTATGCACTTTAACCCCAGTGTCACAATTTTCATGAAAAGGGTGCTGTCGCGACACACTTTAATCAAACTAGACTGCCGAGCCTGAGCCCAGCGATAGAGTTTCTAAACTCCAAACTGTACCACTGCAGCACCAAATGGCACTATTGCGGAGCAAAAAGGTAATTAGCACTGCACTTTAAACACCGAGCGGTGCTATAATAGCGCCGCTAAAGGCGAGGTCTCTTTTAAACATGTAATAAATGCTTCAAATGAAAAAAGTTAAGATTCTGTAGGGACCACATACCAGTGCCCCGATGCTTGGTGGCTGCTGGTGGCTGCTGGTAGGTCTGAACTCGATCTGAAATGTGTAGGGGAAGCTATTGTTGTGCCATATCACCGGAGGGTCAAAGCTCGAATCTCAAGGTTTGCTAACGGAGGTGTGTGAAAATGACTTGAAAATGACCCCTTAGGCCCCTTTTAAGCCTAAAAATTAGGGTTTCTTAACCCTAATTGGCTGTCCTAATAGGGTTTTCGACCCCCAAACCTATTTTTGTTCATTTGAGGCTTGTTTTTCATTGTTTTATTGCATTTAGACATGTTTTTAGCCTCCTGGACCCCTTTCGGACTTGTCGGGTACTTGGTCACCATTTTTTTCGCTAGATCACCCAAAAAAATTAAAAAAAAATTCCGATCTCTCAAGGGGGCATTATAATGGTATGTTTGCTCTCACTAGGTAGTAGTGGGGCAAGTTTTTAAATATCAAAAAAAATTTGGCTTTGATTGAGATCATTTATTCTTTGAACCAATGCAACGAGTGCATTGCTTCAAAGAGGGGCAAAATGTAGACATGTAAAATATACTGATTGACATTATGTATTCGGTCCTGACTTACTAACATTGTTTCTTCCTAAATCATCCCTTGGCCTAACCATTTAATCAAATTCCCCTATCTAATTAAATTCATCAATATTCATCTCTTAATTAAATAAATCATTTTATCTGATTAAGTCAATTCCTTTTGTTAATTAAATCAACCAATCTGATCTAATTATCCCTATTTAATTAAATAATCAATTTATTTGATTAAATCTCTAAAGTCTATCCATTAAATTAAATAAATTAAAACCTTATTTGATTTAATCTAACATCATCCCTTTTAATTAAATAAATCAAAATCTTTATTTAATTAGCCTCTTACCATATTCCCTTCTTATTTGATTTAAATAAACCCATAAATCTAAGTCAAATAAGTCACATCATCAAATTTCGATAAATTAATTAATCCTTGATTAATTTAACCTAATCTCATGTCACATCCTCTAGATAATGCCAGTTGCACATGAAAATAGATTTAATTCGTTTATTAAATCCCTATTTTCCCTCAGATGGCATCTTTTGGAATATTCTCTCAATTTGAATTCAAAAATTCCAAGTCAATATGTACATCCAACAAGGCAATAAATTCATCTTACATGTCCTTTGCCTTGAGCCAAGTGGCATTTATTGCATTTTCCCTTCCCTCTTACATGTCATTTCAACAAATTTGAATTTCAAATATTGGCATTTATTGGCACAAACCCTAAATCTTGCACAACCATCATCCATTCATAGCTTGACAAGTGGCACCATATCATTGGATGAAAGTTAGTCCCACATTGCCCAAATTTGGACTTTCATCCATCTTGAAATCCTATAAATGAAAGGCTCATATCTTCATTTGATCATCCACAAACATTGCAAAGTTACCATGCTAAAATACTTAGTCATTCTCATCCATCATTTGAATTCTTAGCTAGGATTTTTTGCAGATTTGGCTTGGAGTTCTCATCTTCCATCAAAGTGGATCACTCTTCATCATCAATCAACAAAGCTTGCATCATAGGAATTGGGAAAGGGCCAATTTTCACATCAAATTGGCACCAATTCCCCCATGGGATCAAGAGTTTTCTCTTCTAATTAGGATTTTAACCTTGTTTTGGCATTTGCATTTTGTTCTTCACTATTTTCATTCCTAGTTTGATTTGTAAATAGATTTCATGGGGAATCCTTCTTTTAGCTTGTAATTCCTTGTCTAACTCGTTTATTCATGTTGTTTTGCAGGTACTAGGAAAAGGGTTCGCGCATTTTCAAGATTTCATTTATGCAGAAAATGATAATGATGATGAAGATAAATGAGGTGAATGAAGATGAAATGGAAGACAAATGGAATGAAGTATGAATGAAAAATGAATGGAAAAATGAAGTGAAAACATGTTTTCAGCCAAGACCAATTTCCAGCCAAGACGTTGGAAATAAAAGCAAGGCATATGAAAAGGGAGAAATGAATGAAGGGTGAATGAGTAGTGGTGGTGGATGGAATGAAAAAAAAGTTTTCAATCCAAAATGTTTGGAAATACAGGAAGGACACATGGAATGAGAAAATATGTTTTTGTGAATGAGGGGCGAATGAATAGAAAAAACACGTTTTCTAGCTGAAAACGTTTCTTTAAAACATGTAAACTCATGCTCCAAGAATGGTGACCTAGGAATAAGAAATTTAAGGTAATAAAAAGACTGAAATAAAAAAGAAACAAAAAGAACCATACCTAAATAAAAATTTCACTAGCCAAAGATGAAGAGAAAACCCTAGGTGTCGTGTAAACTCAGAAAAGAAGAAGAAGACCGATTATTTACAGCTGAGAGTCTGATTTTGTTGCTTGAATATTTGTGAAATCTCCATAAAATGGGGAAGAAAAATGAACAAAAACAAAAACAACTCTCTCCATGAATGGCGTTGGGTTTTTGGAGACTCAGAACAAGTGAAATAAAAAGTGACTTCTTCAAAGAAAGAGTTCTTTTAAAGTTTAAACTTGAATTGGGTTTTATGGAAGACATTACAAGTTCACTTTAAATGAAATTCAGGCTTTTTAGAAGCTATTGCAAGTTATTTTAAGTGAAATAACTTAAATCAGGCTTTGGCAAGCTCATTACAAGTTCGCTTTTCACTTAAAGAAGAAGTCAGGTTTTTTAAAGACCATTACAAGTGAATTTAAATGAAATAAGACTTAAATCGGACTTTTTGGAGGTTTTTGCAAGTTTACTTTAACTTAAAGAGAAATCAGACTTTTTGAGACTCATTACAAGTGAACTTTAAAAAAAAGTAACTTGTAATATGAGTAAAAAGTTCCTACAACTTGCAATTAGAACAAAAAGTTCCTATTATTTGTAATGAAGGTAAAAAGTTCCTACAACTCACTTATAATGAAGATTTAAAAATATTATTACTTGCAATAGAGGTAAAAATTTCCTATTACTAACTTGCAATAAGAAATTAAAATCCCTACTTGCAGTGATGTTATAAAAACCCGAAATTGACCAAAAACGAGGAAAATGACTCAAAAACTCATGAAAATGATCAGGAGTGAATGAAAAAGGATGTCCAAGGGGACCATGGATCTAAAACTTAAAATTTTCAACCTTTTCACCTCATAAAACATGCCTTAGGAGAGAAAAACTTCAATTTTATTCAAAATTTTGATAGGTTATCCCAATTTTTAACAAGTTAAAAATTAGGGACAACACAATGAAAATGCGAGCAAATTTAGGAATTTTGGAAGATAATTTAGTTATTGAAGTTACTCTATTATGTAAATGTGATTTGTAGCTCAGTTGATGAGGATGATGGTATGTTCCTTGATTGCACCTTCCACCAAGGTTCAAATTCCCCTGAGGTGCAGTTGGGCCAAGTTCGAACCCTAGGCGACTTCAATAGATTGGTTCCCCCTACTCATAGCCACTTATCCAAAGGACAAGTTTTGGTTTGGATGTATTCTCCCTCATAATGTTGTAATCCCCTACATAAAGGCAGTGATGCTGATATCATATAATCCAATTGTTTTCATTAGTGAAGAAAAAGGCAAAACTTTAATGCTTCTAGTCTTTGTTGAACACAGCTACTTATTGGCATAGTGAATCATAAATCTGATGATGTAAGGAAAACAGTCTATCTTGGAAACTTTGTTGCTATAGATCAAATGTGTTTGTGTATAGCTAGTATTATTTGTATTTTTCCTAAATCAAAATAAATTATTAATAATCACAAATGTCAGCATTATTTGCTTATAGTAAAGAATTCTAACCAGACCTGTTAATGGTCAAAAGCTTCCTACTGATTATAAAATAAATACTTGTCTGAGTAGACTTTAGATTACAAAAAAATACAAGCATTATAGTGGACCATAAACAACAAAATTTTGTTGTAAAAACTAGCCTTAGATATAAAAAATAATAACTACAACTGAGCATGACCAGAGTAAAGCATTGAACCAATAAATCCTATGAGTTACTCCTTGTCACTATTGATGGCTTCTGCTTGCTTAAGAATACTCTTATTGATCTTGTGCTTTAGAATATGCAAATAATAGTTTAAACTTTAAACCAAGTATCTTTTATTGCACTAACATTTTAAAACCTATGATGTCATTTCAAGAGTTAAGTCCTTACAACTTCATCTAGTTGGGTTTCATTTCTAGACGACTTGTTTACCTTGGATAATATAGATTTTTGATGTATCTACTTTCAAAATAGATAAAAATAATTTCATGTACTTTACTATAGAAGAAGTACACACAATACATTAAGAATTGACAAAAGATTTTTTAATTATTCCTTTTATAGCAATGGTGCAATGTGGTATTCATAAATGATTTCTAGATGTTCTCTTCTTAAGAGATCTTGTCTATCTAGTTAAGACCTACAAGAAGATCGATAAGTCTCCTTTTGTTACATGTTATGAGTCTCTAATTTTAGGGTGAGACTTGTAGATTGGGCAGTGTTTATGACTTGCCTCATTTGTGATTGCCTTCAGTTCAGGTATCAATAAGATTCTAGATAAATATGGCTTTGAGTGGAGAGGGATTAAACTCCTCTTTTGGATTCTTTAATGCAATTTGTTATGTACCACCAGCTTTATTATATTTTGTTGTGTACATTGATGGATAATTTGATTTGAAATTCAAATTTTGCAAAGGTGCAAAAAAAAAGTGTTTTTGAACACTAGTTTTCATATTTCATACTTAATATGAAAATTAAGTATAGTAATAATATTTTAAATAAATATAAATAAATAAATAATAAAATAAAATAAGATTTTTTTGGGGTCAACCCTCTTGAGGACAAAAAAACAATAAAAAATATTGAAAATAAGCTTGGGTCAGCTAGCTTGTGAGGAGAAGGAAAAAAAAGTACAAATATAAGGTCTTTGAGGCATTTCAAATCATCATTCAACATACTATCTTATTCCTTTTGGTTTGTGATTTATTTGCATTATATTCCAAGGACAAAAACCCTTGAGGATATAAGGTGAATTTGATGAAAACCTAATTCATCTTGGGAAGTGTTGTGACCTTTTCACACATCGCCCCATTCAAAATGGGAACCCCCTTATTTTTGCTTCATTCAGGTCTTTTGGCTTGGGTTTTTCAGTCTGTCTCTCTCTATCTGTTCTTTTCGTCTGGTGATGTACTTTCCATTTGACTTGGATTTGAATTGTGGCTAAGTCTGGAGGGCTTTCTGATGAATTAGGGTTTACAATCTTTAAACAATTTTGAGGTCAAATTGAATTGGCTAGTCGAGTTCTGAGCTTAGCACTGCCATTAAGATACTTCAAGCAAGTTCTCACTGAATTTTCACCAGATTCAGATAACTTCCTATTTTTAGTAAGTACCAATTTGGGGCCTATTTCCTTGGGATTTTCAAATTTTGATGGTTTCCCTGCACTTAGAACACTGCAAGCTGCCTACTTGCAAAATTTGAGCTGAAACAAACAACTTGCTATTTTTAGCAGTCCTGCCTTCAAGGGCCACTTTTAGGGTTTGCATGTTGGAATTTTCAGCACATGTCTACATAATCTTTTTGGTTTTTTCAAGACCTTTGCAATGGTATAACAAGCAAAGAGAGATGACCAATTTTCAAAAGCTTGCTATTTTTAGCTAGTACTCGCATGTTGATCATTTTTTTAGGTTTTTCTAGGTTTCTCAAGATCTCTCAGGAAGTGTGACATGTAGACTTATCCGATAGCTAATTGGTCACTTTTTCAACCACTTACTATTTTTAGCAGGTTCACTTTGATAGCTTCCCAACACTTTAGAATCACAAACCCAGTGCCATGCAATAGAAATAGAGTTAAACAGAGCTCATCTGAAGCACATGCAAGATAAATTAGGGTTTCCAGCTTTAGGACCCAAAATGAGGGGTCAAATGCTAGAATTTCCAAAAACCAAGGTATCCCATCATGATCAACATCTTTCAAGGAGTCCGCTGGTAAATTTTGAAGGTAATTAGAACACTTACTATTTATAGTAAGCCACTTCTAAAATAGGCTATAAATAGTAATTCAACATCAGGCACCAGTCTGAACAGGCAAGTCTACCTATGAGGAGCACAACATTCAAATTTCAAGTCAAACGGGGTTGTGGAGGTCATGAAGTTGAGCAGTTACTATAAATAGTAAACCACCTCTAGAAACATGCTATTAATAGCAGGTCAGCACGAGAAACTAGTATGAATAGGTCAAACAAGTGATGAAGACCCCATGGCATGAATTTCAGGTCAAACGAAGTTGCAGAGATTCAAAAATCAAGTACTTACTATTTTTAGCAGGCTTGTGCAGAGGAATTAGGGTTTCCTAAAATCTAGGGTGAAACACAACAATCACACAAAAGTAGTATCCAGCCATGATCAACATCCTTCAGGCATTCAACATGCAAAATTTGAACTCATTCTAAGCAGTTACTATTTTTAGTAAGTTGCTAAAAGTAGCAGGTACAAGCAGGTATCAGACTCCAGCAACTCAATCGCATCATGAGGTTCAAGACAAAGTAAAAATCAAGCTTTTGGAGCCGGAGATTAGTTCAAAATGCAAAATTTGAGAAACTTTCTAAAACTAGAAAGTTAGGGCAAGCTAGGAGCCACATGAAAAAATCACTTAGAATCAGACAAGAACTTTAAAATTCATCCAAATTTGATAAAATGAAAGTCCACCCTCTCAAATGCACCCAAGAACTTTGAAGGAGTGATGCAAATTCTACTAAGGCACTTCAAATTTGAATTTCACCCCTCCATATGTGCCTTGACTCACTCAACTAGTGATGAAAAGTTTCTAAGTGTTTCAAATTTGAAGAAAGACCCTCCAAATGTGCCTTAACTCAAAGAAGGAGGTTGAAAATTTACTAAGGCATGCAAATTTGAAGTAGGCATGGTCATATGCTCCTTGGAAGCTGAGGCTTGATTGAAAATTTTCTAAGTATCACAAATTTGAAGTAGAGGTCTCTAAATGTGCCCTTGAAGCTGAAGATGGCATGAAATTTTTCTAAGGTGTGTTAATTAAAAGCTCAACCCTTTGAATGCGCCCTTGACTTGTGAAGAGGGTGACTAAAATTTTAAGTATTGTAAATGTAGACACCAAAATCTGGTTTAGGTCTGCAACTTCAATATTCTTCATGGTCATGATTAAATAATGTCAATTATTTAATTAATTCACTTTAACTTTAATTCTTCTATTAATTAAATAATCTTAATTATTTATATAATTCACACTTTTCTTTATTCTATATGATTAATTAAATAAATGCTTTTTATTTAATTATGTTACTAATTAACCTTATCCTTCTTGTCAAATTAAATAAATTCTTATTTAATTTACTCTTTATCATACTTCAACTGTAATTAAATAAATTCTTTATTTATTTAATTATTCATTTAAATCCCTTCATCACTTAATTAAATAAATCTTATTTATTTAATTATTCTTCAAATATCAAATCTTGAATTAAATGAATTATTTAATTCATGAATTATATTTTAAAGCATTCCTCTATATTTAGATAATTGTGTGAGTTATCTAAGTATTCACTTTTACTCGACTCAAAGATCTATTCAAATCGCTTAGTTAACTCTTGATTTAATGTCTGAGTGGTGTTCTCGAGTAATCTCTTCGTCAAATCATTCAATCATCTAGTTCTAACTCATTTGCATGTACATGTAGATTAATTAAATATTCCTATTTAATTAATTAAACCTTGTGCGTGCATTCAAAAAAAGAGTTGCTTTAATCCATCTTCATCTTTGTCATGCAAAGATAGTTCTTATGTTTTTGAATACCAAATTGGAAGATTAAATCATTTATTTAATCTTTAATTCTATTTCTAATTTATATCACTCATGTCATTACTAACTATTATCAAAATGCATGACTAATCAGTTAATCTCAACCATTTGTTGATCTTTCAATCTTGGCCTATCATTCGAATAATCAATTTTCTATAAATTGATCTGGTCTTCATCATTCCAATCTCTCTCAAAATCTTATGACTTTTGTGAGTAGCTATCTTGAATCTTTGATGTTTTGCTAAATCACTATCATAGGCTATACTTGCACCAACTATTGAAAATCTGAGGGCAACTATACTACTACAAGCAAAATGGAGAACAACAATCAAGATGAATCATGGAAATATGTACAAATTTGGTGAGATTGTTCAATTTTTATTTACATTTTGACTTTCCTTTGTTCTTTGTTGCTTAGCTTAGATTGCATTTAGAGTTTTTAAATTTTTATTGCACGTTTTCTTTTAATCATTTCTTTCTGCACTTTCTAGATGTTACATTTGGTGAAATTGACATGAACACACCATCTTCACATATCTGTACATTTTTATTTTATTTTTGGAGGTTTTTCATATGGAACGACGCATCAGCTTGACGAAACGCCATAATTGAAATTCAAAGACACATCAGTTTTATGAAGAGATGCAATTGACTTTCTGAACCGCATCTGACACTAGAAATGGCGCATCTAAAAAATTCTGATGCATTTGCAAATTCCTGAACCACAACTAACTAGTAAATATTGAGAACACAATTGTAGAGAACATCGATGCATCTGACTAGTAAGACAACGACATAATTGACTGGTAGCCTTTTTTTTCTGTTTTCAGAAATCTAAAATTTTCAATTGATTTGTGAGTTACTAATATTGGATTTTTCAGCGTGTGGGTTTTTTTTTGGAGTTAACGGGTTTTTGCAGGATGATTGATGAAGAAAATACTAAAAACTACTAATGAATCTTTTTGCAGAATGCATGACGAAGACCTTAGTTAAATTTTTGAAACAGATTGTTTGGTAGTGTAGCAAATCTTTCATTTGGTTTAAAATTAACAAGTTTCTATTATGTTTGGTGCAAAAGCACAATTGTGTAATTACCCTTACGATTTGGTACATCAGAGTATCCTCTCCCCTTGCACATTCATGTGACCGTGGGTGTAAGAGAAATGGTTACCAACTCTAGAACTTGGGCCTGTTTTGTTGGGAAAAAGTACTCACCCTAGGACGACTCAAATTAGTAGCACCCTAAACCTGAGGGACTTCCAGCTGATATATAAAAGTGGATTCTTGGGGAAAGCCCAAGAATCATGTGTATGGTTCCGATGAGATGGATTCAAAAGGGGACTCTTGCCACATGGATCATGCCCTACGAATGGAATGCCCGTACTAAACACCTTTTGTTGTAGAGACCATCCTTTTTTCAGCCATAGCTTGGTATAGTATCATGCCCGAAGACACTAATTATTGATCCCCTTGAGTAGAGATAGCAGTTCTTGGGAGGTCATTTCCCAAAGAATTTGAAATTAGTGTGCTTGAATGATGTTAATGAGCCATGGAGGGGAGCCAATTCCACCAAATTTCTAAGCTATTCGCTCTTAAGAAGGAAAGGTGTTTATCACCAATCTGGGGTATTTAGGTGGGCTATACCAAGTATACAAACCCTTAGCCTTTTGTCCAATTAGGATGTGCTTGTCTAGTGTCAACTTAAACATTCTTTGAGTCCAAAATCAAATTGAAAACACTTTATTTTATGATTGTCCTTGTTTTCCAAAATTTGATCACAAAAAATAGAGTCAGTTTTAAATCTCAAATCACTGAAAATACATAGAGAGTCGCAACTGTTCACCAGAAGGTCGCAATTTATTTTTAGAGTCACATCTATTTAACTTAGAGTCACATCTATCATTTTTGTTCACATCTGTTTAGCGTAGAGTCACATCTGCCAGATTAGCTAGCAATTGCTTTGCGAAAAACCACATATGTTATATACTGAGTCACAATTGTCATTATGAGTCACATCTATTAGAAGATTAACCACATCTATCAGAGTTAGACATTAAACTTTATCAGGGACACAATTGATCATCAGAAAACTACAACTGTGAAATTTAACTGCAACTGGTAAACTTAACCGCATATGTGAAATCCTGTGATGCATTTGGCCTAATTAGAAAACAAAAATTCATGATCACTGTCCAATCAACATGGTTATACCAGTCTTTTAGTTGGAATCCCACAAGTAGACTTTGAACAGAAACAGGAAATGATTTTGCTCAATTTTGCATCCTTTAGGTTCATATAGTCATTACCATAGTTGTCCTAATTCAGAGTTTGGTCTTATCTTAGAATACATTTTTCCTTTAGAGTACACTTTTAGGAAGGTCATTTTTACAAAATTTAGGATAGGTCCACCATCTACACTCTAGAAAAATCATAGCATCAACAAAATATGTCATTGAACCTAGTCCTATCATCTTATCCTTTGTCCTACAGAGAGTCTACCTAGCTCATCAGTCTAGTTAGGAGACTCAGCCTATCTTTGATCATTGTCTTATAGTGGTTCCTTGACTTAACAAAAATTGACGCCTTGGTTAGACTTTAGGTAGTTGGTCCCTCCATCCCAATTTCATAGAATTTATTATTTTAGAGCCTTGCTTAGACTTTGCATCTTTAGATTTTTTAGGCTGGTGTCATCCTAGAACATTCCTTATTTTGCATCGGGAAAATCCCAAAAACATAGACTAGAGTCATACTATCCATAGACATAGTTTTGCATCCCTTGCATATTGAGCTAATCTTACATGGTTGAAACTAGGTCTAAGAGAAGAGAGAGAGAAAAGATGTCAAACCCAAATGAATTCATCAATCCATTTTCCTCAAGACCTCACAAGACTCTATTAGACAAACTCACCACTAGAAACACTCAAGGTCACATTACAACATGAGACATAGAGGCTGTTGCACAAGACCCTAATTTTTCCTCATTTGTAGATGAGTACCTAGCAAACGATTGTCAACGATACTTAGCCAAATTTCTAGCTAAAGGTGCTACCTTACCTATAGGATTTGATATCAACACCTTACAAACTCAACCTACACAAGGGACAAATACAATGATTGCTAGTACTACTATACCTCAGGTCAGCACAACTATGCCATTTGGCACACCTACACATAGTACGATAGTCCATACATCTCCATTTGATACATCTAGCATGACATCAAGATTTAATTTCACTGTAGGGGCCTCATCATCAACACCTTTCGGTCCTCTTGTTGGGAATAAAAGACATAAAATTTTAGCCTCTACACCATATGTCGGTGTCACAAGTACAATACCCCAGTCAACGGCCATACCTAATGCCAGTGTCACGAGCACCATACCACAATCAATGTCCATACCTAGTGTTCAGGTCATTAGTACTATACCACAGACTACACAAATAGGAGGCATTCCCTCATTCCAATATGGCAATCACAATCCATCTTCCTAGATTGGTAGTTAGAATATATTCACACAGATTCCAAATCAGAATCCATTCTCCCAAATGGGTAATTAGAACCCATTCTCCTAGATTCCAAGTCAACAACAATTTACACAGATTCTGAAATAGAATCCCTTTTCCCAACACTGTACCCAGAATCCGTTCACACAAATCCCAAGTCAACACCAATTTATGTAGATTCTAGACCAGAACATATTTACAAACATTTTGAATCCAAATCCACCTCAAATACCAACATCCAATTGAAACCCATCATGATACTTTGGATTTCAGAATACAAACATGGATCTGCATAATCCATCTAGCACATCATTGACCTAGGATGATGTCTTGCAAACACAATTGCATGCATTACAAATGAAAATGGATAACATGTTGGTGTCAACTAAGAAATCCTTTTCAACAAAGGAAATGTGTCCATTTCCCTTTGATAGATCATTGTATATGACCCCTTTCCCTCACAGATATGTCATACCGAATTTCCCTAAGTACAATGGCAAATGAAATCCAATGGAATATATAAGGGAATTTTCTACCATATGCATAGATTTCGCCTATTACCCCACATATCTTATGAGACTATTTCCAAGAAGTCTTGTAGGAATTGCACTAGAATGGTTTTCAGGTCTAGACTCTGGCATCAAATCTTGGGGTGAACTGGTTGAGAAATTTTTGGAGCAATTCTCCTTCAACATAGACCACGAGATAAATATAGCAACCCTGTGTCACACAAAACAAGATGAAGGTGAAACATTTATTGCTTTCTTCCAAAGGTGGAGGACTCTAGCTAGCCAATGCCCTATCGAGATACCTGAAAAACAAAAAGTTACTATGTTCTAGGAAAACCTTCATGCAAAACTACAGAGTAACTTAAGGGTACATTGTTGTACATATTTTTCGGAACTAGTGGAAAAAGGGGTTATAATAGAAAAGGATCTCATTGAAGAAGGAGAACTTAAGACATCAACATCCAATAGAAATCCAATCGTGCAAAACACCCCCACTAACAAAAACATAGTTTGGTCTCACAACAAAAATGTCACCAATGATGGGGTAGTTGATGCTAAAACGCTATAAGCAGGACCACTCATCACATTACAAGGACCTCACACTTTTTCCAACACGCTTAATGTCATCAATCAACCTCCTAACATGGTCCAAAATACTCAACGTCCACAACAACAAAGGAGGTTTCAAAAATGCGAGTTCACTCCCTTAGGGAAACCCATTGAGTTCGTATTCAAACTGTTACAATATAATCTTATATAGCTGCAAGAACCATGAAAATACAATCTAGGACAGTTTAAACTAGATTGGTGGGATGATAATTCCTTTTTTGATTATCATAGAACTAAGGGACATAACCTACAAAACTGTCAACAACTGAAGAATATCATACAGGATCTTGTTGAAAGGAGAATAATTGAAGTGAGTGGACAGAAACAAAAGTCATCAAACACTGATCATCAAGTCATTTCTGATCCACTACATGACCATGGGAAAGGAACGGTCCCCAGTTAGAGTACTAAGACCAATATGTCATCCAACTATTTAAGTATCAAGCATGATTATAATGGTGGCAAAATCATTCATCACCTTTGCGCTATTGATGAGAATATCAATACCATTACTATCAATACAAATCTTGAGTGCGTAGTCAATACTCATCATGTAGTGAGATCACTATCCAAGGCCCTCCATTGCTGCAAACATCACAGCCTTCCAAGTTACAATATAACCTACTTGACTAGTTGGGGAAGACCCCAACCTAAATCTCAATATTGGAACTATTGCATATTTCCCCTGAGCATCAATCTATTCTAGATAAGGCTTTATAAAACACCATAGTCCCTAATGATCTTAATGTCAATTGTTTCCAGGAAATGGTGGGCTACTTAACCAATAATCATCATGCCACATTTTCTGAAGAAGACTATACAATTAAAAAGACAAATCATAACAACCCTTTACATCTAGAAGTCCTTGCTGATGACACCAAAGTTAGACGAGTTTTGGTAGATAGGGGAGGAGGGTTAAATATGTGCACTTTAAAACTAATTAAGGCATTAGGTTTGTCAGAAGCATGTGTAGACACAACCAAAAGTATTGTCATTAAAGCTTATGATGATGAGGAATGCAAATCAAAGGGGGTGGTAACACTTCCTATTAGAATTGGTCCTGCAGTAATGGAGACAAAGTTCCAGGTCTTGGATCTCACCCTCCCTTATAACCTTATGTTAGGTAGATCATGGATTCATGCCATGAAGGCAGTCCCTTCCACATATCATCAATGTCTTAAATTCCCTTATAATGGCATAGAAATAAGTATAGATGGTGACTTAGATCCATTCCAATATTGCACCAATCTAAAAGAGATCCCCTAATGCCAAGTGTTGGTAAATCAAGAGGTTTCATCGTCTAATCCATCTTCCTATGTTGATCCATCCACACTAACTCAAACATCTATTTCTCCCTCAATTCCTACCACTCCTAGGGTTGAGATCCAATACAAGGGTTGTGGAGAGTATTATATGAAGCTATCTTTGTTAGCCATCTGATTCCTCCTAAGTCATATGATTTACCTACATCAGATAGGGGACTGTTTATGGTCACTATACATGTTCCTCCCATGACAACTTTCACTAAATGGGGTGAACTAAGAAAAGAAGTTGTAGATACAAAAGATGTCACTTCCTGGTTGTACAAGGAAGATAATGAAGAACCTCTCTCACTTGCTCACATTCCTACAGATCTATATGGAAAGGGTTTCACAATCATATAGAGCAAGGGATATGATGGAAAATTTGGTTTAAGCTTACACCAAGAAAGGAGGATTGAACTAATATTTGTTTCTTAGTGACCAAAAGATGTGGGGCTAGGGTTTCAACCAATTCATATTGGTGTTCCTAGTACCACATTACCCTTACTTGAGGAAGTAAGTGCTTCAGAAGATATTAATACATCTCACAAACCATTGGACCAATATTACTGTGAATCCCCTAAGTCTAACGATTATGAGTGGGATTCCCTATCCTCTACCTCTTCTATGGACCTTGACAAGTTATTTGGAGAACTTGACTTAATGTTAAGATCCTCACCAAATCCATTGAATTCCTATCCACCAAAGAAAATGAGGATTGGTTTAAACAATACTATTGGGAATCACTTGATTCTACCTCTTGGCAACCTGATACATCTATTTCAAATAATCAAACCTTGGCATTAGGCCCACCTCTCAATCCACCTAGATCTAAACCTAAGAGATAAAAGGACTTAGTACAAGACTTTTGTGACCATATGAACAAATCAATCCTTACCTTGACTCCATTAAAATTTGATACCTCCGACAATGACATGCCCTTAGTATATCCCCAACTCATTGATTGGCACCAACAAGACACACCCGTTTTAGAAATTTTTGAGAATGACGGAGCAATTGCTGAGTTCCTAGGATTACTGTTGATGGAGATTTTGGCACCACAATAATGCAAGCAGAATATTGCTACTCTATTTCTCTTGAAAGAGAAAGGAAACACATGGATGCCTTAGTTCCCAAGGTCTTTGTAGTTGGGTGTCAACTGTGCTGATGTTACTCAGTGGTCAATGCAATAGTAATATTCAAGGGGCCTACTGGTATGAGCTTCTAGATTGTTCTAAGATAAAGCATGAATTTAAACCTATTCTACCTAGGGGTTTTAAATAAATATAAAAAGATAGATCAAGGTTTTTGAAACAGAAAAGAACAATAGTTCATCCAACCTTAACTAGACTTGTTAACTTCAAGGAATTTATAAACTAAAATTGTAGAACAAAGTAAAATTGTGATTGACACACAACCTCTTTCATTCACAGTGCTAATTTGAATAACAAATTTTTTTAGTTACCATTTAGATAAAACAAAAATAACATTTCATTCCTTGGAAACTTCACAAATCAAATGATCAATTTAAGAAAAATATCATTCTAGAACACAACATGAAGTAGATTAAACTCTAATTGCTTCTTCTGTTAGTTAAACAGATAATCAATATTTACAAAGTTGGCACAATCACCAGTGTACAGATAATTTGTGTCTCTAGATTGTTTCCAACTACACTAAGAGAACTTGGAAAATACATTATAGTCTGTACTGAATTTTACTACTAGATAAGAAGACAAAAGAAGCTCTCATTACTAAGAATCAAGACGCAACTCTATCTCTTTCAGACTATCTATTCTAACAGTTCTAACTCTCAAAAGTTCTTAGTCTAAAAGTTCTCTAATCCTAACTGTCTATTGCTTCTTTCTACATTTTTTTTATCTAAAAGTTCTAACCTCTCAAAAGAGGCAAGAATGCCATTTTATATAGAGTGTGTACCAAAAGAATGCACTGTCCCCTGTGCTAGGGTTTACAAAATATCTGCTTCTAGGAGAGTCGGCTCTTAGATCTTTCTAAAGAGGGTCAATGTTGCATTCAATGTGAAGCCTTACTGTCCAGGTCAGTGATGGCTTGACCTCAGAAGAAGCCTTTAGATCTTTTGTAGCTACAACATTTACTCTCCTATCTCTGTGTCCATCTTTGAACTCTGTTAGGATCGCCTTGAATGCTCCAGGGAACTTTACCATTAATACTAATCAATCTTCACTGATGGTTACCATAGTTGTCCCTGTGAGTCACATATTCTTCCTTCCTTTGGATTCCTTCATGTTCCAAACTCCTGCTATAGGTTGACTGTCCTCTGGAACATCATCGGGCCTCCTTGTAGATTTGAACATTACACCCGAACCGATCTTTTTCCTTTGGATCTTAGAATAAATCCATGTCGTTTGCATCCTAATAGTTTGTCAGTTTCCTTCAAGATGACGGTCAATTGGTCAAAGGGCCAATGAGACACTCCTTTAACTTCTTCAGATTGGTTAGACACATGCCACGTGAGCTCCTTAGGTGGTCAAAAGTGGTCCATCCTGAATCATATGTCGGTGAGACACTTGTTGTGTCTCCCCGATGCTGTTACATCTCTTCTAGCGACCATCAGCATGACATTAGACAGTCGACAAGACATTTCAGTGAGCTACAGAAGTCATATCAACCTCACCAAACCTATCGGCAAGACTTATCCTTTCACTAAGACCACATGCAAAAATTCTTGTTCTCTCAGAAAACTCATTCTGTATCAGTATGACTAGTCCTCTTTGCCAAGACATCTCGGCGAAGGCTTTCTTCGAGTCCTCTTTCCTTTTGGCGAGCTCTGGCCTTTTACTTCGGTGTGACCATCACAAGTTGGTGAGACATCATAGCGAACCTTAGGATCCTTTAGTGATCACATCTTTAATGTTAGGGAGACCATCGTTTGTCACTGGGACCTCATGGTGAAGTCCTCTCAGGCTCATCTCCCTTTTGGGAAGAGCCTGCTTGGTCGGCAAGAAGTCATAGCGAAGGCATTTCATTCGTTTGGAGTCTCCCCGATATCCTCTTGTTATCATCAAGCTCCTTTTCTTTTGGCATGACCCTCACCCTTCGACAAGACATTAAGCTAAAAGGGGAACCCTTCGGTGAAACCCCCAACTATCGGTGTGACCTTTATTAGTCATCGAGACCTCTTGGTGATACTTCTTGTTTTGCTGAGGCCACTTCATTTTGTTGAGCCTCTAGTGGATTAGCAAGAATTATGCCAATATTACTTCATGTCGGTGAGACTTTATGTCGAGCACATCTTTCCGTGGTGGGATTTCCCTCGATCAGCCAGATGTTATGGTGAAAGCAAGATCCTCCACCCGATGCCCCCTTGGATTTGGTGAGAGATTATGGCGATACTTCTTCTGTGTCAGTGTGACCTTTATTAATCGCCAAGACCTCCTGCCGATGGACAGATCTCTCTGCGATGGGAAATCTTCACCGTCAGTTAGCAAAACCAAAATACTTCACCAAGACCACATGTTGAATGCTGATTGTTTGGCTGAGGTGTTCACTTATGAACCGATCGGTGAGACACAAAATACTCGGGGAGACCCTCCACCAAAAAGATAACTCTTTCCAAAGTGTTACCCCAGACTCTGTTGGTCGGTGAGACTTCGTGAAGTCATTGAGACTTCATGCTGAAGTCAAAATCTTGTGCCAGTATGTACTCTCTCCATTTTTTATCAGTGAAACATTTAGATCTCACCAAGACCTTTCTCTGAATGAGAATTTCATGCCAAAGGGAAGCTCCTAGTCACTGTGACCTTGATTGATGTCATGCCGATAGTTTACTGCACATGAATTTTGCTCACTGTGACATCTCTGGGGTCTTGCTGACTTTTTCCTTAACTAATTTTTAGGACCAACTAGATTGAGGGATGCCTTCCAACTGATCTCCCCTAGAAAATATCATCATGTGTAGGATTTAATCCTATAAAATAAAGCTCTACATTAGTCCCCCAGAAGCAAATAAGATATATCAAAATGCAATATATCATTGTCTAAGATAGTGTGATTCAATACTTAGCAAGAATAAAACCAATGCATGCTAGGACAAAACCAAAATTTAATTGAACCAATCAACAAACCCTTGCAGAATACAAAAGAACCCCCAAGAGCAAAGCAAATAAACAAAAACAACAAAAGAAAAAGAAAGGGGGATCCACTTTGATCTAGATCAAAGTGGGGTGGTTATGCAAGGCATAACAATTACGAGAAGACATACCTAGCAGTGATCATAAAACTAGTTTTACCATTGACTTGGACAACAAAGCATATTTTGGGGAATCTGTTCAACCCTCTTGTCACAAAAATGAGAAAAAGAATAAAAAGGACGAGTCTTGAGGTGAAAACCAAAAGGCACCTTTAGACAATGAAAAAGTAAAAAGAAATGATGCATCTGAAGGTGAAAACCTCTATGAGGCACCTAAGGATGGAGGTTTGAACATTCTCCTCGTTGCATAGGAAAAGTCACCCATGCTCATTGATGAATTAGTAGAAGTCAACATAGGTACAAAAGAGAATCCTCGATTGGTTTATTTTGTAGCATCATTGACAACAGAAGAGCAGCCAAAATTCCACAACTTCTTTGCATAGAGAAAAATAAATTTTGCATGGTCATATGTAGACATGCCTAAGTTGGATTCTGAACTTGTTCTACATCACTTACCTTTACAACCAGGTGTCAAACTAGTGAAACAAAAATTGAGGAAAATGCATCCACAGATTGCTTTACTAGTCAAGGCAGAACTCAAGAAACTGTTAGACGTTGGTTTCATTACATCAATCGACTATGCAGATTGGATTTCCAATCTTGTACCAGTCACTAAACCAATAGGGGGCATTCGAATCTACACAAATTTTAGAGATATCAACAAGGATTTTCCTAAGGATGACTTCCCTTTTCCTAACATAGACATGATAGGGGACATGACAACAGAATATGAGATGTTGTCCCTTATGGATGGATTTTTCAGGATATAACCAGATTAGAATTGCAACTGAAGACCAACCCAAAATGGCTTTCACTTGTCCTTTAGGAACGTATTGCTAGAATGTTATGCCCTTTGGACTAAAAAATGCTAGAGTAGCCTATCAACATTCCATGACCACTATCTTTCATGATCTAGTACACACTCTTATGGAGGATTATGTTGATGATATTATTGTTAAATCCAAGATAAGGGAAAAAAAATTACAAGTTTTAGATAAGATATTTCAAAGGCTAGAGAAGTATAAAGTGAGACTCAATCCCAAGAAATGTGTATTTGGAGTCAAGTCAGGAAAGTTATTAGGCTATATCATTTCCAGACGAGGCATTGAAGTGGATCTGGCTAAGGTAAAAGTAATCATAAACATGCCTCCACCCACTAATATCGGTCAACTAAGGACTCTACAAGGAAGACTGCAATCCATCAGAAGATTTATAGCACAATTAGCAGATAAGACACATCCTTTTCAACATGTACTGAAGAAAGGGGTACCATTTGCATGGACAACTAGGTGCAGAGAGGCTTTTCAACTGATTAAGAAATATTTACTCACAACACCAGTCTTAATGCCACCTGTTGAAGGTAGACCATTGATTCTTTATATTATAGCAACCCATTCATCATGATGAAGGTCATGAAAGGGCAATCTATTATATCAGTCCGACCTTGGTAGGTTATGAGCTCAACTATAGTACCATTAAACGTGCCTATCTTACAGTAGTATTTGCTACCCAAAAACTAAGGCATTATATGCTAAACCACCAAACAATGTTGATTGCTGAAATAGATCCTCTGAAATATCTTCTCAGCAAGGCAACATTAACAAGGCGACTAGCCAAATGGGTTATGATACTTAGTGAGTATGATATCTAGTATGTCGAAAGAAAGGCTATTAAAGGACAAGTCATTACTGATCAGTTAGCCGATGCACCCATACAGGCAGATCACCCATTAGTTATAGACTTTCTTGATGAGTTTATATTTACAATTGACACAAACATACCATGGAAACTGTACTTTGATGGCTCACATACAAATCATGGCTCAGGGGTTGGTATACTATTTATCCAACCATAGGGTGATTCCATCCCTAAGTCATTTAGGATTGCATTTCCATGTACTAACAACATAGCAGAGTATGAAGCTCTAGTGATAGGGTTACGCATGGAAGTCAAGTGGAAAATTAAGAATCTACAGGTCTATGGTGATTCTCAACTGGTAATTAGACAGGAAAATGATTATTATGAGACTAAGGATGAGAATCTTTCTCCCTACAAAAGCATGATAGCTTTAAAGAGTACTTTGACAAAGTCAAATTTCATCATATACCTCATGTTTTAAAAAGGGTAGCAGACACTATGGCTACAATTGTATCACTTCTTGACATTCCTAACAACGTTCCTAAGTTTGAGTTTTTGGTAGAACAACTTTTGGTCCCAGCCTACGATATCCCAAATTTTGAAATGGTGTGTGACATTGTTGGTCCTGATTCCCCATGGTACAAAGAAATTTATGACTACCTTCATGCCGAAGTCATACCCACTAGCCTATCAAACAACCAACATAGGACATTCCTCCACAAGTCAGCCAAATACACCATCGTTGAAGACACCCTATATAGACGTGCCTTATATAATACCCTACTGAGATGTCTTGATTCTACTAAAGCACAAGCAACCTTGCGTGTGGTGCATGAGGGTATATATGGTTCCCATTCTAGCAGTCCTACCTTAGCCAAAAAGATTATGAGACTGGGTTATTACTGGCCTACTATGAAAAAAGACGCATATGTCTTTGTAACAAAATTTTGCCAATGCCAAGTTCATGGAGACTTGATACATGCTCCCGCACAGGAGCTCCACCCTATAACGTCACCATGGCCATTTTCCCAATGGGGACTCGACATCATAGGTAAGATTCACCCCACATCATCTAATGGACACCAATTCATTATCACTGCCACTGAGTATTTTACGAAGTGGATTGAAGTCATTTCTATGACATACATTACCAGCACACAGATTTCTAAATTTATCCTAAATTATATCATCTGTCGGTATGGTGTCCCTCAGTCCATAATTATTGATAATGGCTGCCCATTTAAGAATCAAGAATTTTTCCATCTATGTGATGAATTCCATATTCAACATCACTTTTCCACTCCATACTACCCACAAGGTAATGACCAAGTAGAGGCATCTAACAAAACCATCATTAGAATCCTCAATAAGACTATCAATGATGTTGGCCATGACTAGCATTTATAGCTTAATCCTGCCTTATGGGATTATCACACAAGTATCCATACTCCCACTAGTGCCACTCCCTATTCACTTGTATTTGGTTCTAAATCTATTCTTCATATTGAGATCGAGGTTCCTTCCCTAAGGGTATCCTTGAAAGGCCACATTGATGTTGAAGAGTACCGAGTATTGAGAGTCCATGAGTTAGAATTCTTGGATGAGCAAAGATAGAAGGCACTAGACCATCTCCAAGCATATCAAAATCGCCTTCGTCGTAGCTATAACAAGAAGGTCTTGAACATAAACTTTTACATTGGTGAGCTGGTTTTAATGGAGAACCCAAAGAATCAAGCAGAAGGAGACAAACCCAGAAAGTTTGAACCAAATTGGTTAGGACCTTATATTGTTATAGAAGCTTTTGGATCAGGAGCATACCAACTCTCTACTCCTAAAGGGGAACCATTGTCCTTGCCAATCAATAGTCTGCATCTGAAGAAGTTCTATGCATAGCTTCTGAGAGCCTTGTTTTAATTATCAAAAATACAAAAAAAAATCATAAAATAAAAAAAAATCATTACCAAGGTGAAAACCTGGTAGACGGGCATCTTGGTAACACAAAAAAAATTATAAAATCTAGAAAATAGTAAAGAAAAATAATTCATCCAATAGTGAAAACCACTTTGGTGGTGCTTTGGATAGGTACCATGGTGAAAACCTAGCAAACAGGTGCCATGTGTACTTGACTCTGCTCCTTTATCTACCATTATTCTAATCTAGCACTATCTTATACATAATCCTTATCCATATACATACTACATATCCCTGTATGTACTACCTACCCTGTACATATCCCTTATCTTTCATATCCATTGCTTGTATATACCAATCATAATAAGTGGTAGTCTTTCCCATAACTTGGAATGATTGACATCGAGTGCATTTCATATCCCTCATTTTACCCTATTCATAATCAATTGGTCTTATACTTGACTAGGGGAAAACACTTGACATGTGTCATATTGGTTCTTCCATTGGCTTTGTTAAAGACTAAAACCATAAAAAAATCCACAAACATCACAAAATGACTTGAAAAAAAATATAAAGAAATTAAAAAATCAAAACATTTCAAAACTCCAAAAACAGAGTCAAAATTAGTCACACTTTTCAGTCTTTGTCATTTGTCAAACTATGTTGCCTCTGTGACTAGATATAGGAAAGGCCATCTGCCAATGTGTCTCTGAGGCATTAGGTCAGTCTGTTTAGGTTTGTCTATATAAAATCATGCTTCAATTCATATTTCTATATGACAAGGTCATTGGCCGTGTCTAACTACGAGGTCTCTGCATGTATAACGCAGGCAAGACCATCAATTGATGAGCCCCCGAGGCTCCACTAGGTCAGTCCATTAGGGTTTGCCACATTCACTTTCACACACATCTTCTACTTGTAGTCAGTCTTGTCAGTCAAAGTCAAGTCGAACTATGAGGTCTCTGCGTGTATAACATAGACAAGGCCATCAATTGATGACCCCCCGAGGCCGCACTAGGTCAATTCTTTAAGGTTTTTCATCACACACAATCAATTTCCAGTACATCATATCAAATCATGCATCAATCTAGTGAAAAAGTCAGCAATGTCTCTAAGTCAAATCAAACAACTTACCAAACAAAACAATCAAAATAGATCAACAAATGTCTACTATAGGATGTGTCCTTCTTGGAAACAAACATCATCACAACAACCAACCAGTATCTTATTCAAGATGAGTCCTTCCTAAATACAACTATCGGCAAAAAAATCTATGTCTTATATAGGATGAGTCCTTCTTGTATAATCAACATTATCAAACAATCAAACATAGCCCTACACAGGTTATCACATCAACGACATCTGACTCAACATCTTATACAATACATGTCTTTCTGAAACTAGGCTTTGTCATGCCTTATACAGATAGTCATAACATCAAAACTAGACTCACAGTCTTATTCGATATGTGTATCTCCTGACATCAGGCTCTATCAATAAATCCTTCTGTCAATCAAAACGAATTAAACAAACAAATCAAGTTTTGGCAAATACTTCACTGGCTTTTTGACTTATTTATCTTATCATTTATCTTGAATTGAGGACTAGGAATTATGTTACTAGCTTTCTCAAGGATGTCCCATGAAGGATTTAGAGAAGCAACGATGTATCAAAATTCTATTTTCTTTGACTGATGTATGTCAGTTGTCTTTTAACTTTGATTTTTGAGTCATGTTACTAGTTTCCTAAAAGATGTCCCATGAAGGATTTAGAGAAGCGATGACATCTCATGACGTGTCTTTTATGTTGTTTGCTATCTGTGGTTTTCCTTGACAAAAAGACTAGGGAAACTTGTGCCCTTAGTATGAGTTAATGACAATCCTTGTCTATGACTGTTTGTTGTTAGCAAGTGGATGACCTTGCACACCTTGATCTATGTCATATCATGGTGTTTGTCTCCATTTGTATTAGTCCTGCCCAATGATGATAAAGTGCAATACCTTTTGTGATACAACGAAACATCGAAGATTGATAATACTAATATCCATCACATTTCTTTTATTATTTTTCAATCTTTCTTTCCGCACTAACAGTTCCTCTTTCTTTCATTATGACGAAGTCCTATGACACACAACAATATAAGTCATCCTGCATACACATACATGTTAGAAAAATACATACATATAGGAATTTATCATATTTAGGACATCATGGCATAATAGACATTCATCATCATACAATACATATCATAAGCATTCCATGTACAAAAAAAATGTAAATACATGCATCACATTACATTTGTATAGCATTACATGTAGCAAGAATTGTACATACAACATCAAAGTGCATCCCATAATTATAAATTGCATACATCATAAAGAATCCACATCACATAGAATCAACATTATATCATTAGCTACATAAACACATCATAAAATAGATATAATCATCCATCACATAGGCATATCATATAAACATCACATGTATAAATAAACGACTGCATAATCAATAAATAGAAATGAATATCATGAGAATCGCCACCAAAATCATATATATGTATATCCCTCAACAGTGTCACATCATAATGTCATAATGTATCAATAAACATGGAAGCCCGTAGGCTATAGAATCATAATACAATGTACCAATACATATCAAGAAGTATCCCTTTCTTAAACTTTCATTGCTATCATGGCTAGAGTGTCCAAATGACTAATGTCAAGAACCCGCTGACCTGTGTGCTAAGGGAGGCTTGTCATATGGACCTACTCTATGAGGCTGCTCCACACCCTCTATGCTAACTGTCCTGGTGTGGGTCCTGCTCTGTGACTTGCTATTACATTCCTGCGAGAAGCTGGGAGCCAGTCTCTCTAGAGGAACCTCTACCTCATATAAATCATGGTAATAAGTCTCCCTCTCCCCAGCTCTGACTAACTCTCTAGCAAAGGCAATTGATGGTCCAATACATAAAGCTCTGAGCTCTATAAATCTCTGCTTAGTCTCTTGTCTCTGAGCTATGGCTTGATCTCTATCCATGACAACTCTATCCCTCTCCATCTGTAACACATCCCTCTCGAACATCAGGACTCTCATCTGCTCCTCCAAGGATGGAACCTGAGCACGTAATGTAGCTATGTTAGGATCAACTACCCCTGTGTCATCCTGTCTGGATCTCAGTACACCATCATCCTCCTCGTCCAACTCCTCCAAAATTCAGTCCCAAATCTCTCTCTCATGATCATCATCCTCCTCATCATCCTCCTAATAGGCACCTAGTAAGCTTAGGGCATCAATCTCTACCTCCTCTCACTTTGCCTCCTCCTCTGCAGGAACATCTAGAATGGCCTCCTCTCCAGGATGCTCCTCCTCTCTGCCAATCTATACATGAACCTCCTCACCATCTCGGCCAATATTAGGCATGGCCACATCCTCCTCTCCCCATCTCTCCTCATGAATCGATGATAGTGGTGGCCCTTGTCCCCTCTGTCCACGTCTCCCTCTCCTACCACCTTGTTGACCACCTCCACCATCATCTCCATCATCACCGTAGCCTCCTCTACCTCCCTGACCTCTACCTCTACCATGCTTGCCTCATGGTTTTGTCCCTTGCCGCTCTATCAGCACTGGCTGATCTGGATCTATCAAAGGAATTGGCCTATGGACAACCCACCACTAATCATACTCCTCTATGGTACCTGGGTCTACTAGACCATCTCTCCACCCTCGGGGAACTTTCTGTAATGCATCAATGTCTACCTCAGCTGTGGAATCTCTAGACCCCATAGGGGGACCTCTCGCAATGACCTTGCAAACTCAGCCTGTCCTCTTGGCATGTCCTATATCTCTCCAAACTGCCGCAAGACACAATCTGGCAAGTGACGCTCTATGATGTGGACATGTGACACTATCCGCCCAATCAAGTATTGTGTTTGTTGGCAAAACAACAAGTTCTCATCCTCATCCGACCACTAAGTGCATCCCAGGTATGGCCTCCATGTAAATTGAACCATCGTGTCTATGACATGCTTGAAATATCCTGTATCTCCTATGTGGTGCTGAGTGTTCAACCCCGCATAATGGAAGGCATAAGGATCTCCATGTGGTAAATATACTATCAGTGGTGTCCAAAATATTGTAATGTGTTCCCACGTCCATACCATTAGGAGCGTGGTACCACAACTCATGGACTGAGCCTCTCGATAGGCTATATCATGTAAGTGAAAATATAACATCCCAAGTAGACAAGAACCCCAAGCATATACCACTCACTGCTCTAACATGCCTACAAGCATCTCCCCCCACCCCATGGGAAAACCATGTCCTTAATGGTCAGGAAGTACTATCCCACCTATTAGTTTGCATAATAGATAGTCCAACTGCCTATACCTCTGTGCTAATATGTGCCATCTAATTTCATCATAGTCAAGCCCTAACTGCCTGACATCTGCACGTGGGTAGTATCGGCACATCTCGGCAATACCCCTCTAGGTATCATAGCTCACCCGTGTGCCTCTAATAGGAAGTATGAGGATGTTGTACACATCCTCCAATGTAATTGTAGCCTCTCCAGTAGGCAAGTGAAAGGAAGATGTCTCTAAGTGCCACCGCTCACACAATGTTGTCAATAAACCTCGATTCGCCCAAATTTGGGGCATGTTTATAATATGTAGCAAACCTAGGTGCCATAGGAACCGTCGCTCTGCACTCCACAAGCTGTCTCTGAAAAAAAAGTTGTCGGTCTCGACTCTCGCATATAGACACTGTCCAACACAACCTGCAATGGCATTATACATGCCTCATGTTAGTATCAAACATCTATCCTAGTGCAAAATGACTAAATAAAATGATATTCAAATGCGTCATTGCTTTGCACATGCATCATTGTTTTACATATGTGGTGCATAAAAATCAAATGCATCATTTCATTACACATACATGTCACTATTTGTCACATGTGTCACTTTACAATGCATATGCGTGCATGATAACAAATGCGTCTGTGAAAATAATTATTATTTGCAACTGCGAAAGTGAAATGCAAATGCGTTGAAGTAAATGCAAATGCATGGAAGTAAAATCAAATTCATTGAACAATAAATAGATGTGGCTAATTTAAATACACATGCGATGTTATTTCTCAAATGCATGTAAGTAAACCACAAATGCGACGAACCACACAAAATCTATGCTAACCTGCCTACGTGATCCTACACATGTGTTGATCCACATACAAATGCGTCATTTGTGGATTCACATGGGGCGTTTTAACAAAATGACGCATAATGAAAATTCAAATTAAATGCATAAAAATATGCGCAAATTAAAATTTTCAAAAGTCAAGTTTGAGGTACATACCGGGGGGTCCACATCGGCTGGCCACCTGAAGGTCCAGATCCTGTAAGCTCAATGGTGGGTGTTTGGAACAGGAGACATCATCGCAGTGGGTGCAAAGTAAATTCTCAATTTTCAAAGCTAGGTGGGTGAAAATGAATTGGTTTTTACCCCAATTTCTATATATTCCTAGGGTTTTGGTGGCATTCTTTTCTATTGGCCGCATCAACTTCCAACTTTAATCGACCCGTACACATTTGTATGGTGACCAATTTCAATTCTGTCAACTCCACTACATTACTGTCTATCCAATGGACTAATCACGATCATTTCCAAATTTTTCTGAACCATTTCAAAAATTTGTCAATTTTCCTGATGGGGCATGATTGGGGCATATTTTTATCAATTTTCTTTAACACAACGCCAAAATGACATTGTATCAAAGAGGGGAAAATGTAGACACCGAAATCTAGTTTAGGCCTGCGACTTCAATATTCTTCATAATTTGTATTCTTCATGGTCATGATTAAATAATGTCAATTATTTAATTAATTCACTTTAACTTTAATTCTTCTATTAATTAAATAAATATTTTTTATTTAATTATGTTACTAATTAACCTTATCCTTCTTGTCAAATTAAATAAATTCTTATTTAATTTACTCTTTATCATACTTCAACTATAATTAAATAAATTCTTTTATTTAATTATTCATTTAAATCCCTTCATCACTTAATTAAATAAATCTTATTTATTTAATTATTCTTCAAATATCAAATCTTCAATTAAATGAATTATTTAATTCATGAATTCTATTATAAACACATTCCTCTATATTTAGATAATTGTGTGAGTTATCTAAGTATTCACTTTTACTCTACTGAAAGATCTATTCAAATCGCTCAGTTAACTCTTGATTTAATGTCTGAGTGGCATTCTCAATTAATCTCTTCATAAAATCATTCAATCATCTAGTTCTAACTCATTTGCATGTACATGTAGATTAATTAAATATTCCTATTTAATTAATTAAACCTTGTGCATGCATTCGAACAAGAGTTGCTTTAATCCATCTTCATCTTTGTCATGCAAAGATAATTCTTCTGTTTTCAAATACCAAAATGGAAGATTAAATCATTTGTTTAATCTTTAATTCTATTTCTAATTTATATCACTCATATCATTACTAATTGTTATCAAACTACTTGACTAATCAGTCAATCTCAACCGTCTATTGATCTTTCAATCTTGGCCTGTCGTTCGAATAATCATTTTTTTATAAATTGATCTGGTCTTCATCATTCCAATCTCTCTCAAAATCTTATGACTTTTGTGAGCAGCTATTTTGAATCTTTGATGTTTTTCTAAATCACTATCATAGGCTATACTTGCACGAACTCTTGAAAATCTAAGGGAAATTATACTACTACAAGCAAAATGGAGAAGGGAAATCGAGATGAATCATGGAAATACGTACAAATTTGGTGAGATTGTTCAAGTTTTATTTACGTTTTGACTTTCCTTTGTTCTTTGTTGCTTAGCTTAGATTGCATTTAGAGTTTTTAGATTTGTATTGCACATTTTCTTTTAATCATTTCTTTCTGAACTTTCTAGACGTTACAATAAATTTGAAGCACACTACCCTAAATGCGCCTTAAGAAGAGAAGGGGATGGTGAAATTTCACTAAGTGTTGAAAACTTGGAGTAGCCCCCCTTGGATGCACCTTTGACTTGAGAAGAGTTGGAAAAGTGTCTAAGTGATTTAAATTTGAAGCTGAAGGCCTCATATGCACCCAATTAGGATAATGTGACTAAAAGATTTCTAAGAAAATGAAATTAAAAGCCTAAAGGCTGATATGCACCTAAGGGTTGAAGGGGAGGATTGATAATTACTAAGTATTGCAAACTCAAGGCTTGACCCTCTATTTGCGCCCAAGAGGAAGAGGGGCTTGGAAAATTTTCTAAGTATGAAAAATTTGAAGTAGAGAGGGTCATTTGAGCCTAAGGAGAAAAGAGGACACTTCAAAAATTTCTAAGGCATTTGAAATTTGAAGAAGACCCCCTCATATGCGCCTAGAAGGGAAGATGGCTGAAGATATTCTAAGGCGTGGAAAACTTGAAGGATGGTCCCTCATATGCGCCTTGAACTTTGAAGATTGAATGATGAGATTTTTCCAAGGCATCTAAAGTTGAAGCTAACCCCTCCATATGCGCCTTGATTAGAAGAAGAAGCTCAAAATATTCTAAATGTTTTAAATTTAAAGCTTGGCATATCATATGCGCCTAGCTAAGAGAGGAGGTTTCAAAAAAATTCTAAGGTGATCAAACTGAAAGCTCCGAGGTTAGAATGCACCCTTGCAAGAAAATTTGTAAGTGTTGTAAATTGAAAGCTCTGGCGCCCATATGCGCCTAACTCAAGAGTTGAAATTGGAGATGTTCTAAGCCGTGTAAATTGAAATTGAAAGCTACTACGCTTGGATGCACCCTAGTAACTTGAGGATGATTAAAAAATTTCTAAGGCAGATAAAGTGAAAGCCCGGCTACCTAAATGTGCCCTTGGATAAGAGGTGACTAATAAATTGCGCTAAGTATTTCAAAATGGAAGTAGGAGCCTCTATATGTGCCCAAGCTAATGAAGGAGGTAGGGATTTGATTGGGGCATGGAAAACTGAAAGCTTCCCCTCCTATATGCGCCACAATACAAAATGGAAGAAGAGGGGGTCAATTGTGCCCCAACATGGCAAGGAGTGTGGGGATTTTTCTAAGGCAAGTAAAATGGAGGTCTGAAGTGTGAAATGCACCCAACTTAAGAAGTGAATTTAAAAATTTATCTAAGGCGTATAAATTTAAAATGAGACCCCTATGTGTGCCTAAGGTAAAGAGGGTGGATTAAATATTCTAAGGAGTTGCAAATTGAAAGCTCGCCTATAGAAATGCGCCTTGGCTGGGGAAGCTGAGTTAAAGTTGATTAAGTGCTGAAAAATGAAAGTTAGACCCCTTGATTATGCCTAGAGGTTTGAAGTTGGGGGAATTATTTTATGATTGGAAACTCAAAGTTGGAGAAGTCATTTGCACCTAGATTGGGAGATAGACTTGCAATTATTTTAAGTGTGGAAAATCAAACCTCAAGGAATTAAATACGCCCAAGATTGAATGATGAGATTTTTCTAAGGCGTTAGAAATAAAATGAAATTTGTTCTAAACAAATAAAACACCCCAGGCTGGAAGTCAACTAAAGTTTGATTAAAATTATTTTCCAAAGTTTTAAAAATTAAATGTCCCCCCTTTTTGGTTCGACACATGGAATTTTGAAGTTGAGAAATATTTAAGAGGGGAAATATTTTAAAAAAATATTCTGGAAGGAAAATAATTTTTCCTAGTGATTTTAAAATGTTGGAGCTCATGGGTGAAATATTGATTTTTCTAAGGCGTTGGTGAAAGAGATAAATAAAATTTTCTCAAGTGAAATAAAAGGTGTTGAGATTAAATTTTAATAAAAAATACGCCAAGAGATAATTTTTATGTTGGATAAATTTTAATTAATTTTGCAAAATTACTTCAGTCAACTGAAAGTGACTTGCAATCAATGATCGAAATTTTAAATTTTAATTGAGGAAAGAATCTCCTAGAATAGAAAATTTCTATGACAACTCTATGACAGCTGAGAATATTCTCTCCCAAGTTAGAAAATTTCTAAGTAGTGGGGGAGTGAATTAATGACAATTTCTAAACTGGGTGCCTGCTTTCAGTTATAAAAACTCTGAAGTTATTCATCTTTCTTCACAAATTGTAGAGTTGAAAATTGTGCTGAGGCTGAAAGTGATTGCTAAGTGAGTGAGAAATTTCTGAGTTGAATTATTTTTCTAAGTTGTTGAAGCTGAGAGTGCTATGTTTGAAGTAAGTGTTGAGAAGAGGAAATTATGAAGAGTGTTGAGCTTGATATTTTTTCGAAGTGTTGAAAGTGTTATTGCTGCAAGTTGTTGAAGCTCAAAGTTTTAATTTCAGTGTTACAATTCTCGAGGTTTGGAGTTGATATTTTAATGCTGAAGATTTTTATTTTTGAACCTAACTCCACTTTCCAGCCATCTCATAGTAATTTTATTTTCTAAGTTGTAATTATAATGATTGAATTTTATTTTGTAGATGGCTGAAATTAGAAGAGGAGATGTTGCCAGAACAAGCAAGGCTGTAGCTAGAGCTGGAAATGCTACAACAGGCAAGGAGAATACCTCCAAGAAGGTGATAATCAAATAGTTGAAGAAGTAATTCATCCCTGAATCAATGTTCATGTTAAAGCTAGGAGGTTTGACTAATAGCAACTTGGGATCATTCAACCTCGAAGCATTCAATAGAAGAATATATGGGCAAGGTGGTTATCCTCCATCGGTGACTTCACACAATATTGTAAAGAGCAGATTGTATGCAATTGCCAATTTTCCACCAGCAGTTCGATGTTCTGAATTGATAATGGAATGTGCAAACTACTATAGTTTAGACCACCAGACAATTGTTTCTCCAGATGGCATGTTGTTGGCCAACTTCACACCTAAGGCCATTGGAGAAGCGTTTAGGATTCCAACAATGGACTGATTGTTGTACAAGTCTAAGGAGAGGGTTGATAAAATGTATGCCTCATCCTTTGATAAGTGTGCTAAGAGAATCAACACAGCATGGATGAGGAAGCCAAAGCCTCCTAGCGCCAAGTTGCCAAAGTAGATTATTTCAGAGGAGCTAAAGCAAGAATACTATGATTTGATCATGATGCTTAGCCAGGTGAATGGCAGCCCATAGGTGTATGCTTTTGAGCCTTGGATGTTCTTCTACATCAGTGTGGTGTTGGAAGGAAAAGAATGAGTGGATTGGGCGACGATGATCAATGACAACATTGATGAACAATTCAGAAACCTGGGGAGAACAAAAACATTTTACATGAGCTCATATGTTATTTATATGCTAGCTCAAATGACGAAGTATAAGGGGCTGACGTACCTGGAGCTGATTGGCTGTGGTTCATATTAATTCAAAATTCATGAAGCCTGTAGGAAATTACATTTTGACAAGTACCTCCCTCTTCAAAAGAGTGAGCAATGCCTTGACTATGCATATCACAAGGACTCTTCAATGAAGAATGCAATAGAGGATATCCAAGGAATCACAAGAGCTAATTGAAGAGTATGGGTTTTCATTTACCCAATTCCCGAAGTTCACTTATATAAGGTTGTAGGGGTTCCATTCATATACCTACCAACTGCCAAGATACCCCACAGATAGAATGGTGATGCTTGAAGTGTCTAGGAAACTCATGGCCTATGACAAAATCATAAGGAAGAGAAAGAAAATAGGATTGCACTTTCCTATTCTTACGGGAGATTTGCTTGAGAAATGCCCTTCTTTGCAGGTAACGAAGGAAGTGGAGGATGAATTGCAATTTTATTACCTCACTCTCCACACTAGCTAGCATGACTTCGATCCTCAAAGGAAGATTGGAATTGTACAAGGTAAAGAATATAGGCACAAGGCTCATTTAGAATATTTCTAGACAAATGCAGGAGATGAAGTTGAAATCAGGAGGAGGATGTTCTCCAGATTACCTCTGAAGTTGATCAGAGAGTGTGAGGTTGTCCAAGTTCCATATCAAGTAGATGATGATGCCATATTTACTCACCTAGATAATGAATCAATGAAGGATACACTAATCCCACCACCTAATTGGGCAGAGTCATAAATCACAGACTTAGACACTTTTTCTATGCATGTCTTAACTTTCATGAGGAGCTGGGTAGATGGGCACATTCACAGAGTTAAGAGAAGATCAATTTCCCTCACATACAACCTCATGGGCGATTGAAGGCCACTGATGTCAATAAAGAAGAGGAAAAAAATTTCCCAAGCTATAGAGCCACAACAGGAGGAAGAACCAATTTAGCCTGAGCCTTAGAGGATGGAGGAGGCAACACCTACACAGTTGTTGGCTCAATCCTCCAGCATACAGGAAGTTTCAATGTTTGCAAATTAGAGGATTGGAGAGAATGAAGAGCAAGAAATTGGAGAAGTCAACCAGCCCTTGTCTAGAGAGCCTGATAGTTAGAGCACCAATGATCCTGAGAGTGCCAACCAGCCAGATGAAGGAGAGGAAACATGGTATGTGCAGGATCATGATGGGCCAAAAAGTGGCAATATGATGGGTATTTGTAGGGTATGTGGTTGATGATTTTTTTTTACTCAAAATTGATGAAATAAAAAGGGTTTTTAAAGGAGATTATCAGATTTCCACCAATACAAATTATGCTTTACTTTGAATTTAATAAATAATTATTATTCATTTTCTATTTGAATTACGATTAAAGTCTTGATTGATAGGCTAATTCAAAAACTTATATAGCTTTCAAATGGTATCACATTTTTTCAATCCAAAATATGCATCACATTCTATGCTTCACATAATATAGAATTAAGAAAATAAAATTTGAATTTCATGAAGTTTTTACCAAGTTAAGGTGGTCAGACATACAAGTTTTTATATTTTTTAAAAGTTGTAATAAAAAATTAATAATTAAATATTTACTTAGAAATAAATTACAAAAAAATATGCATCACATCCAAACATGAGTCCTCTACTTATTTCTAAAATATTATAAAAAATATTATCATTTTAATGTGGTTAGGGTGGTTAGACAGACACCTACTTCTTTATTTTTCCCTAAAATTTAAGGACTACTACATTTCAATTTTTCATCAAATAGATTTCATCAAATAGATTTAAAAAATAAAAATAAACCTAGTAGTTTAGAAACTACATTCAATTTTATATAGATTCTATTCTTACATATTTTTGAAATAATATAGATAAATTATTCAAATTTTTACACCGAGTTGCCTAACTCTAATTTTTTTGAATTTTTTGCCACTTAAGGGCCAATTTTTTCTATGATGACCCTACACATACCCAACATAAACATAAATTCACTTGGATCATGCACTTGAGGCAGCCTTTGAGGATGAAGACATTATGGAGCCTGAAGTTTGAGGTCTTGAGGAGGATATCCAGCATATGGAAACGGATGAGCCTCAACTGAATGTTGCTGAAGAGGAATTTCATGGAGTAGAAGCAATAGAGGAGCAGTCACTTATCATCTATAACACTTAGTAGAATGTCCCAAATTGTCTCACAAGTGCAATAAGGAGAGATCGGGAGGATGACACTGACCCAACAATTGAGATGGAAGAGCTCCTCAATGGAATAAGTAGGTCACCTAAGAGGAAGAGAGCTAGGAAGTACTCCAAGATGGAAACAAGTGAGGTTGGTTCTCGCACTCTCCATGTTGTAGTTCTGAGGGAGGAATGTGATCTAGGTGATGTAATGCCTAAGAAATACACAGTCACCACATTTGAATTAGGGCATCCCACTAGAACACAAGTTATTGAGGAGGCTAAAAACTTCTTCTAGGCACTGAAAGATAGGCTACTTCAAAAAGGAGAGAAATATAAGAGGCTGAAAAGAGAACATAAGGCTACTTAGAGAGACAGTTTAGAGTTACAATAGTTTCATTGCATAGCATTGTTTGAAGGAGAAGGAAAGTTCTTCCTTTGAGACTTTTGTAAGGAATTGTTATGAAGACTATCATAATAAAAGAGTTTCATTGATTGGTGAATTTTTATTTTGTTATGAGTAGTTAGTAAGGTTTTTTCAACCTTCAACTTCAAGTAGGACATAAGTTAGAGTAATTTTCATTTTTATGCAAGTAGTTAATTTTGGGTGGTTGTGTTTAATTTGAGTGAGCTTCATTTAATCCATACCACTAGCAAGCTTACTGATGGTAAGTTTTCCCAACGTGGTCAACTGGAATACTTTTTAGACTTAACTTCAATTGAGATTCATGTGTATGTATGCATCATTTTGATGGTATTTGCATTGTTGAGTCATGATCTGAACATCTTTCGTCGCTCCTTTGAAGATTGCACCAACCTTGTTGAAGATGTCCAACGTGAGGCAAGACAAAGTTCAATTGAAGTCCACTGAAGTCAAGATCAACGCCTCTTGCATTTAGACTAGGACATATACTTTCTAATCTCTACAACAATTCAATTCAATTTATTTCTAGTTATTTTTAGGAAAACATACCTCATTGCTAAATCATTCGCACAAAAATTCCCTTCCAATCATTAACCTGTTGTCAACTGCAAACATCCTGAACAATTGTGTAATTCCCCTCATGTAAACAACAAATCACAACGAATCGACTGAGGGTATTCCATAGCATTTCAAAACCTTGGAGTTGAACATACGAAATTTCTGGTAATCTTAGCGTATGGAATTCTTTGATCAAGAGAGAATGGAGTAGCCTTCTGATTACTTTGTTCTACTGATTGGTGCAGTCACAAAAATCACATCAACAAGAACTAGTGCTAGAAGGAGGGCCTTCCAAGGATTCCTTGCAGTTAACAACCACATTGAAGTAAAGAAGGGATTTTAATCAAAGAAGAAAATTTGTTGGAGAAGAAATATCATGAATCAAGATGGTGCTACCATATAAAGAGATATTTCTAGTGTTGCAGCCTAATTTGGGATTCAATGACAATCAAGAAGACATCCTCTCAGGTTTGAACAATCTTGGGTGGAGGACAAAGGAGAGCTATGCTAAGTATATGTGAAATTGCTTTGTGTTGGAATAAGAAGAAGAAAAGTCCATTAAAATTCAAGTTGCTATTGAAAGAGATTTGTTGAATCAAAGACAACCACTTACTCCCGCTAAAGTCCATTAAAATTCAAGTTGCTATTGAAAGAGATTTGTTGAATCAAAGACAACCACTTACTCCCGCTCCCGCACCTCACAGATAAATAGCTACATCCTGGATCGTATCTCTTCATTCTTGCCAGACAAGATGAAAATAATTTTAAGGTCCATGCCAAGTTCATCCAAAGAGTTTGTGGAGTTAGAGCTACCTAATCGAGCAAGGAAGAAGAAAGAAGTTCACTCAAGCAAAGGATTTAAGTCAAGTGAAGAAGTTTTTTCAAATGAAGAGGTTTAGTCAAGTGAAGGAGAAATAAGTGGAGAAGAAATTTCGAGTTTGTTTAGGACTCCACCAAGTGCTTCAAGGTTTTCTCAACCAAGATCAGTCCAAGTTACTACATGGTGTTTATTCAACAGCAACAACCAGTTCAGGCTACTACACCTCAACAACAACTAGCCCAAGTTATCGTTTATCAAAGGAGACAACCAATTCAAGCAATGGCTCAACTAGGAGGTCAACCAAATCCTAATGGTGCTACATGGTTGGTTACTAATCCATCTCCACTTGAGTTTTCTAATTACCATGACATGCCGAAGAATCCAGAGCACTTATGCACTAAGTTTCAAGTCAATGATGTCAACTGTACTACCGAGGACCACATAAAAATGTTTGAAAATCACCTATGCAATAGGAAGATTGCATATGCAAATGTCGCATGTAGACTCTTTCCATAATCTTTGGGAGAGGAAGCCCACCACTAGTTCATTCACTTGCCAATTGGATCTATAAGGTCATGGGAGCTGATGAAGGAGGCCTTTGTTAGAAAGTCTGGTATTCCCATTACCCCTGTAGAACTTTTTTGCCAATTTATAGAAGTGAGAAGGCAAGACAAAGAGCCCATCCATGCATTCAACAATAGATTTTAGAAGGATCTCACAAGGCTACGTACTCCCTACATTGTTCTTGATGCCAAGGAAAACTACTATTCAGCCTTGGATCCCTTGACTGCAATGTTTGTGAAATCTCACCCCACTCTGCCTAATATGAATCAAGCTTATGCTAAGGCTGTCAAAGTGAGTCAAGGTTTAGGGAAGAACATAACTGGTCCCTCACTATACATTGGCCTGGCTATGACAAATAATCAGATGCAAACACTCGGTTCAACATGGAACCAACAAATTCCACCATTGAATCTAGCTCCTCAGCCCGCTAGCCAAATACAAGCACCATCCAAGAAATTAGTTTGTCATCCTCGGATACCTTTGTCCCAGACTCAAGCAACACATCCTGTCTATCTCCATAACACAATGCCACCAACAAGGACTCAAGAGGAGAAAGAAGAAATGAAAGAGTTAGTAGAATAGATGAAAAGGCTGTCAACTGAGGTGACCTACCTTAGAAATCAAAACAATAAGATGCAGTCCATGTTAAAGAATTATCAGACACACCAAGGTGCCAATCGAGGATATCAGAATAATCCTCCACATCATCAAAGATGCCTATCAAGGACATGGTCACAATAATAGTCATGGGTATCGAAGAAACAACCAAGGATATCAGAAAAGGTCCTGGAATACAAGACCCAACAAAGGAGGTGTGCCATCACCATTAGATAACACACCACCTCCTGAGAACCTTCTCGCAGATAGATTTTTCTTGGCTGAGGTTGCCATGTTGGGATGGTGTAGAATTCATTATAAAAATCAGCACTCAGAACTCCAGTGCCATGAATTTCAAGTTATTGCTGACATTTTCAAAAGAGAAGTGAAGAATACAAAGGGTACTGAGAATCCTCTGACTACTAGAAACGAGATAGTCCCAGTGCAACGATATGGATAGGCACTCATTTTAGATGATTTTAATGTCTTGCTTGAGTACCAGAGTTACACACCACCATCAATCAATCACAGATTTTTTCCAACTTTGGAAAATGGTCTCGTGGGGATGCTAGACTATCAAGTGGAAGAAGCTCAAGTTTATTTAGAGGCTCAAGTATATTAAGGAGTTCAAGAAATCTATTCAGAGAAGCCTCTTGGCCAAGACAATTATATTTTTCCAGCTCTCAATAACAGCATTTTGGTAGAAGGAAGAAGAGAGGTGCAAGCTTTTGAAACATCTGCAGGAGCGACCCCCAAAGTTTATCAGAGGAGTTATCATTAGAAAGAGCCTTTGAATTCATCAGTTCCTCTAAACAACTTCACATCTCCACCAAATCCCAATGCAAGAAATAATCCAAATATACCTAAGGACCCTCTAGAGTACAGGTAGCAAAATGTGATGCCAAATAGAAATGGGCAACAAATTTCCCAATAGCTTGTCCACCTAATGTAGCATCCACAGAAAGAGAATCTTCCAAGAGATGATGTGAAGAGGCTAGGTTCTTATGTGTTGGAAGAAGTTAAGAGAATGAAGGTTAGTCTTCCCTTGTATGAATTGATGAAGATTTCAGAAGTCAGAGATACCATCTTGGGAAGATTGTATGAAATGACCGTTACGAAGAACACTTCTCAGGAAGCATCTAGTTCATCAAGGAACCCTCCTATGAACACGCAGTCTCATCCTATGTAGAACACAAATATGGTAGAGGAGGTGCCTCGTGTGCCATTTAACACTTGGGAGACCCTGCAACAGTCTCAAGGTTTCATGGGAATGGTACAAGAATCTTCAAGTGAGCCTGAGAAGTTGAAGACTGAAGATAAAAGAAGATTTAGGTTCAATCTGCCTACGGATAAAAAACAAAGGCAAGAGCAAACGTAGAAGGTTTCCCTAGAAAATCAAGTTCCATTGGATAGAAAGGATGGAAAGAAGGATATTGTAGTAGAGGAAAGAAGAAAACTAGTAGTATTTTATCATGGGAAAGATAAACCAGCCCCATTCCTCGTATCGGTTAGGATTTTTGGAAAATTATTACACAACTACTTGATTGATTTTGGTGCTTCCAACAACGTCATGCCACTTATGTTGTATGAAAGGTTGGGTATAGTTCCACTTCAAACAATCAAGAAGGTAACCCAGTTGGACAAGACAGAGATTCCAGTTGTCAGAGAGTTGAACAACATTCACATGCAGTTGGCTCCTGATCCTCAAATTCAAAGTTGTATTGATATATAAGTGGTTGACATACCTGATGGATATAGCATGTTGCTAAGTAGAGATTGGGCCAGGAAGTTGAATGGATATATTGCAACATATTTCTCCCACATGTGGCTTTTGTGGAGAGGATTTCCAAATCATATTAAGGTCAAAAGCACACCTAAGCTTAAATTGATGATTACCGAGTATGGTGAAGGTAATGAAATTATGTTTGTAGAAACTGATTTGGGCTCATACAAGCCTATCAAACAAGAAGTGTTGATGTTACAAAGCTCAAATGAAGGTAATATTTAAGAAGATGCCACTACTTCCACTGAATTTTTGATCAAGAGTGATTCAAGTGATAGTGAAGGTGGAGAAACATTTTAAAATTTTAGAGATTTTGTCCTAAAAAGTGTGAAGCAAGAAGTAGAGCTAGGAAAAGATGCCTCCATCAAGAATTTTTTGCTTCCTAATTGGTGCAGAATCCATGAAGCATTTCACTCTGAGATCACTTGTGCCATGTGCAAAGTGGCCTTAGAGCAAGTTGAAAAGCTTGTTGCACAAGCCTCATTGCAATAAAATTATCACAAGATAAATGAAGGCAAGGATGTTTTAATGGAGAAACTTATGGAAGATAATAAAGTTCAGCCAATGATTGAAGAAAAGATTCCAGAAACATACAATCAAGAAGATGCACATGTTCAGCTTCCCAGAACCCTCATATAAGATCAATTATGGACCTTGAGGTTCGATGGATTGAAGTCAATGAAAGGAAATGGAGTGGGATTTGAGCTGATTAGCCTGATTGGAGAGGAATACTTAGGTGCCTACAAGCTCTAATTTTCATGCACCAACAATGTTACTGAGTATGAGTTTTTGATTCATGGCTTGATCCTTGCAATTCAAAGGGGAGCCAAGATTATGCATGCCTATGGGGACTCTGACATTGTGGTCCGACAAGTAAGAAATCAGTTTTCTTGCTATGATAAGAGGGTAGGCCGCTATTGTAATAGAGTGTGGAACCTCATAGAAAGCTTTGACGTGTTCAATATTAAGCAAGTTTATAGGTCCAAGAATCCTGTTGCTAACTCTCTCACACAAGCTACTAGTTCGTTGGAACCTTTTCCTATGGAAGGATTGAAGAAGTTCATGGTGGAATTTGTAAAGAAAATTAGATGTGGAAAACAATTCTCCTAATGTCAATACCTCAGGAAAGAATGTTGATACACTTTAAAATTTACAATTGCAGTCCAACTAAGATGCATTATGAAGCAGATAAAAAAAATAGAGTATTTGACAATCACACATGAACACCAGATATACATGGGAAAACCCTTATAGGAGAAAAACCTACCACACCAAGAGAAATCAATTTGTATTACAGTAATGAAGATTACATACAAATTCCAAACTTATCTTTCTAGTGTCATTATACAGCAACATTCACCATGAAAATTCTTTGAATAGGAACTTTCAAGTTACAGCCTTTACAGATTAGAATACAGTCACTAATCAACAATCTGTCAAATCAACCAATGAACAATCGATAATCAAAACCATTCACAAACTGTAATCTATGAGTATATCCATGTCGAACTCTGTCTGTAGAACTTCCTCATAGAACCGTCACAACTAACTGTCTTCCAACAGTTCCCATTCGGCTCCTCCTATTCATCCATGAGATGCCACATCGGAAGGTCAAACAGTCAAAAGAGATTCAAGCTTTGTTGGCATCTCGGTGAGACACCAACAATGTCTTGCTGATGCCATGTAGACTTAATATCAACATCGCCAAGAGTTACCGTAGTCATCAAGACATTCTATCGAGCTTCATGTGTTACACTGAGTCACCAAGCAGTCACCCAGACCTACCACTTTCGCCAAGAGATCATAGCGAGTCACCAAAGGTTATACCAAAGACACAAGTCATATCGAGATTTAAAGGATAGTCAGCAAGACATACCGATATCACCAAGAGGTTTCTCTGAGATCTCTATTATCACTCCAAAGCTATCAACAGTCGCAAAGACATACGCCCTGCACTGAGAGATCATACCAAACTCCATATGTTACCCCGAAGGCTCCAACACAAAGCGCTGTTAGTGAGACATGTAACTCTCGCTAAGACTTCTCACCGAGCTCTAGGACTTACCCTGAAGTATTCTTCATCATCGACAAGACTCACCACAGTGCTGGGACTTCTTACCGTAACCACCATGTTACACCGATGACACCCGAGTGTGTTCCCATCGACATGACCTTCTTTGTTCACTGGGACTTCTCACTGAGCCATTTGGGTTACCCCGATAGCCATAGACTATCAGTAAGACATTCACTGTTTGTTGAGATGTCTTCTCGGATCATTAGAGTTACCCCGACGACCTCAAAGTAAACATTGTTGGTGAGACTTTGACACATCACTGGGACTCATAGCGAACATCGTAGACTCTCCCCAACTCTTGATTGAATGGCCTGTCAGCTAGAGGTCTCCTGAGCACTAAGATATCATAGCGAATACACTATGTCATAGTGATAGACTCCACAGTGAAAATGTTTAGCAAGACAAAAGCTAGGTCACAGCAACCTATTCAAAATAGAATGTATCAAACTACTAGTCGGCCAAACAATGAAGATGTCACACCAACTTGGCTCTAATGGAGGTTTTAGCCTGCATTGTTTGAGGGACATATTTCCAACAATCTCCCACTTGATGAAGATCATACAGGCACCTCCAGAGCACAACATAATTTACTAAAAATCATGGGCACTAAGGCCCATTGAACTGGTACACCACCTGAACTTGTTTGTGCTCACTAGCTTTGTCAATGCATTTTCAACATTCTCCAGAGTATCAACCTTTTCCAAACTAACCTTTCCATCCTCCACCATATCTCATACAAAGTGGTACTGTATGTCAATATGTTTCGTCCTAGCATGGAAAGTAGGGTTCTTTGCTAGACAAATTACACTCTGACTGTCACAAAAAATAGTTATTTCCCCTACATCAAAACCAATGTTAGAACACAAATGTTTCAACCATACAACTTCTTTACAAGCATGAGTAGCTGTCGTGTATTCAACCTTCATAGTGGACAAAGTGACTATAGCCTACTGCTTGCTCATCCAACTCACTGCACCACCATTCATCATGAAAATGTATCCACAAGCAGACTTCCTACTGTCAATCTCCCCTGCCCAATTAGAATCCACATAGCCTTGAATACTGAGAGTCCTTTGTGATTCAACCAGGTTTCCATGGTAACACAAAGCAAAATTTGAAGTGCCCTTCAAATATTTGAAAACTCTTTTCACAACATCCCAATGTGTTCTTCCTGGATTAGCCATAAAATGTTTAAGAACTCCCACTACTTGGGCAATGTCTGGCCTTGTATAGACCATTGCATAAATGAGACTGCCTACTGCACTAGCATAGAGTACACTAGTCATGCCCTCCATCTCAGTAGGAGATTTTGCACAGTCCTCAATAAATAGTTTTGTTCCTTGCAAGACTGGAACAACTAACTGCATGCAATCATTCATGCAAAATCTCTCTAGAACAAACCTTATATAATTACTCTGACTGAGCCAAAGCTTTCTATTCTTCCCATCCCTGGTAATCTCCATCCACATAATATACCTTGTTGCACCAAGATCCTTCATTTCAAACTTAGCAGACAACTGATACTTAAGATCAAAAATCATTAGCTTGTTATTTCCTATGAACAACATATAATCAACATAAAGAGAAATAATAAGAACTTGATCACCTTCAGCTTTATAATATACATAGTGGTCAGATTTTGATCTCACAAATCCTAAAGACAATACAAATGTATCAAATTTCTCATACCACATTCTAGGTGACTTCTTTAACCCATACAAAGACTTCTTTAATTTGCATACTAGTTTTTCTTTACCTTTCTCAACAAAGTACTCAAGCTGGGACATATAGATTTCTTCTTCAAGACCACCATGAAGAAATGTTGTCTTCACATCCATTTGTTCAACCTCCAAGTCATATGCTGCTGCAAGTGACAAAAGAAATCTTATAGATGTCAGCTTTTCTATAAGAGAAAATATTTCCCCATAATCAATTCCCTCGACCTAAGAATAACCCTTTGCAACCACTCTTTCCTTATACTTTTCTACACTGCCATCTAGACCAATCTTTTTCTTAAATACCCATTTGCAGCCCATAGGTTTTCTGCCTTCAGGAAAGGGCACCAAACTCCAAGTTTCATTTTTCTCTAATGATGCCATCTCTTTGTTCATGGCTTCCAACCAAGATTTTGAATCAGACATTTTAATTGCCTCTTTTATAGTCCTAGGCTCATCAGTGCTAGACATCAAAGCATAGGCACAAGTAGAATCAATCAATGAGAACCCAAACCTATCTGGTTGTTTTCTTTCTCGGATTGGCCTCCTCAGTGGCTGAGGCTAAGGTTGTTCTTCTTCCAAACTTTTAGAACTACTTGAGCTCTCCTCAATTTCAAGTACATTTTGAATTTCTATTTCCTCTTTCTCTAGTGTAGGAGGAATTAATGCTACATCCTTATTGTTATCTGACTTTGTCTCTGACTACAGATCCAGAGTGGAAGGTTTCAGCTCATGAAAGATTATGCTTCTGTTGTATACAACCTTCTTTGTATCAGGATTCCAAACCTTGTATCCCTTTATGATAGCACTATAGCCAATAAAAATACATTTGACAACCTTGTTCTCCAATTTAGATCTTTTCACATCCAACACATATGCATATGCCTCACAACCAAAGACTTGAATATGTCTAAGAGAGGGCTTCTTACCAGACCACACTTCTCAACAAGAATAGAATTTGGAGAATGATTAATAAGATAACATGCAGTAGATACAGCCTCAGCCCAGAGCTTCTCCTCCAAGCCAGCACTACTGAGCATACTTCATGCTCTCTCCATCACTGTCCTATTGAACCTTTTTGCAACTCCATTCTATTGTGGAGTATAAGGTCTAGTCCTATGTATTTTTATTCCATGGTCTTTACAGTATCTTTCAAATTCATCAGAACATAATTCACTGCCATTATCAGTCATTAAGCATTTTATTTTTCTACCAGTATGATTTTCAACAAGGTTCTTAAATTCCTTAAATCGACTAAACACTTCTGATTTACTTTTCAAAAAATAAACAAATTCTCTTCTTGAATAATCATCAATGAACGACACATAGTATCTTGATTTAGATAAAGAAGGAACATCTACTAGACCAAACACATCCAAATGAATATAGTCTAACAAACCAAAAGATTTATGAGGACTAGAATAAAACAAAACATGATGTTGCTTTCCATATATACAGTGTTCACATAATTCAAATTCAAGATTACAATCTTCAAGCCCCTCAACCAGGTTTTTATTCTTCAAGGTTTTTAAACCTTTTTCTCCTATGTGGCCTAACCTATGATGCTAGAGCATAGTCTTCTCTGCAGGAATTTTTACTTCCATAGAGTTTACATAATTAGGGATATGTCCCTCTTTACCTCCATGAGCAGCTTTTAGTGACTTTACATAGATACTATTACATTGAACAACCTGTGCATCTAGCTTGTACAGGGTACCAATCTGAGCACCTCTAGCCAACACCATTGAACCTCTAGTCATCTTGCAGCCATTTGCAGAGAACGTAACTTGCACTCTAACATCATTTAGCATACATACAAAAAGTAAGTTTTGAGCCAAACCTGGTATATGCATTACATTATTGATTCCCTTCACTCTGCCATCAGGGAATTGTATTCTGACTCTTCCACTGCCAATAATCTCCAAAGATGAATCACTTGCTAAGTACACCTTTCCACCATCGTATTCTTCATACTTTGTGAACCACTCTCTATGAGATGTCATGTGGAACAATGCTCCAAAATCAATCAGCTAGACATCATTTGATGCCTGTGTAGCCAAGGCTACAATGAAGGCATCACCATCACTATGAGAAGAACCATTATTGAAAGATCCCTTCTTCTTTTTCTCATCTTTACAATCCTTTTGGACATGACCAGGTTGCCCACAATTCCAACACTTCACCTTGAACTTTTTGCCAGGAGACTTTGATCTCCCCTCTAATTTAGATTTTGGTTTCTTGTCCTTCTTGCCTTTATCGTTTGACCTTACTTTGATAGCAAGAGCCTCCTTCGCCATCTCAAAATATTTCCTTCTCATTTCTTATGACAACAAAGAACCAACAATATCCTCCATCTTGAAACTGGATGTTGTACTCCCAATAGCCATCACTAGATGATCCCATGAGTCTGGAAAAGAACAAAATAGTAGCATACATTGATCCTCTTCTTCAATCTTCACACCAACAGATGTCAATTGAGCAAGCATCATGTTAAATGCATTCAAATGATCAGCTACAGACCATCCTTCCTACATTCTCAAAGAGTATAGTTTCTTCCTCAGGAATAGTTTATTCACCAAGGACTTCCCCTGATAAATAGACACTAGTCTCTTCCACAAGGAAGATGTAGTCTTCTCTTCATGAACATTGAGAAGAATGGAGTCTGCCAAACAGAGCCTTATCAGCCCCTTAGACTTCCTATCTGCAAGGTCCCAATCTTCTTGCTTCATGCTTGTAGGTTTCACTCCAGCCACAACAATCCAAAGATCACGATTAACAAGAAGATCCTCCATCTTGAGTTTCCACAACTCAAAGTTACTGCCATTGAATTTCTCTATTTCAATCTTACCAGATGTACTAGCCATCTTAATCTGTAATCAAAAATGACAAAATCTACAAGACTCCCACTAAACATAATTGACTCAAAAAACCCAATGTACCCACAAGGATAACACAACTAGCCAAGCTCTGATACCACTTGTAAGGAAATTAGATGTGGAAAACAATTCTCCTAACATCAATACCTCAGGAAAGAATGCAGATACACTTTAAAATTTACAATTATAGTCCAACTAAGATGCACTATGAAGTAGATAATAGAAATAGAGTATTTGATAATCACACATGAACACCAGATATACGTGGGAAAACCCTTACAGGAGAAAAACCCACCACACCAAGAGAAATCACTTTGTATTATAGTAATGAAGATTACATACAAATTCCAAACTTATCTTTTTGGTGTCATTATACAATAGCATTCACCATGAACATTCTTTGAACAAAAAATTTCAAGTTACAACCTTTACAAATTAGAGTACAGTCACTGATCAACAATCTATTGAATCAACCAACGAACCAATCGATAATCAAAACCAATCACAAACTGTAATCTATGAGTATATCCATGTCAAACTCTATCTATAGAACTTCCTCATAGAACTGTTGCAACTGACTGTCTTCCAATGGTTCCCATTCAGCTCCTATTCATCCACAAGATGCCACATCAGAAGGTCAAACAGTCAAAAGAGATTCAAGCTTTGTTGGAATCTCGGTGAGACACCAACAGTGTCTCGCCGATGCCACATAGACTTCATATCGACATCGCCAAGAGTTACCATAGTCACCAAGAAGTTCTATCGAGGTTCATGTGTTACATCGAGTCACCAAGCAGTCGCCCAGACCTACCACTTTCACCAAGAGATCATAGTGAGTCACCAAAGGTTATACCAAAGGTACAAGTCATATTAAGCTTCAAAGGATAGTCAGCAAGACATACCAATATCATCAAGAGGTTTCTTTGAGATCTCTATTGTCACCCTGAAGCTATTAACAGTCGCTAAGACATACACCCTATGCCTAGAGATCATACCAAACTCCATATGTTACCCAGAAGGCTCCAACACAAAGCGCTGTCGGTGAGACATGTAACTCTTGCTAAGACTTCTCACTAAGCTCTAGGACTTACCTCAAAGTATTCTTCATCATCAAAAAGACTCACCAAATCCCTGGGACTTCTTACCATAACCATCATGTTACACTGATGACACCCGAGTGTGTTCCCATTGGCATGACCTTCTCTATTCACTGGGACTTCTCACTGAGCCATTTGGGTTACCACGATAGCCATAGGCTATCAGCAAGACATTCACTATTCACTGAGACATCTTTCTGGATCATTAGACTTACCTCGAAGACCTCAAAATAAACATTTTCAGTGAGACTTTGACACATTGCTGGGACTCATAGCGAACATCGTAGAGTCTCCCCGACTCCCAATTGAATGGCCTGTTGGCCAGAGGTCTCTCAAGCACTAAGAGATCATAGCGAATACACTATGTCACAGTGATAGACTCCATAGTGAAAACATTCGGCAAGACAAAAGCTAGGTCACAACGACCTGTTCAAAACATAATGTATCAAACTGCTAATTGGCCAGACAATGAAGATGTCACACCGACTTGGCTCTAATGGAGGTTTCAGCCTGTATTGTTTGAGGCAAATATTTCTAACAAAATTAGTATCAACCCTAACAATCCTTGATAATATAAATAATTTCCAAGTGTTTTATGATGATAAATAGATTCTAGATTTCCTCACATGCTCTGGTGTGTTTAAAGCATAGATCATTGATGAAGAAGAAACTGAGGAAGAAAAATTTGATACTAAAGGAATCCTGAATTTGAAAAAAAATGTTACTCCAAGAGGAATTGTTGAACTAGAAAGATTGTTTGATCCTGATAGACTGAGTAGAAACCAAAGTACCCAAGGAAATGACTACGAATCCATCAATATGGGGAGATATCAACAAGTGAAGAATGCTTTTATCGGAAAAGTTTGCACACCTAAAGAAAGAGAAGGCATCTTATAGGTCATGAAATAATTTCCAGATATAATAGCCTGGGGATATGAATATTTGAAGACATATGATACCTCATTGATTATGCACACAATTCCACTGAAACGAGGCAGCAAGCCATTTAGGCAGAGGCAGAGGCCGGTGAACCCATTACTTGAACCATTGATCTATCAAAAAGTCAAGAAGCTTCTTTTGGCGAGGATCATCTTTCTAGTGAGGCACTCCACGTGGGTTGCCAATCTAGTTCCAGTTAGAAAGAAGAATGGAGAAATAAGGTTATGTGTAGATTTTTGCAATTTGAATAGAGCCTTTGAAAAGGAAAACTATCTGTTGCCTTCATTAGATGAAGTATTATAGATTGTGAATGGTTCCCAGATGATGTCCTTCTTGGATGAATATTCAGGCTATAATTAGGTGATGGTGGGGCAAGAAGATAGATTGAAGACAACATTCACCACAAAATGGGGAACTTTGGCATACAAAAGAATTCCCTTTGGCTTGATGAATGTAGGAGCCACTTTCCAATGAGCTATGGATATTTCCTTTCGAGATTTGGTAGGAAAATGCATAATCATATACATGGATGAGCTGACCATGTTTTCAAAAAGAAGAGGAAATCATGTCAAATACTTGAGAAATATTTTTTAGAGATGTAGAAGATTCAGTGTCTCTCTCAATTCTAAGAAATGTATATTTGGTGTCACCGAAGGAAAATTGTTAGGTCACATCATTTTGGAGAAGGGCATTTCAATTTATCCAAAGTGTATTGAGGCCATTTCAAAGATTGGTTTTCCAGGTAGTTAGAAGGAGTTGAGATCGTTCTTCAGAAAAATCAATTTTGTGAGGAAGTTTATCACTAGGTTTGCTAAGATCTTGAGGCCATTGAATGAGATGTTAAAGAAAAATGCAAAGGTTGAATGGATTCCACAAACTAGGAAGGCTTTTGAGGAGATCAAACAAGAAATAGTGGATGCTCTAGTATTGGTTAGCCCAAATTTCACCAAGACTTTTTTATTTATATTCATTTGCCTCAGAACACACGTGTGAGACAATACTAACATAGAGAATAGAAGAAAAAGATGAGCACCCCATTACTTTTATGAGTGCGCCTTTAAAGGAGGTAGAATTAAGGTATCCTAGTATTGAAAAAAAAGCCTATTCTTTGGTGAAGTTTGTTAAGAAATTTAGACAATACATCTTGAGAAGCAAGGTCCACACAATTGTTCCAGATGCCATCGTAAAAACTTTTTTGATGCAAAATGAGTTAGGAGAAAGAAGAGGCCAGTGGTTCACCACTTTGCAAGAATATGATATAGAGATAAAACCTATGAAATTGGTTCAAGGACAAGCTTTGGCTCAGGCGATTGCAATGACTGGTCCATAATTAGTTCAGCAAACATATGTATTGGAAGAGGTGTCTCCAGGGGAATGGTATGACGACATAGTTTACTACTTGTTGAATCACAAATGCCCTCACTGTTTGAATCCAATTCAGCGGAGAGCTTTAAGAATTAAAGGTCAGAGGTTCATGCTCCAAGGTTTAGTTCTTTACAGAAAAAATTATGAAGGTATTTATCTAAGATGTGTGGGAAAACAAGAAGCTAAATAGTTGATGGAACATTTTCACGAGAAGTTTGGAACTGGACACGGAGGTAGTTTAGCCACAACTCATCAAATCTTAAGGGCTGGATATTATTGGCCCATGCTTTTCAAAGATACATATGAGCATGTGAAGGCTTGTCATATTTGCCAAACAATTGCAGATAGAGGAAAGCGCCCAGCTATGCCTTTGCAGCCAATGATCGAGGTTAGGACTTTTGCAAAGTGGGGATTAGATTTCATTGGAATGATCAATCTGTTGTCTTTAGGTCAACATAGATACATCTTGATAGCAATAGATTACTGTACCAAGTGGACGGAAGCCCAAGCTTTTAAGTAATGTATGACATATGAGGTGATCAAGTTCCTTGAAGAAAATATTGTCACAATATTTGGGTGCCCTTATGCCATAGTGTGCGACAATGGTCCAGCTTTCTCATCTTTGAAGTTTTCCAACTGGGCATTTGAATATGGGATCACATTAAAGTTTTCCTCCAACTATTATCCACAAGGGAATGAACTTGCAGAGTCCACAAATAAGAATTTATTGAATGCCATCAAGAAATTGTTGGATAAGAATCCTAAAGATTGGCACACACAGTTGAGGTTTTCTCTATGGGCAAATAGGATTAGAATGAAGATTTCATTGGGAACATCTCCCTATCACTTGGTTTATGGGAAGGACCCTATTTTTCCAGTTCAGCTGAGGATTCCAACTCTCTATTTCATTTAGGAATATCTCGAAGGAGAGGATCAAATTCAAACAAGATTATCTCAGTTGATGCATTTAGAGGAGAAAAGAGATGAAGCCTTGGAGAATTTGGCAAAGCACCAAGCAGTAGTGAAAAGATGGTTCAACAAGCAAGCAAGGATCAAGTCTTTCCAAATTTCTAACTTGGTCTTATACTGGGGCAAGGCCCATAGGAAGAAAGGAGATCATGACAAGTTTGACAAATTATGCCTGGGCCCATATCAAATTTTTGAAATCCTGGGAGATAATGCATTTAGATTGCGTACACTGATAGGAGAGGATATCCTATTGCCAGTCAATGGGAAATTCCTTAAGTATTATTTCCAGTCCCAGGTTCTCTCTGAGAGCCTATTTTGTAACATAATTAGATTAGGTTTTTCTTTTCTGTTTTCTTTTTGGTATGTTCTATTTTTGGTTTGTTGCCCTTTGGGTTTTTGGTTTGGGTTTTCTTCCCTTAAGTTGTCCTCTCAAGTGGTTTTGGTTTGGAATGGGCAATGATTTTGGGGTTTCCTATCGCGAGGTGGGTGATGATTTTTTTCCTCACCATTAGGTTTCTTCCCAATAGAATTTGTTTAAATGTTGAAAATCAAGGTTATTTTTCTTTTTTCATCATCCGGTTTGGAATTAATCTCATCTAGGGAGGTTAACCCGCCATTGTGTCTTAACACAGGAGTTCAACATCCTACTTGTCAAACAAACTACTCTGAGTCATTTTGGTTTCTTTGGAGAGGTTAATGGCAAGTGAAAATATTACATCTTACTTCAATGCCACTGCAATTCTCAAACCCATTAGAGGCTTCATTGCCTACCAGCCAATTGAAGAATTGACAGAAAATCAATATGAAAGAAAAGAAAGAGAAAATGTACTAAAAAGAAATATCTAAAAAAAAAAGAGAAAATAGAAGAAATATTATGAAATATTAGTTTTGGGAACATGCGAGTAACTCCACCAGGACTATAGATGCCTGGCTGGCAGTGGAGCAATATTCGTGGGAATTGTGGTGACAACCTTGTCGGGGCTATGGACACCTAACTGGCAATGAGGAAATTTTTAGGATGCTTTTGAAGTTAAGATATTTATATAAATCACCATAGCCAATTCCAGTGGTCAAGATGGTTCAGAGATGGAATGGATGCGCGAGGACTGTGGATGAAGGTGTTTTGATCCAATATCGAATTCTTTTCCCCTTTTGAGTAGGTTCCTTTACCCGTATGATGGTTTGAGAAAGATTGACCAAGGTTATATTCTTAATAGTGTTTTTCAATACTTTCCCATGGAGTTTCTTGATGTTGTGACCTTTTCACACATCACCCCATTCAAAATGGGGACCCCCTTATTTTTGCTTCATTCGAGTCTTTTGGCTTGGGTTTTTTGGTCTGTCTCTCTGTCTATTCTTTTCGTCTGGTGATGTACTTGTTATTTGACCTAGATTCAAATGGTGGTTAAGTCTGGAGGGCTTTCTAATGAATTAGGGTTTACAATCTTTAGACAATTTTGAGATCAAATTGAATTGGCTAGTCGAGTTCTAAGCTTAGCACTGCCATTAAGATACTTTGAGTAGGTTCTCACTAAATTTTCACTAGATTCTGATAACTTGATATTTTTAGTAAGTACCAATTTGGTGCCTATTTCCTTGGGATTTTCAAATTCTAATGACTGTCTTGCACTTAGAATACTACAAGCTACCTACTTGCAAAATTTGAGTTGAAACAGACAACTTGCTATTTTTAGCAGTCTTGTCTTCAAGGGCCACTTTTAGGGTTTGCATGTTGGAATTTTTAGTGCATGTTTGCATAATATTTCTAGGTTTTTTGAGACCTTCGCAATGGTATAACATGCAAAGCGAGATGATCAGTTTTCAGAAACTTGCTATTTTTAGCCAATGCTCACATGTTGATCATTTTTCTGGGTTTTTCTAGGTTTTTCAAGATCTCTCGGGCAGTGTGACATGTAGACTCATCTGATAGCTAATTGGTCACTTTTTCAACCACTTACTATTTTTAGCAAGTTCACTTTGGTAGCCACCCAACACTTTAGAATCACAAACCCAGTGTCATGCAATAGAAACAAAGTTAAATGAAGCTCATCTAAAGCACATGTAAGACAAATTAGGGTTGGTTCCAACTTTAGGACCCAAAATGAGGGGTCAAATGCTAGAATTTACAAAAACCAAGGTATCCCATCATGATCAGCATCTTTCAAGGAGTTCGCTGGTAAATTTTGAAGGAAATTGAAACACTTACTATTTATAGTAAACCTCTTCTGAAATAGGCTATAAATAGTAAGTCAGCATCAGGCGCTAGTGTGAACGGGCAAGTCTACCTATGAGGAGCACGAGATTCAAATTTCAAGTCAAACGGGGTTGTGGAGGTCATGAAACTGAGCAGTTACTATAAATAGTAAACCACCTCTAGAAACATGTTATAAATAGCAGGTCAACCCGAGACACCCGTAGGAATAGGTAAAACAAGTGATGAAGACCCCATGGCACGAATTTCAAGTCAAACAAAGTTGCAGAGATTCAAAAATCAAGCACTTACTATTTTTAGTAGGCCTGTGAAGAGGAATTAGGGTTTCCTAAACTCTAGGGTGAAACACGACAATCACACAAAAGTAGTTTCCAACCACGATTGACATCCTTCAAGCATTCAACATGCAAAATTCAAACTCATTCTAAATAGTTAATATTTTTAGTAAGTTGCTAAAAATAGTAGGTACAAGCAGGTATCAGACTCCAGCAGCTCAATCACATCACGAGGTTTGAGACAAGGTAAAAATAAAGCTTTTTGGAGCTGGAGATCAATTCAAAACACAAAATTTGAGAAACTTTCTAAAACTAGAAAGTTAGGGCAAGCTAGGGGCCACATGAAAAAATCACTTAGAATTAGACAAGAACTTTGAAATTCATCCAAATTTGATAAAATGAAAGTCCACCCTCTCAAATGCGCCCAAGAACTTTGAAGGAGTGATGAAAGTTCTACTAAGGCACTTCAAATTTGAAGTTCACCCCTCCATATGCGCCTTGACTCACTCAACTGGTGATGCAAAGTTTCTAAGTGTTTCAAATTTGAAGAAAAACCCTCCAAATGCGCCTTAACTCAAAGAAGAAGGTTGAAAATTTACTATGGCATGCAAATTTGAAGTAGGCATGGTCATATGTGCCTTGGAAGCTAAGTCTTGATTGAAAATTTTCTAAGTATCACAAATTTGCAGCAGAGGTCTCCAAATGCGCCCTTGAAGCTGAAGATGGCATGAAATTTTTCTAAGGTGTGTGAATTAAAAACAAAACCCTTTGAATGCGCCCTTGACTTGTGAAGAGGGTGACTAAAAGTTTAAGTATTCTAAATTTGAAGCACACTACCCCAAATGCGCCTTAAGAAGAGAAGGGGATCATGAAATTTCACTAAGTGTTGAAAATTTGGAGTATCCCCCCTTGGATGCGCCTTTGACTTGAGAAGAGTTGGAAAAGTGTCTAAGTGAATTAAATTTGAAGCTCAAGGCCTCATATGTGCCCAGCTAGGATAAAGTGACTAAAATATTTCTAAGGCAATGAAATTAAAAGCCTAAAGGCTGATATGCGCCTAAAGGTTGAAGGGGAGGATTGATATTTACTAAGTATTGCAAACTCAAGGCTTGACCCTCTATTTGCGACCAAGAGGAAGAGGGGCTTCGAAAATTTTCTAAGTATGAAAAATTTGAAGTAGAGAGGGTCATTTGAGCCTAAAGAGAAAAGAGGACACTTAAAAATTTTCTAAGGCATTTGAAATTTGAAGAAGACCCCCTCATATGTGCCTAGAAGGGCAGATGGTTGAAGATATTCTAAGGCGTGGAAAACTTGAAGGATGGTCCCTCATATGCACCTTGAACTTTGAAGATTGAATGATGAGATTTTTCCAAGGCATCTAAAGTTGAAGCTAACCCCTCCATATGTGCCTTGATTAGAAGAAGAAGCTCAAAATATTCTAAGTGTTTTAAATTTAAAGCTTGGCATATCATATGCACCCAGCTAAGATAGCGGGTTTTGAAAAATATTCTAAAGCGGTCAATTTGAAAGCTCCAAGGTTAGAATGCACCCTTGGAAGAAAATATCTAAGTGTTGTAAATTGAAAGCTCTGGGGGCCATATGGGCCTAACTCAAGAGTTGAAGTTGGAGATGTTCTAAGGCATGTAAATTGAAACTGAAAGCTACTACCCTTGGATGCACCCTAGTAACTTGAGGATGATTAAAAAATTTCTAAGGAAAATAAAGTGAAAGCCCAACTACCTAAATGCGCCCTTGGATAAGAGGTGACTAAGAAATTGTGCTAAGTATTTCAAAATGGAAGTAGGAGCCTCTATATGCACCCAAGCTAATGAAGGAGGTAGGGATTTGATTGGGGTGTGGAAAACTAAAAGCTTACCCTCCTATACGTGCCACAATGCAAAATGGAAGAAGAGGGGGTCAAGTGCGCCCCAACATGGCAAGGAGTGTGGGGATTTTTCTAAGGAAAGTAAAATGGAGGTCTAAAGTGTGAAATGTGCCCAGCCTAAGAAGTGAATTTAAAAATTTATCTAAGGCGTATAAATTTAAAATGAGACCCCCTATGTGCACCTAAGGTAAAGAGGGTGAATTAAATATTCTAAGGGGTTGCAAATTGAAACCTCACCCATAGAAATGTGCCTTGGCTGGGGAAGCTGAGTTAAAGTTGATTAAGTGTTGAAAAATGAAAGTTAGACCCCTTGATTGCGCCTAGAGGTTTGAAGATGGGGGAATTATTTTATGATTGGAAACTGAAAGGTGGAGAAGTCATTTGTGCCTAGATTGGGAGATAAACTTGAAATTATTTTAAGTGTGGAAAATCAAACCTCAAGGAATTAAATACGCCCAAGATTGAATGATGAGATTTTTCTAAGGCGTTAGAAATAAAATGATTTTTTTTCTAAACAAATAAAATGCCCCAGGCTGGAAGTCAATTAAAGTTTGATTAAAATTATTTTCAAAAGTTTTAAAAATTAAATGTTCCCCCTTTTTGGTTCGACACATGGAATTTTGAAGTTGAGAAATATTTAAGAGGGGAAATATTTAAAAAAAAATATTCTGGAAGGAAAATAATTTTGCCTAGTGATTTTAAAATGTTGGAGCTCACGAGTGAAATATTGATTTTTCTAAGGCGTTGGTGAAAGAGATAAATAATTTTTTCTCATGTGAAATAAAAGGTGTTGAGATTAAATTTTAATAAAAAATACGCAATGAGATAATTTTTATGCTGGAGTAATTTTAATTAATTTCGCAAAATTACTTTAGTCAACTGAAAGTGACTTGTAGTCAAGCAGGGAAATTTTAAATTTTAATTGAGGAAAGAATCTCCTAGAATAGAAAATTTCTATGATGACTCTATGACAGCTGAGAATATTCTCTTCCAAGTTAGAAAATTTCTTAGTGGGGGAGTGAATTAATGACAATTGCTAAGTTGGGTGCCTACTTTTAGTTATAAAAACTTTGAAGTTATTCATCTTTCTTCACAAATTGTAGAGTTGAAAATTGTGCTAAGGCTGAAAGTGATTGCTAAGTGAGTGAGAAATTTCTGAGTTGAATTATTTTTCTAAGTTGCTGAAGCTGAGAGTGCTAAGTTTGAAGTAAGTGTTGAGAAGAGGAAATTATGAAGTAAGAGTGTTGAGCTTGATATTTTTTTGAAGTGTTGAAAGTGTTATTGCTGCAAATTGTTGAAGCTCGAAGTTTTAATTTTAGTGTTATAATTCTCGAGGTTTGGAGTTGATATTTTAATGCTAAATATTTTTATTTTTGAAGCTAACTCCACTTGCCAGCCATCTCACAGTAATTTTATTTTCTAAGTTGTAATTATAATGCTTGAATTTTATTTTGCAGATGGCTGAAATTAGAAGAGGAGATGCTGCTGGAAGCAAGGTTGTAGCTAGAGCTTGAAATTCTATAGCAGGCAAGGAGAATGCCTCCAGGTAGGCGATAATCAAACAACTAAAGAAGTCATTCATCCTTGAATCAAAGTTCGTGTCAAAGCTAGGAGGTTTGACTGATACCAACTTGGGATCATTCAACCTCGAAGCATTCAAGAGAAGAATATATGGGCAAGGTGGTTATCCTCCATCGGTGACTTTGCACAATATTTTGAAGAGTGGATTGTATGCAGATGTCATTTTTTCACCAGTAGTTCAATGTTATGAATTGATAATGGAATGTGCAAACTATTATAGTTCAGACCACTAGACAATTGTTTCTCTAGATGGCATGTTGCTGGCCAACTTCGTACCTGAGGCCATTGGTGAAGTGTTTGGGATTCCAACAATGCACAAAATGTTGTTCAAGTCTAAGGAGAGGGCTGATAAAATGTATGCCTCATACTTGTATAAGTGTGCTAAGAGAATCAACACAACATGGATGAGGAAGCCAAAGCCTCCTGGCGCCAAGTTGTCAAATCATATTATTTTGGAGGATATGAAGCAAGAATATTGTGATTTGGTCATGATGCTCATCCAGGTGAATGGCAGCCCACAGGCGTATGCTTTCGAGCCTTGGATGTTCTTCTACATCAGCATGGTGCTAGAAGGAAAATAATTTGTGGATTGGCCGATGATGATCAATGACAACATTGATGAACAATTCAGAAACCTGAGGATCCTCAAAGGAATATTGGAATTGTACAAGGTGAAGAATATAGGCACAAGGCTCATTGAGAAGATTTCTGGGAAAATGCAGGAGATGAAGCTAGAATCAAGAGGAGGATTTTCTCCAGATTTCCTTTGAAGTTGATCAGAGAGTGTGAGGTTGTCCAGGTTCTAGATCAAGTAGAGGAAGATGCTAGATTTACTCACCTAGATTATGAATTAATAAAGGATACACTAATCCCACCACCTGATTGGGCAGAGCTAGATATCAAAAACTTAGACACTTTGTCTATGCCTCTCTTAAATTTTATGAGGAGCTGGGTAGATGGGAATGTTCACAGAGTTAAGAGAAGATAAATTTCCATCATGTACAACCTCATGGGTGATTGAAGGCCATCAATGTCAATAAAGAAGAGGAAACAAATCACCCAAACTATAGAGCCACAACAAGAGGAAGAACCAATTTATCCTGAGCCTCAAAGGATGGAGGAGGCATCGCCTACACAGTTGTTGGCTCAATCATCCAGCATACAGGAAGTTTTAATGTTTGCAAATCAGAGGGTTGGAGAGAATGAAGAGCAAGAAATTGGAGAAGTCAACTAGCCCTTTTCTAGAGAGCCTAATAGTTAGAGTTCCAATGATCCTAAGAGTTCCAATCAGCCAGATGAAGGAGAGGAAATAGAAACAAACATTCACTTGGATCATGCACTCAAAGCAACCTTTGAGGACAAAGACATTATGGAGCCTAAAGTTTGAGGTCTTGAGGAGGATAGCCAACATATGGAAATGGATGAGCCTCAACTGAATGTTGTTGAAGAGGAGGTTCATGGAGTAGAAGCAATAGAGGATCAGCCACTTATCATCTATAATGCTTAGTAGAATGTCCCAAATTGGCTTGCAAGTGCAATAAGGAGAGATCAGGAGGATGACACTAACCCAGCAATTGAGATGGAAGAGCTCCTCAATGGAATAAGTAGGTCACCTAAGAGGAAGAGAGCCAAGAAGTACTCCAGGATGGAAAGAAATGAGGTGGGTTCTTGCACTCTCCATGTTGCAGTTCCGAGGGAGGAATGTGATATAGGTGATGCAATTCCTAAGAATTACACAGTCACCACAATTGAATTAGGGCGTCCCACTAGAACACAAGTTATCGAGGAGGCTGAAAACTCCTTCTAGGCACTAAAAGATAGGCTACTTTGAAAAGGAGAGAAATATTAGAGGTTGAAAAGAGAACATAAGGTGTTGGTTGGGTATGTGTAGCATCTAGCACATCTGTGTGCTTAGGAGAACCCAATGGTGGAAATTCTAGTTGAGCTTCCACGAGATTCAATCAGCAAGCTCGAAGAGATGAAGAAGGCCATTCAAGAGGGAGATAAGTGGATTGGCAGTGTTCGTGCTGAAGTTGAGAGATTCATTTTAGATATTGTATCCTCTTTCCGGCATGCTTCCAGTATCCTCTCTCGTTTGGTGAACATTGAGCAAGCTTGGAATGTTACTCATATATTTTAGGATAAGACTATTCCACCCCTAGCTGCCCCGATGCACATACCAATGCAAACTTTGGTTGATGAAGGGGTGATTCAAGCGGGAGATGGATATGATTTTCTAGGCTAGTATTATGTTGCATTCACTAGCAGAGGTTTCTTCAGCATAGCAAAGGAAAAATCAACCAAGATCAAGAAGGCTATGGGAAATATTCATGAAGGCATCTTCAACACATTGGAGGCATAATTCACTAGAAGACTAACTCTCGAGGAGGTGGAAGTAGATGGATTAAAGGGAAGATTGCAGCCATTCTTCTCAGAGATGAGGGTATTTGCTTAGATAGACTTTTAAAATATCTCCACATTCTCAACCATTATTCAGAGCATGCAAGAATCCATTGAGACTTGGAGAAAATATTGCATCTAGCAGGAGCAGACGATTGCTATCCTTGAGTATCAGCTCAATCTTACTCCGGCGATCTCTGAACAAGAGGTTGATATAATGCTAGCCAAATTTGTTGCTTATGCGGTCAAAGAGAAGAATAATGGGAATAGGGTCTTCGACGAGAATCTTCTAGAAGAATAGTGGGCATTAATTTCCCATAGTGATCAAAGGAGGAATATTCTATCTTTGTGCTCATTAATTGTACCACTCCTCAACCTTCTGGTAGTTTTTAGGGTAGAATCTAGTCTAGGGATGAAGTGGCTCGATCTGAGCTGCCCATTTTAATTTGATCTAGACCATCCATTGAGATTGGCCAGCTATATAAAGGGGACTCCCCTCATTTGTACATTATTAGATTAGACTAGAGAATAGACATTCTGATAGAGCTTAGAGAGATAGTTTAGAGTTAGAATAGTTTCATTGCATAACATTTTTTGAAGGAGAAGGAAAGTTTTCCCTTTGAGAATTTTGTAAGGAATTGTTATGAAGACTATCATAATAAAAGAGTTTCATTGATTGGTGAATTTGTCTTTTGTTATGATCAGTTAGTAAGGTTTCTTCAACCTTCAACTTCAAGCAGGACATAAGTTAGAGTAATTTTCATTTTTATGTAAGTAGTTAATTGTGGGTGGTTGTGTTTAATTTGAGTGAGCTTCATTTAATCCATACCACTAGAAAGCTTACTCATGGTAAGTTTTCCCAACGTGGTCAACTGGAATAATTTTTAGACTTAACTTCGATAGAGATTCATGTCTACATATGCATCGTTTTTATGGTATTTGCATTGTTGAGTCACAATCTGAACATCTTTCATCACTTCTTTGAAGATTGCACCAACCTTGTTGAAGCTGTCCAACATGAGGCAAGACAAAGTTTGGTTGAAGTCCACTGAAGTCAAGCTCAGCGCCTCTTGCATTTAGACTAGGACATATACTTTCTAATCTTTGCAGCCATTCAATTCAATTTATTTCTGGTTAGTTTTAAGAAAATGTACCTCATTGCTAAATCATTCGCACAAAAATTCCCTTCCAATCATTAACTTGATGTCAACTACAAACATCTTGAACAATTGTGTAATTTCCCTTGTGTAAACAACAAATCACAATGAACCGACTGAAGGTATTCCATAGCATTTCAGAACCTTGGAGTTGAACATACGAACTTTCTAGCAATCTTAGTGTATGGAATTATTTGATCAAGAGAGAATGGAGTAGCCTTCAGATTACTTTGTTATGCTGATTGGTGTGGTCACAAAAATCACATCAACTGGAAGGATTCATAACGGAACTCTCCTTGTACTTCATTGGACGATTTCAAGTTTTGGAGCAGAATTCATATAACATTTTTGCAGCAAAATTAGATCATAATTTGGAGCAGATTTCATATCATTTTGGAGCAGAATTTTGGATCAGATTTGGGCACCACTACCTAGAGAAGGAGTGCCTTTCTTTTGGAGGGTGATTTTGGTGTTTGGTGGGAGTTGGAGTTTGATAACACTTTCAAAATTGTAGCAGTAGCAGATCAAGCCTGATTCGCCATTGTTTGTGGAGTGATTTTTGGTGCTTATTGTCATCATTGCTTAGGGTTTTTCTCTACATTTTGAGTACCATCATTTAGAGTTGTTTGGAGGGTTGCACAACAATTTTTTTCATTTTGGAGCAGAAAAACCCTATTGGATGTTGTTGATATGTGGTTTTCATTGATTCCAACACTATTGGTATTAATATCTTAGAAGCTGTATATGTCAAGGATATTGAGAAAATTGTAATGAAATAAGTTGCAGGTTATTAGTGATGAAGTGAAGTTTAGTCTGTTGGCTAGCTCAGTACGTTAATGATCAGAGGTTATGGATTAAATGGTTTGTTGTCGAGTATATCTAGTTTATTCATGCTAAGTTTCATAGATCTGCATGAAGATTTGATCGAGTTATGAGCAGTTGTGTTCTGACAGTTTTTATGTTGCTTCAGTTGATGTTCCCAAATGAAGATGATGTGATTCTAGGTGATTGTAGCATGTTGTGGATCTTTGAGGAATAATTTTTGAAGGTGTTTCATGTTTGAGGACTTTATTTTGGGTCTTCACTATGTTGTGGCTGACCTTGGTTGATTCACATTGAAAATTATTTATGTTTTGGGCCGACAGTTTGTATTCATTTTATTATTTGGTTGAAGCCAACATGTAGTGATGTAATTTCTTGTTGTAGATATATATATAAGCGATTTTTTATTTCATTTGATGGCATGGTGTGTATGAGATGTGCAAATAATTTCTTAATCATTCGAAAGAAAAAGTAGAGTGTGAAGAAGAGTGAGTAGAGTAAGAAGAATTTATGTGCTTAACCAGAATTGTAATCAAGCATTAGTAGATGCTATTTTCTTAGTTCAAATTCCTACAGATGTAATCCGAATGTTTCTGTAAGATAGTGTGTCTTCCTTTGGGTAGCAAGCCTTGTTGTAATTGAGCAGTGAGCTCTAGGAAGTGTACATGAATGCATGTGCATTCCCAATTTATATTTCTTTATACTTTTAACAAGGTATAATCTTGTGGACTAACCTCCACTGTGGTTTTTCCTCTAACAACGTTTCCACGTAAAAAATCTTGGTGTTATGTGTGTTTCTGATGTGTTGATGAATTATGTTTTCATGGTTATTAATCAGATCTGAGAATAAGCTTAATAAGTTTAATAAGTTTAAATTTTTGTGACAACTAATTCACCCCCCCCCCTTCTTAGTTGTTTTCCCTTGTGTTGACAACAAACCCTAACAAACTTATTGCAAACTTAAGTGATCAGATTTGGAATAGATCTTGTTGTTGACGAGTGGAAGACATAGGTTTTCATGCCCTCATTGGAAAGCTTCCCTTGGGAGATCATTTCTATCAATTTATTGGGTCATTTGCTATTGGTTTTTTAGTACGTACAATCCTAATTTAAGGTCTGATTTGTAACAACAGACTTTCTGACTTATTTTTGGGCATATTTGAGCTCATTTTTGTGGTGTATTTGCATGGACAATAATTCTGATTTTGTAGCAGCAGATTGGAAAATTTGAAAATCAGATTTCTTGCATGTTTGGATGGTCATTTTGTTGTTGCTCGTTGCTGGTTTAATTTTTAATTGAAAAATAGATGTATTTGCCCTATTATTTGAAGAATTTTGGTGGAATATATATTTGTTGTTTATACTTGCTTGCAATCAGAAATTTCATATCAGAATCTAGGTTTTCAGCAAAAAATTGAAGTGCAGAAAATTAGGGCACGATTTCTAAGTTTGAAACCAAATTTGAAAAAGCAAAAGATTAGGGTAAAAATTAGAACCCTAAAATTAGAAAAATGAGAAATATCTTGTGTGGGATATTTGAGTGGTATCAGAGTTTTGATCCTGCTAGCCTATTGGGTATGTGATTCAAATTTTTTTGGAGTTATGACAACACATTTAATTGATGATGTAATGGTTGCCTATGATGAGTACAATACACTTCCAGTAGAGGTTAGGAATGCAATCACTTTGAATCAATTTATGAAATAGCAGAAGAATAAGAAGAAAAACAAGCAAGAGAGGATTTCAAAGAAGCATGAGCAGCCAAGTGTTGAAAACATCTTAAATCAAATGATGCAAATTTTTATGTATTCACAACAACAGTTGCTTACATCCATTGGTTAAATGTCACAAAACATGAATAACTTGAGAATACATGAAGATATCAGAAAATTTAGGAAAGAGGTAAAAAAATTAGAAGTTATCATTGAAGAAAAGTTAGAGAAGGAAGAAGTACTTGTTTGTGACTTGTAGCCTACAAGTAATTATGAGGAGGACAAAAATCAGTCAGCATGCAGCCCTAAAGAAGACATGTTCAAAATTTCTCTTCAGCCCTATGAGGACAAGGACAAAGGAGACTCACCTATTGAAGCTACAAATCAAGAGCACATGAAGATTGAAGAAAATACTGCTATGGAAGTTGTCAAACCAGCCATGCTAGATCAACTACATGAAGGTATGGGTTCTTGTGATGTTTCATTAATTTAGCCTAGCATTGCTTCATCATCTCTACATCATAGTGGCAAGGAATGTGATGAAAAAAATGACTTGGGTATAGTGGATCAAAGCCCTTTTGCATGGCATGATGGAGAAGTTCAATTCAAGGTTGAGAGATGATGTGGAAAATAATATTATTTTCAAGGAGTTGGCTTGTTATGATGCAGCTCTAGATTCAAAACAAAAATTAAACGAAGAATATGTCAAATTAGAAAAACAATCATCTATGGCCATCACACCTATGAGGTGATTTTCACATGAAAATGCAGATTTCAGTTATGAGATGGATGATACAACTTTTGGAATAGTCAATGAGGGTATGCATGAAAGGATGTTCATGGGACAAAGCTACATACAAGGTATGGCATTCCCTATTAAGTTTGATGGTCTTTCTTTCATGCACACGATCACATTTGATGACTACCTATTGGAGTTGTATGAGAAATATTTCATTGAAGAGATGATCATAAAGACTAAGATATGGCCTAGTAAGAAGATCCTATAGTTTGATCATGTATGGTTTTTCATGGATATTACACCTTGGAGTTGGTCTAAAACTATGGGACTCACATACAAGGATGAACCAATGATGTTGAGAGCTAGTGATAAGAATGCAAAACCTAAAGAAGATGAAGTTGTTCTCACATGCCCTCAGTAGGATGAGGATTCACTTCTTACATCAACCAATAAGGAGTACATGCATCTTCATAATGACCACAAGGAAGAAGGGCATGTTTTCATAGGATGTGCCAAATCAATGACAATTTATCAAATTTATGAAGGTGATGTTGAAGAAAAATCATAAATGTTGCATGGAGATTTTGGGTCTCATAAGTCACATCACTTGGAAGGGAAATTGAAGGTGAATGGAAGTTAGATTGTGGTAACCCTAACTCACTTTCATCATATTCATAAGATGATGTCAGATTTGTGTTGGAAGGCACTAAGTGAACATGAAGGACTTGAAGGAGCTATATCTCTTCATGAATTGCATGAACTCATGGAGGCTTTGGTGGTAGTAAAGCCAAACTACCTACACTTGCTGATAGAGATCATATCCCCACACTTGGTGAGATACAATTAGATGCTTTTGGAAGAAAAGAAGATGAGGTGGACAAGCTCACCCTTAAGCTTGAGGATACAATGGATTCTTTGAGGAGCATTGGTAGGGCTCCTCAAGAATCAAAAGATCGTGACAATAAGTTTTGTTGGAAGATGACAAAGGGTGGAGACATGGAGGAAGGACATAGAAGATCCCATGATGAAGTCATGAAGATAAAAGAGATCTATACACATGAAGAATTAGCTTACAGCCATGGGAAAAAGTTATGGCACATGACACACTTCATTTTCCATTGAAGGCATCCCTTGGACCTGCACTAATGAATGAGCACCGATTCTTGGAAGAAGAAGAGGTAAGGACTAAATTTTTGATGTGTAATAGTAGTCCCCTACCTTCACAATATCATGACATGGCAGTAAAAGGGATAGAGGTCCGATTTAGATTGGAGGCAAGTGATTTTCAGTTAGATCCACCTTTTGGATCTGCACTTGTAGGAGGACATAAATCCAAGGAAGAGAACGTGATTGAGGAACTAGAGGATGACAATAGGTCTAATTTTTTGATTCATGGTAGCAGTCGTATTCCTTCATTCATAAAATCCACTTCACATTAAGTGAGTGAGGTAGAAGAACTTTCCAAGATTGGCACTTGTGAGTTGGGTGTGGAGCATAAGGAAGGTATTGATGTTTCAAGCCACAAGAAGTCTGAATTTGTTCATCATACCCTGGAGGATGTCAAGAGAACTCAATACTTGTGTGATAGTTGGCTACAAGAGAAAAGGAGGCTAAGATGTTGGTGACCCAAGGAAAACAACACTTGAAAAAGGTAAAGGAATGTTGTAACCAGCTAGATTAAGCAAGGAGGCAAAGGGAGTCACAACTTAGATCTCTATTTCCTCCAAGGGAAGAATGCATAGTGGTGGAGAAGGCAAAGGAAAAGTCTTGTGAAGGAAGCAAGCAAGAAGAGTATGAAAATTTGGGTGGACAAGTGGAAAGGTATGATTCAAATTTTTTTGTTCATGTACCTAATTTTCATCATGAGTTTCCTTTTTTTGAGGGCCCCTTGAATGACCAAACCATAGAGGAGGTTAGAGTAGTTGAGCATACACTTAGTGGGTCAGCCACTAGTGTCCAATGTTCACATGAAGAGTGAGTCATAAGTGATTTAGTTTGTGGTGATTCATTGGTATTTTTTGGAGAAGATAAAGATTTGGTTGGTGACAAGGCACAACCCTATCATCTTATTGATTCTTTGGTAGTGTTGGAGGCTTCCCTATTCTAGAGAATGGTGATGCATGTCATGGAGACACTTACATTTATGTGGCATACTTTTGGGCTGTAGTTGGCTTATGATCCTAGGCATGGAGATATTGCTATGCTTTGTGATTTTGAGGCACTAATGTTTGCATTGTAGCTAGACTATGGTGTTGGGCGTGTAGGTGAGCATGTTTGCATTGGTGTTCCAGCCCTAGTTCATAAGAACCCACTCCCTATATTGACAGAATATGGTTGTTATACTTTATGGAATATGGATTCTTTGCATAACTCTTGGAGGACAACAACTGTTTAGGAGTTTGGAGGAGAGTTGCATCATCTCCTCACCATTGGAGAGTGGCATAGGGTTGATACCCTATGACCTTGGTGGTGTAATTTTCATCCACATAGGTTTGATTTTTAGTCATGAAATTGTTGTTCCACTCTATATTAGCAACCTAGGAGGAGCTGTTGTGAATTTCCTTGCACCTATGTAGGGTATTCCTCACATCCATGGGAGATCTATAGGAGTTGGAGGGTGGTTTTGTGTTGATAGCACTTTGAGATGTTCCATCTCCTCATGTCTGATGGATGTGAGGATGCGATGATTTGGGATCCAGGTGGTGGCATCATTGACACACTTTTTCGTTGGGATCTTCATGAGTTGATTCACAACTCATGAGGCATTGATGATTGTATCAGAGTGGAGTAGCAAAAGATTGGAAACTTGTGTTTGTATTTTAGAGTTCACACTCTTCATCACTTGTTGAGAGGAGTAGCTTTCTTCAGGGCTTTAGATTGGTCTAGTGTTTGGTCCTTGATGGATTTCACATTCGTGAAGGATGGAGCCTTCAGAGATTTGAAGGATGTAGGTTTTTTATTACTTAAGGACAAGCAATCTCACGAAGGGAGGACTATCACGTCCCCAATTTGATTTGAAATTCAAATTTTGTGAAGGCGGTAAAAAAAGTTTTTTTGAATACTAGTTTTCATATTTTAAATTAAATATAATAATAATATTTTAAATAAAAAAAAAAATTAAATAAATAATAAATTAAATAAAATATTTTTTTTGGGGGGTCGACCCTCTTGAGGAATAAAAACAATTAAAATTATTGAAAATAAGCTTGGGTCGGCCAACTTGTGAGGAGAAGGAAAACCAAGTATAAATATAAGGTCTTTGAGGCATTTCAAATCATCATTCAACATATTATCTTATTCCTTTTGGTTTGCAATTTATTTGCATCATATTCCAAGGACGAAAACCCTTAAGGATATAAGATGAATTGGATGAACACCTAATTCATCTTGGAAAGCTTCATAACGGAAGTCTACTTGCACTTCATTGGAGGATTTCGAGTTTTGAAGCAGAATTTGCATAACATTTTTGCAGCAGAATTAGATCATAATTTGGAGCAGATTTCATATCATTTTGGAGCAGAATTTCATATCAGATTAGAGCACCACTACCTAGAGAAGGACTGCCTTGCTTTTGGAGGGTTATTTTGGTGTTTGATGGGAGTTAGGGTTTGATAACATCTTCAAAATTGTAGCAGCAGTAGATCAGACCTAATTCACCATTGTTTGTGGAGTTTTTTTTTGTGCTTATTGTCATCATTGCTTAGGGTTTTTCCCTACATTTTGAGTACCATCTTTTGGTGTTGTTCGAAAGGTTGTTGTGCATCAATTGTTGTCATTTTGGAGAAGCAAAACCCTAGCAGACTTATTGCAGACCTGAGTGATTAGATTTGGAGTAGATCTCCTTGTTGTTGAAGAGTGGAAGACATAGGGTTTCATGCCTTAATTGGAGCACTACCCTTGGGAGATAATTTCTATCAATTTCTTGTCTTATTTGTTATTGGTATTTTGATATCTACAAGCCTAATTTAGGGTCCAATTTGTAAATGTTGTGACCTTTTCACACATCTCCCCATTCAAAGTGGGGAACCCCTAATTTTTGCTCCATTCCCCATATTTTGGCTTTGGTTTTCTCTCTCTCTCTCTCTCTCTATGTGTCTCTTTCTATTATTTGCCTTTTCAGGGATGTGCCCGTCTTTGAGCTTAAACGTGGAATTTTGGCTAAGTCTGAGAATTAGGGTTTGCTTTCTTCTGGCCAGTTTGAATTCAAATGGAATGAATAAATTGAAATATGAGTTTGACAATACATTCAGCATGCTTCTGGCAGGCTCCCAGCAAAATTCCATTGAATTTTGACAACTTACTATTTTTAGTAAGTGCCTAATTTGGGACATTTTTCTTAGTGCTTTTGAAGTTCCAATCATTACACTACATCTAGGACACGTCAAACTGTTTGACTACAAAATTTGAGCCAGAATTGACAACTTTCTATTTTTATCAAGTATCACCTTCAAAAGCAGATTTTAGGGTTTACATGTGAAGTTTTTCAATGCATGTGTGGAGAATATTTTTGGGTTTTCAGAGACCTACGCAGTGATATAACATGCAAGATGAGATGATGACTTTCAACACTCAGCCTTTAGAGGCTATTTTTAGGTTTTGCATGTTGGAGTTTTCAATGCATGTTTGAACATTCTTCGTGGGTTTTTCGAAACCTTTGCAGTGGTGTAGCAGGCAAACCAGGATCATGACCTTTTTCAAGAGTTGTCTTTAGAGGCTATTTTTAGGGTTTGCATGTAGGACTTTTCAATGCATGTCAGATTATTCTTTATGGGTTTTTTGAGAGCTACGCAGTGATGTAACATGCAAGCGAAGTTGGTCACTTTTTCAGAGACTTACTATTTTTTAGCAGATTCTCTCTGGCAGCCCTCCCCCGACACTTCAGTATCACAAACAGACCGACATGCAATAGAAACAGGGTCAAACTGGGATCTTTTGAGCAACATGCAAGTCAGATTAGGGTTTCTAGCTTTGGGACCCAAAATAAGGGGTCAAAGGCCAAAATCTCCAAAAATCGGTGTATCCCATTGCGATCAGTATCTTTCAAGGATTCCACTAGTGAAATTTGAAGGCAATCTAAGCACTTACTATTTATAGTAAAGCACTCTAGAAATAGGCTATAAATACAAAGTCAACAACAGGCACTAGCATGAACAAGCAAGTCAACCCATGAGGATCACACCAGTTAGATTTCAAGTTGAACAAAGTTGCAGAAGTTCTAAAATCAAGCAATTACTATAAATAGTAAATCACCTCTGGAATCATGCTAAAAATAGCAAGTCAGCATGAGATGGAAGTGTGAACAGATCAACTAGGTCATGAGGATCCTATGGCGTGAATTCCAAATCAATTTGAGCTTCAGAAGAGTGAAAATTAGAGACTTACTAAATATAGTAAAATAGGAGCGGTAAGCTAAAAAAAATGTCCAAGTCTAAACAAATTCCTTCACCCCTTGGGTATGTGCAGGATCATCATGGAAAAAACAAGACCTTAAGAGGCAAAAAAATAAAAAAAGCTAGAGTTAGGAAAATTGAAGTAAAAATTTGAATAAGTTATCTATATTATTTCAAAAATATGTAAGAATAGAATTTGTAGAAAATTGAATGTAGTTTCTAAACTACTAGGTTTGTTTTAAAACAAAAAAATCTATTTGGTGAAAATTTGAAATTTCAATGCGGTATTACTTAAATTTCAGGGGAAAAATAAGAAGTAGGTGTCGAGCCCTAACCACAATAAAATGATAATATTTTTTTATAATATTTTAGATATAAGTAAAGGACTCATGTCCCAATGTGATGCATATTTTTTGTAATTTTTTTTCAAGTAAATAATTAATTATGATTTTTTTATTACAAGTTTTAAAAAATATAAAAAACTTATATGTCTGACCACCTTAACTTGGTGAAAACTTCATGAAATTCAATTTTTCTTTCTTCAATCCTATATTATGCACAACTTAGAATGTGACACATGTTTTGTATTCAAAAAATGTGATACCGTTCAAAAGCTATAGATGTTTTTCAATTAGTCTATCAATCAGGACTTTAGTCATAATTTGAATAGAAAATGAATAATAATTACTTATTAATCCAAAGTAAAGCATAATTTATATTGGTGGAAAGTTGAGAATCTCCTTTAAAAACCCTTTTCATTTCATCAATTTTGGCTAAAAAAAAAGTCATCAGCCACATACCCATCATATTGCCACTTTTTGGCCCATCATGATCCTGCACATACCCCCTTGTGAAATGCGCTCAAGATGAGAATGGCAGGAGGATGAACAATTTTCTAAGTTGTTGGAAATTCCTGTGCTCCTAGTGAAATGCGCTCGAGATGAGAATGGCAGGAGGATAAACAATTTTCTAAGTTGTTGGAAATTCCTGTGCTCCTAGTGAAATGTGCCCATCTCTATAGGTGTGAAGAAGAAAATTGTTAAGTGTTAGAAAATTCCACCTTGACATGTCAAATGCACCCAAGTCCAAGATGAAGCTAAGACATGTGCTAAGTGTTAATTCCTCCTCAACATGAAAAATGCGCCAAAATGGAAGAGAGATGGTGGTGAAAAAATTTGTCTAGGTATTGTAAAATCCTTCTGGACCCCTCAAATGCACCCTCATCAAGCCAAGGTGATGGAAAATGTTTAAGTCATGAAGAAATTCCTGTAGGACCTATCAAATGTGCCCAAGGTAAAGTGAGGTTGAGAAAAAGTTTCTAAGGAAAGGAAAATTACTTCTCCAGCCTCCAAATGCATCCACCAAGTTGTCAAGATGATAAAAATCAACTAAGTGTTGGAAAATTCCATCTTTGCATGTCAAATGCGCCTAATGTGAAGGAAAGGCTTGGATTTTTTTCTAAGTGTTGAGAAATTCCTCTCCTACCCCCAAAATGTGCCCAAGTCAGAAGTGACTCTAGGAAAACAATGGCTAAGGCATTGGAAGTTCCACCTTGACATGTCAAATGCACCCAAGTGTAAGGTGAAGTCAAGAAATATTCTAAGGCGTGGTTAATTCCTCCTAAGCATGCAAAATGTGCCCAAGTGCAAGGTGGAGAAGAAATATTTTGAGTGCTAAAAGTTCCTCTAGAACCCCAAAATGCACCTTAGGCATCAAGTTGAAGTGAAATTATTTCTAAGGCAACAAATTGGTAGTAGCTACTCCCAAATGCACCCAAGCTTGCTGAAGCTAGGATAAAATTTATTATGGCAAGTGAAAAATGGAAGTACACCCTATCAAATGCACCTAGCCCCTACAAGGGATGTGAAGTGGGAAAATATTTCTAAGTGTTGTGAAGATGAAGGCTAAAGGGATGAAATGCACCCAGACTTGAGAGGTGAATAAAATTTTGGTAAGAAATATTTTTCTAAGGTACAAAATTCAAAAATTAAATGTTCCCCTTTGTAGTGATACACATGAATTTTGGGGAATTTTCTTCTGGGTATTGGATATCTTCAACAAGGAGATGATTTTCAAACTTTTCACACCTGGCCAAGGACTTTAAGATGGAAATTTCACTTGGGCGCTTGGTTGATGAATTTTCTAGAGGAAATAAATTATTTCTAAGGCAAATGGGTTGGAAATTTGGCTAAGGAAAAAAGGGGATATCATGTTGGTTGGAAAATTTTCTAGGGCAAAGAGAAATCAAACAACACCCTCTAAACGCACCTTTAAGACAGATGAAAATTCTAAGAAAGACTTGTATGAGTTAAACTTGAATATCATAGAGAAGGAAGTTGAAAATTATCTAAGGCAAAGAAAATGAAATGACAAAGCTCCAAATGTGCCCTTGAAGAAAGTTGGCTAAAATGTCTAAGTCACAAGCATCAAGCTCTCAAATACGCGCTCAAGGTTCTTGAGAAGAGTACGTGAAAGATCTTCCCAAGGAATTGGCAGAGACACAAACATCAAAATGATATGTGCCCTAGCACACAAATGTTGAAAGTTATGAAGAAAGAGAAAGTAGGATAGAGAAAAATGATGGACATTGGAGATCAAAACATGGATATCAGGTGAGTAAAATGGATTCATATTATAAAAAATTTTAATGCTCTTCCTTTGTTTGCAGGATGAACGTCAGAACCAGAGTGGGAGGAATTGAAGTGATGGAGCAAATACTCCAAGATTACATTTCAACCTCGAAAGAAGAAAAGTTGCATGTTGGAAGAAATGGCTAACTGTTGGAATAACATAATATGCACTCAATTCAAAGAGGTAGATGGTGAGGAAGAAATGATTGAGTCCAAGATAAGAAAATGCTTCAGGATCACGAGTGGAGAAATAATCATCCTCATGCAGTTCAGAGTTAGAGAATGTCAATTGAGAAGAAAATCATCATTGAGCAGGAGAAAGAAGTTGCTGCCTTGAAGTCAGATCGAGAACATACTTTCCATACCAATCCAAGAAACAAAAGCCATGATGATTAGAATCATCCAATTTGTAGTCAAAAAGAAGAAAAAGAACAATGTGAACACGCTTGTGGACAAGAAACTTCTAAAAGGGTGGTGGACATTAATTGCTCATTTATTACCCCACTCCTCTTGGTGGTACTTTTTAGGGTTAGGGTTTATGTGGCTCAATCTGAGCCCTTCATTGTAATTGAATCTAAGTCATATGTTGGACTAGGCCAACTATAAAAGGGGCATCCCCCCTCATTTGTATCAAATTAGAATAGTAGAGGAGGAATATAGAGAGATTGATAGAATAGAAGGTAGCATAGTTTGATAGTTTAGCTTAGATTCAAAAGGAAGGAAAGTCTTCCATTTGAATACTTTGTAATAAGTTGTTGTGAACACTCTCAATAAAAAGATTTTTCATTTATGATGATCTCTTCTTTTGTTGTGAGTAGCTAGTGAGGCTTCTTCGTCCTTCCAATTCACTTAGAACTTTGAAGTATCTTAAAGTAAAGTAGATTTCATTTCATGCAAGTAGTTAGTAATTGTGGAATGTGGTGCTTAATTTGAACAAAACTTCACTTATCCATACCACTAGCGGGCTCACTGATGGTGGGTTCACCTTGCGTGGTCAACTGGAACATTGTGAACTTAACTTCGATTATGGTTTATATGTTGGCATGCATCGTTGTGATGGTGTCTTCATGCTGAATTATAATTTGCATACCTTTGATTACTCCTCTGAAGATTGCACCGATTTTGTGGAAGCTTTCTAAAGTGAGGCAAAGCAAAGCTTGGTTGAAGTTTGTGAGAATTGATCGCCATGTCCCACACCTTGGAGTAGATTAGAACCTTCTTATCCCTACAACCATTTTAAATTTAGTTCATTTCTGGTTAGTGTTAGGAAACTTGCACTTACCTGCCAAATCATTCAAATCACATGAAACCCTTTAATCTACTATATGTTGCCTACTACCAAAAAATTATGTAAGTCCCCTTGTGATACTAGCAAATCACATCAAACCAACTGATACTATCCACCACCTAGAAGGATCCTTGGAGTTGAACACACAAACTCTCTCGCAATCTTAGTGTGTTGGATACTTTGATCAAGAGAGAATACGGTAGTCGTTGGCAACTTTATTCTATGTTGGTGTGGTCACAAAAATCACATCAACAGTAACAACAAACTTCTAAGTTATTTTTGGGCATGTTTGAGCCTATTTTTGTGGTGTATTTGCATGGACAATAGTTTTGATTTTGTAGCAACAAATTGGATAAATTGAAAATCATATTTCTTGCATGTTTGGATGGTCATTTAGTTGTTGCTCATTGCTGGTTTAATTCATCATTGAAAGATAAATGTATTTTCCCTATTCTTTGAGTAATTTTGGTGGAATATATGTTTGTTGTTCATACTTGCTTGCAATCAAAAATTTCATATTAGAATCTAGGGCAGGATTTCTGAGTTTGAAATTAGATTTGAAAAAAGCAAAAAACTAGGGTAAAAATGAGAACCCTAAAATTAGAAAAATAGCAAATATCCTGTGTGGGATATTTCAGATATCTATCCATAGATTTTCCATTATCTTTCAAGGGTGATGCCATTCTTTTTGGGTGATTATAATGTCTTCAATGGGATTTGTTGGATGCATATACATGATTTTCCGGAAGATGAGTTGTGTTTCTAGGAGTTAGATCCTAAATTCTCGGTTTGTAAAGAACCTTGGCTAATGGGAATAAATTAAGAATATTTTGACTTTTATGGGAGGCACTTTATCTAGTTGTTGAGTTACATGATCTTCATATTTGTAACTAGCTTCCTTGATTCTTGGATTCTAATGGATTTACAAGTGAGGATGTAAATATGTTGGGTTATTTATCTAATAGGTCTATAGTTCCCCACATTTGGACTTTCATATTTTCCTTTAGCTTCCCTTCCATCAATAGAGCATCAGTTTGGACCTCTTAAGCATTGTGTAGTGATCTTTCAGCATTTGTGAACTTTTTGATGGTGTAATACACCTCCAGTTGTCCTATAAAATCATCTAGGGCCTTGGCATTATTTCTCCCTTTGAGCACTAGGATGTTGATATTTAACTACACCTTGAACAAATTTTGGGGTTGGAATGAGAAATTGGTGGTGGTTGAAGGTGTTCAAGGATCAAATTGGAGCATTAGGCTACAAAATTGTGAGAAAATATTCTTCTTTTCTTCTTTTAAAGAAGCTTGGCTAAACTTCTGTAATCTTATATGAGCTGGTTTCTTCACATCCTTGGAGATCTTGGACCATAGGAGGAATACTTGGATGAAACAAAATAGCAAGTGGTTGAGAAAGTGGGACATTAAGTTACACAAATGTCCTAATAGTAATGGAGAGATAAAAAAGTTTGTGTTAGACAAGTTTAGGACTGTTATGTGGGCAAAGCAGCTTGGTCACAAAAAGGCACATTATATCAAAGAGATCAACCTCACATGGGAACATGATGAAAAGGACTACCTAAGGGTCACAATTAAAGGTAAGGATAGACTTCTAGTTGCACAGCTAAGGATTGGGTCTCATCATCTTAGATGTGAGACATGTAGATGGACTGTCCCCAAGGAAGGTTGGGAACAAAGAACTTGTATTTTTTGTAGTAAAGGGGTGATTGAAATTGAATGGAACTTCATCATTGAATGTGTAGCTTATGAAGATATTTGTATCCATTATGAGAGAAACTTGAAGGTGGATAATCTAAATGAGCTTTTTAAGGAGGCAAGTCTTCTCAAGACAACTATCTTCTTGACCAAGATTCATAATAGGAGAGTTTACATTGAACAGATCTTGAAAATGGTTAAAGATTTGAATTTGGGTCCCATAGGATGATGGTCTAGTGGACATCATTAAAAATCATTCATTCATTCATTCTTCCTAGTAGTTAGAGCTAGAGTTGGGTCATATATCTTCTTAGTCATAATTTGAATGAGTATTCATGCATGACTAGGACCAAAAGGGATTTTGTTACAAATAACAAATGGATATGGATTTTAGGCACAAAGGAGTGCTCTTACACCAATTACCCATGCCAATCCTAGGATATTCACACATGAAAAATTACAAACCAACCAGTAGATAGATTTAACTAACTAATCAACAAAGATATATTAAACATGCAGTGGAAATGTAAAACAAATATGGAAGCACCATTGGACATTATATGACAATAGGGGTCATGTTGTGACTCTTTCACAACATTGCCCCATTGCAAATGGGGACTCCCTTGTTTTTTCATTTTTTTGGTTTTTTCCTTGGCTTCGCAACTACTAATCCCCTTTTTCTTTTACAATGAAGAGTCAAAAATCACCTGGAACAAGTAGGGAATTTGGGCTCAGAACAATGTTTAGACATCACCAAAGTGCTCAAAAGGTTTGGTTGATGAAGAACGCAATTGCTTTCACTTAATTCTGATACTTCCTATTTTTTAGGGATTTTTTCTTTTTGCCTATTTTGTTTTTGGCACTTTTGGACCAATCTGGGATTTACTATTTTTAGAAAGTTATTTTTTTTCTTTTTTCCATTTTTAGTAATTTATATTTTTAGAAAGTGCCAAGGTCCCATAGGTCATGGAGCCAACATTTCCACCTTTAGAATTAAAAATTTAGGCCTCCAGAAGCAAAAATCAAGAAAAATCAAGAAAAAGTCATATGGCAAGGGTTTGATTATCCAAAAGAAGGGCAATGAAAATGTCAAACACTTCATTGAAGTACGCTTGAGGAAGGAGGATAGGAAAAATGGCATGAAGTTGATAAAGTCCACCCCACCTTGGAAAGAACATGGAAAGACATTCGCAAAGTCCACCATGCACTTGTCCAAGAGGCTAGGAAGTCTGCCATGCACTTGTCAAAGATGCCAAGAAGTGTGCCCAAGCATATAGGAAAGATGACAAGGAATGTCCAAAGCCTCATTAAGTCCAACTTTGGAACAAGGGAGATAAAGTCCAACCTAGGTCAAGATAGAAGAAATGTCTAGACTCAAGTGAAGTCTACTCAAGGAAAAGGAAATGTCCAAGACCGAGTCAAGTCTGCCTTGCATAATGGCATGCACATATTGAAGTCCGCCCAAGGAGGGAAATTCAAAAAGTTGACTAAGTGTTGAAAGGAAAACATGAAGAGTAAAGAGGGAAAGTAAAGAGGAAATGAATAACATCCTTGAACAAGGATGGAATTTTCCCTACATAGCACAAGCCAAATTCAAAATTGAAGACAAATCCACAAGCAAAGTTCATCTAAAACCCTCGCTAAATTTTGAATGGTCCACATGAAGGTATTACAAAATGAAATTGAATTGCCAAAATTTGGATATGGGAAATAATTCACAAAGAAGGTTCCAATTTCCTCCATTGTGGAAAAATCATAGGGGAGTTCTTCTCCAAATTCAAGGCAATTGAGGGAATTCCAAAGCAATCTGGAAAGAAAGTCTTAATAACTTCCAAGTTCGGACATTTTCTCCAAGGGGAGACTTCCAATACAAGTGAGAAGAATAAATCAAAGTCTTAAAAGGAATCCAAGATCAAATCTAGGAGGAAACAAGCACAAAGGATAGTCATCGGCAAGGAAAATATTCTAAGGCAAGAACATGGAAAAATGAACAAAGTGAGCAAGGAGGACATCCAACCCGCTAAAGTGGTGCCTCAACCAATCAAATTGTTCCAAGTCAACACATCCAGATTCAATGAACCTGACACTCCACCATGCAACAAATTTTTATTTTATTGTTGGTTCATATTTAGCAGAAGGAAAAGTGTCCTTGAATGTAATTTTCTCATTGGTCGAGAGGTAATTGGTTGTAAAAACCCTAATTAGGGTTTTTTTGATGCATTTTTCGTGACTGCACCAACATAGAATAAAGTCACCAACGACTACCCTATTCTCTCTTGATCAAAGTATCTAGCACGCTAAGATTGTGAGAGAGTTCATGCATTCAACTCCAAGGTTACTTCAATGTGAATAGTCTCAGTTGGATCGATGCGATTTGTTGGTATTTCAAGGGGACTTACGGAATTGTTCAACAGCAGAGAAAGGAATTCAAATGCTCAAAAGGTTTGTCTATAAAGTTCTTGTTTCCTAAATGAGCTAGAAAGTACTGAATCGAAATGGTTGTAGTGATAAGAAAGCTCTAATCTACTCTAAGGCATGGGATATGGCAATTAGTTCTCACAAGCTTCAACCAGGCTCTGCATTTCCTCACTTCGAATAGCCTCCATAGAACCGGTGCAATCTTCAAAGGAGTAGCTCGAGGTGTTTAGACCAAAAATTCATATGAAAATACCATCACAACGACGCATATAAACATACAAATCATGATTGAAGTTAAGTACACGATATTCCAATTGACCACACAAGGCGCATTCATCATCGGCAAACACACTAGTGGTATGGATAGACAATTTTTTCTCAAATTGAAGACCACATTCCACAATTACTAACTACTTGCATGAAATGAAATTTATTCTACTTTAAGATCTTACTCAAATCAAAAGGCCTGAGAAACCTTTCTAGCTACTCACAACAAAAGACGAGATCATCATCAATGAAAACTCTTTTTATTGAGAGAGTGTTCACAACAATTTCTTACAAAATTTTCAAAGGAAAAACTTTCCTTCTTCAAACTATCCTATCAATATATACTAAGCTACCTCTAAGCTATCTCCTAGTTGTCTCTCTATTCTAATCTATACTATCTAACTAGTACAGATGAGGGGGGGATGCCCCTTTATATAGCTAGCCAAGTCCAATGGACAACTCATATTACAATTAGATGGGTGGCTCAGATTGAGCCACATAAATCCTAACCCTAAAAACTGCCACCAAGAAGAGTGGGGTAATAAATGAGAAATTAGTGGTCACCATCTTCTAGAAGATTCTTGTTTGTAAATGCGTTCACACTATTCTTCTTTCTGACTGCACATTGGATAAGTTTGGTTGCCACCGCTTCAACTTTTGGCACGGCAAGCACATTCTCATTTTGAAATTCCAAGACTGCAACCCCCTTCTCATGCTTGATGATAATTTTGAAGTACTTGAGGGTGACCATTAACGCCTTTATTTCCATCTTTCCCTCCATCCTAAGCCCTAAAAACATTTCTTCTTTGCCACTTGAGTAGGGCACATACTATGTCTCAACACTTAGCCATTTTCTCCATGTATTTGCTTCATCTCCCAAGTCATCATGTCTTGGCCTCGGTTTTCACCCTGTAAAACAAGCAAGGAGAAGAGCATCAGAACACCTCATAAAATCACCTTAATTACCTACTTTTCATACTTTAACTCCAAGGTTTGAGTGATCTCCAGATTTGATAGGGTTCATCATTTTTCTCTAGCCAACTTTGCTTTCTTCATGATTTTCAAACATCCGTAGGTTGGGGCATATAACACTCATGCATCATATTTCAATTTCTTAGACAAATTTCATCTTCCTCAAGGGAATATTTAAGAGATGCACTTTAAAATCATCTTTTGAAAGTGTAAACTTCAATTGCATATTCTTCAAGAAATTTATTTCACTAGCTGAAGAGTTGACAACTTTGACTTTATTCATCTCTGGCTCAAGAAGACTATCTTCATGAAGAATTTGAGAAAATTCACCTAGTCAATAAACATCAAATTCATCCACCAAGGCCTTTTATCTTCAGAAACATCATTTATTCCTTGCCTTAGAAAATTTTAAATTTTCCCCTTAAAAAATTTATCAATTTGGTTCCCATCAAAAATCTTCATCTCGAAGGCATCGGTGAAGTGTGGAAGACCTTAAAATCCATTCTTCATCATAGACTTCCAATACCCAGAAGAAAATTCCCTTTAGAAGGCATTGAATTTATGTGTCTACAAATGAAGGGGTACATTTATTTTTTTTATTTTCAACCTTAGAAAAATATTTTTCAATCAAATTTCATTTTACTTCTCCTCTAGGTGTATTTTCCTTGCCTTAAGAAAATTTTCAAATCACCATTTCAAACAGGGCACATTTTCATGTATCTATTGCCTTTTTGTGCCTTAGAAAATTTGCTAGCCTCTTCAATTTGCAAGGGCGCATTTGAGAGATGTTACTTCCAATTTTACTAACTTAGAATATTTTCTTCATGGCATCTCTACCTTGGGCGCATTTGGCACTATGTGCTTCCATTTCTCCATGCCTTAGGCATTTTCCAACCTCAACTTCTTCTTTGTTTTCTCCAGGCACATTTGAGGGTATGGGGTTTCATCTTCAACACTTAAAAAAAAAATCACCAACTCCAAGCGCATTTCACCTTTTAGACTTCCATTTTACTTGCCTTAGAAACTTTTTACTTGATTCTTCTTGGATGGTGGATTTACCTAGTTGAGCTTCCATTTTTGCATACTTAGAAACTTTTTAAGTCACCCTTCACAAGGTGGGCGCATTTTGATGGGCCTCCTACCATTTACCAACACTTAGAAAAATTCTCATGTTTCCTCACAAGCTTGGGCGCATATTAAGGGGTTTAGAGGAACTTTGACTTTCCACACCTTTAGGCTTGTCTTGACCCCACTCCTAAACATTTGCACATTTTGATACCCCTGCAGGAAGTTTCTAACACTTAGACAATTTTTCTATCAACCTCCTAGCATGAGGGCACATTTAGGGGGTGGAGGTGGACAAACTTAACACTTAGAAACTTTTTTAACACCTTGTCTCTCCTTGCATGAGGGTGCATTTTAGAGTCAAGCTGGACTTATCTCCAACACTTAACATTTTATCAACTGCCAGCTTCATGATGTGGGCGTATTTTGCATGTGGAGCAGGATAAAATTCCAAACTTAAAATTTTCTAACATCTCTCGCCAGTCATCTTGGGCGTATTTGGAGGGGTGAGAAGGATGGACTTCTGACTTAGACTTTTTTAGCTACCTACTTGTGCCTTACTATATTTAGTAAGTTCTTTGATTTTCCTTCTTCTGGAGCTCAGATTGATTTGAAATTTTAACCACAGGATCCTCATGACCAACTTAACCTGTTCACACTGCCATCTCGAGATGACATGTTATTTTTAGCTAGTTTTCAAAGGTGATTTACTATTTATGGCAACTGCCTATTTCAAAGATCTCCACAACTCCATTTGACTTGAAATTTGAATGGCGTGCTCCTCATCGGATGACTTTCCTGTTCACACTGGTGCCTACTGCTGATTTACTATTTTTAGCCAATTTCTGGAATGCCTTACTATAAATAGTAAGTGCTCTGATTACCTTCAAATTTTACTAGTGGATAGCTTGAAAGATGCTGATTGTAGTGGGATACACTAATTTTCAAAAATTATGACATTTTACCCCTCATTTTGGGTCCCGAAGCTAGAAACCCTAATTTGACTTGCATGTATATCAAATGACCTCCATTTGACCTCATTTTTGTTGCAATTTGCCCTATTTGGGGTTCTAATGTGTTGGGCAATTGTCAGAGTGGACCTGCTAAAAATAGTAAGTCTTTGAAAACTGATCACCTCGCTTTGCATGTCACACCATTGCAAATCCCTCAAAAAACCCACAAGGAATATGCTGACATGCAAACCCTAAAAATAGCCTTTGAAGGTTGAACTTTGAAAGTGATCATCTCATTTTGCATGTTATATCGTCGCGAGGGTTTTTGAAAACCCAGAAAGAATCTCCAGACATGCATTAAAAAACTCTGCATATGAACCCTAAAATCTGCTCTAGAAGCTAAACTTGCTAAAAATAGGTAGTTGTCTGTTTCAGCTCAAAATTTGCAGATGAGTAGCTTGACATGTTCTGGATGCAGTGCGACTGTCAAAACTTCAAAAGTGCTGAGAAAATGCCCTGAATTGCATACTTACTAAAAATACTAAGTTGTTGGAATTTAATGAAATTTTGCTGAGAACCTACTGGAAGCATGCTGACAACAATGTTAGTCTCAATTTTCAATTTATTCACTTCATTTGACCTCAGATTGACTAGAGAAATACAAACCCTAATTCTACAGACTTGTCCAAAACTTTCTGCTTAAGCTCAAAGGTGGGCACATCCCTAGAAAAGCAAATAGCAGAAAGAGAGAGACGACAACAAAACAAACCAAAAACCAAGCCAAAAGACCCGAAGAAAGCAAAAATTAGGGGGTCTCCATTTGCAATGGGGCGATGTGTGAATAAGGTCACAATAGGTTTTATTTTGTAATCTTGATCATTGATCCTAAATCAATCTTGGCCATTGAACTGTAATTGGAGAGCCTATAAATTGAGGTCACCCCTCATTTGTAAAGCATGGGAGCATGTTACAAAACATGTTGAGATAAGTAAATTGTTGCATACGACTGCCAACGTAATAAGTAATGAATTGTTCAAATTGATGGTGATTACTTCCCTTATTTTGGAGTCAAAATGGTTCTTATCCCTCATCATAGTTTATATTTTATTTCATGTATGTTAGACGAATGCAAGATTTGAGAAGTATTGATTTATGGTGAAACTTTTGCTCATACTTTCTTTGAATTGATGATTTTCATTCAATGCATAAAGTTATCCTGAGCTTACTTTGTGGATGCTTAACTTCTATTTGGATAAATATTGTTTAGTTTGATGGTAGTTATTCATGACGTAAATACTTAAGCACACTCCCTTGAAGATTGTACCCACTTTGTGTAGTTGTCCTAAGCATGGCAAAGCAAAGTGTGGTTATTGGTTTCACCAAGTCAATACCATCTCTTGAATTCTTAGGAAATAGATTAGAGCTTCTAAACCCTTTTCTCCTTTTTTCAATTTGTTTGAAGGACCCAAGTAATAGAACTTCATTGTCTAAACCTCCATTGTAAATTGAACAAGTCTAGTGTAAGTCCCTTTGTGTTACCAACATATCACAATGACCATTTAGCTTATCCACATGTCAATAACTAACTAAAGAAACCTTGGAATTTCCTTATGATCTTCTCCCAATCTTAGCATATGCAGTAGTTTTTCAAGAGAGGATAAAGCGTCTTTGGACTCTTTATTCTAATGTTTGGGGTGTCACAAAACATGCATCAAAAAGTCGGTAATAAAATCTCTTCTATTAGTCAAAAACATGATTATTTACATATTTGCACAATGTTGGACTCTTGTGTTTTCCTATGAACTGAATCTAGTGACTATGTGGCATGAATAATGCAATACAGGAAAATCTAGTCTAAACAATGATCAATCTGATGGGAATCAAGCATATTGGAGTTGTAGATCATAGAAATCAGTTACAAGATAGTATTGTTACATGATTTTATCATGTTCCAACCCATTTGGTTTCCTCAGTTGATTATTGATTTTCATGTTGAGGTGTACAGTATCATGTACTCACCAGGTTTCAAAGATGTAGCTTGCTCAACTACCTAAAGTGTGTGCTCTTTTAGTGTCTTGTTTTTGTCTCCTTGTGCTTGTAGAACTTGGAGGAGTGATGTGGACTTCATAGTGTAATCTTCAATGGATGGAGACACTATGAAGTAGAGGAGTTAAAACACAATCAATTCAGTGACGAAACTCACAAGAAGTCAATAGAGCCACAAATCTCACCTGAATGATCCTAGAGCAATTTTTGTGTGTTACAAGCATTATGTTGGGTTTTTTATATTACATCCATAGTTTAGTTTATAGATTAGTAAATGAACAATGTTAGAATAGTTAATATGTTAAGTTAGTCATTAGCATTATATTGTCTAGTGTGGTAGTTAGATGTGAATAGTTTTCCATAGGGATTTAGTTGGTTTGGGTAGTAGATAGAAAGAGGCCAAATGCAAGAAATGTAAAAATCAATCCTCAAGAACAATATAGTTGGTTGTTATTATGTAATCCTACAATTGTATGTGTTCATGTTTTTCATCATGGTGTCAAAGTCATAGTCCCTCCCCATGAACCAACACCAACTGAGGAGAATAAAGTGCCACTTCTAATTGAAATTTTATCAGGGAAGTGAGGTAGATGTTGAGTAGAGGAAAATGAGATAAGAACAAAGAAGCATTAAAGATGTTTGAATCAATTAGATAATTGATGTTTGAGAAAACAAGTGTCAGCATTCATCTACCATTTTTTGACAATAGTTACATGAATGCATCTCATGGTAAATAGTAAATGCTTGCGCAAACTTTAAAATCTTGAAGTGGTTGCATTCATTTTGTTGAGATTTATTGTTGCATGCAATTTTTGGTAGTTGGGGCACTATTGTTGGTGGAAAATTATTTGTTTGAGCCTGATTTCTTCAATTCCAGACTTGAGTTCTTATATGAAGTGCTACAAGTATTTTTTGTGATCCTTACAAATTTTAGAAGGTTGCAACTGAAGTTTGCATCTCTATCAAACTGTCAATTTAAATCTATGCTCACATTGTAGAATAATACTTCATCATTGTAGGCCATACAACAATGGAAACATCTAGTGAAATATCATATGCATTCTAAGTGTGCATTGATTGTATTTCAGGTTTGGGAAAATGTTGTTATCAAAATGTGTTTAAGTTTCAAGCTGCATAATATATAGCATTAGAGGCCATGCCTGAGAAGTTGTGCTTTGTAGACCATAACCAACAACCTCCTCATAAAGACTTCTTGTAGTAAAGTGGAAAAGGTTCTTATATTGAAAAGCAATTTGTTGGTAGAGTTTGCTTGTGTTGGAAAGCAGAAAGGTTTGAGTTGTTTTTGTGACATTTTCTTCTTAAAGATTTGATTTTAAGAGATATGTTTGAATACAAAAAGAAAGATTGATCAAATATTTATCAATAATGATGTGCGGGAGAATTGGTAAAAAATCCCTTAATTAAGAGTTTGAGTGTTGGAGGTTGCTGGTTCATAGGTCGCATTGCTCTTTTCATCATCATTTGCACGTTATGCTTTATGAACAAGAGTTATGAGTTATTCATCTTCTATATAGCAAAGTGGCTTCTAAGTGTTTATACTTTATATCATAGATGGTGTATGATTTTCAAGTCATTACTCTCATTGAAGGGGTAGTCATAGGTTGAAAACTGACAAAGGCTTGGTAGGAATTTTCTAGAGGTTATAGTTTCAATTTTTATTTTTATTTTTAAATGGAGTCATAAGGCTTCATTGTGATAGGTGCATTTTTGGTGGAAACTAACACCTAAAGTCAAACTATGGTTTCTAAGAAACAAGTGCTCTAAATTTTTACTATATTGTATCACATAGATTGCTTAAATACTTGTTTGATGTTTAGTCTGACACTTTCCATGAGGAATGAAAGCTTGAAGCTGGTTAGAGGTGGATGTTGAAGACAACAAACAAGGTAAAAAGTGAATAATTTATCAAAAGCAAGAACTAAGCAAATAGAAAATGATGTTGTAGGACAAAGGAGGTTGAGAAATATTTTACATCTTGAGTTAGCTTCTTGGGTAGAGATGGTACACTAGTTGAGGAGCACCAAACCTTCATTTAGTGCACAACTTTAGAATCAAGGGGGGTTGTGGCACTTCTTGATTGTTTATGGATGAAGATGGATTTATACTTTCAAAGGAGGAATGATCTCTCATTGTTGGTAGGTTTCTATTGTACACTTGAGGTGATTTGTTCTCATTTGGCATTAGAGGGATTTGGTACTCTTACAGGAGACGTGTTCTCTCTTTGTGCAATAGAGGAGGGGTTTGTTCTTTCATGTTGTACATAGGATATGTAGGTGCAGATTTTCATTATGGGTAAGAGCCATCTTATTTCACATGTATTGTTGAACAATTTGGACATCCATTGATGTGTTCAGTTTGGTGTATTTTTGTTGAATTGGGAGATTTGTTGAACCACTTCATGAGATTTCCATTTTGGATGTTGTTTTAGTCCTATACAACACTCCTTCCTTTGCTTAGAGTGATGTAATAAGGGGGGAATTCTAATGTCCCCTTCTCAATAGTGATCAGTTTAGTTGACCGTTGGCCTATTCTGGAGACCCATAGGCTACTCGAAGGGAGAAAATTAGGGTTTCCTATTTCTTGGGGGGTTGTTGCTTGAAGTTTGGAGATCGGTTTGTGGATTATTTATAGGTTTTCAGAGAGCTTCACAGTGGTATGACATGCATGGTGATCCGAGCAACTTCGTGAATTTTCTATTTTTAGTAAATTCTATTTTTGGCAGTGGTCTTGTTGGCTTCAGTGCAATTGGCTCTCTTCTCTAGCCAATTCAATTGGTATTGTGGTTTTTGGCATTTTGATGCATTTTCTAGAGAAATAAGTTAATTCAATTATAATAATGTTATATTTTAATGTTATATCACCTTGGCCTAGCTTCATGACTTGAAGTTGTTCTGAAAGGGGGACTTCAAGGGTGGACACCTCACTAGGAGGTGATTAAATATTTTTTAAGGTCAAAAAATATGCTTGGAGAAGTGGGATGCCTACTTGAAGAGAAGGTTATTTTTAAATTGAAGTCAAATGTTGCCTTGAAAAAGGGAATGCCATCTTTGGAGGGAAAAGAAGCAAATTCAAATTTGAAAATAGGCACCCTTCTTGAAGCTTCTAGAAAATTCTTCTCAAGTTTATAAAAGGAGACCTCTGCTCTTCATTTCACCATCTCTTGTCTACCATATCGTTATGCTATTGGATTGTTTTCAAGAAAAGCTTCGAGGAAAGCATACCTCCTAGCACTTGGCTCAACTTCTTGCTTGAAAGATAGCAACTAGTTGAGAGTTAGATTGTAGTTGGGTTGTCTAGCATTGTAGTTGAGTTGATTTCATTGTGTAGTTCATAGTTTTACATTTCAGTCTTATTTTGGAGTTGTTGATTACAATAGATGATTGTAAGTTTTGATCATATATTCAAAAATAAAAATAATCTCATTATGGGTATTGCATCTTTGTGTCTCTTTGCTAGGGGCGACCTATTGTGACCTTTTCACACATCACCCCATTCAAAATTGGGACCCCCTAATTTTTTCTCCATTCAAGTCTTTTGGCTTGGGTCTTTTGGTCTGTCTCTCTCTATCTGTTCTTTTTCATCTAGTGGTGTACTTATCATTTGACCTGGATTTGAATTTTGGCTAAGTCTGGAGGGCTTTCTGATGAATTAGGTTTTACATTCTTCAGACAACTTTGAGGTCAAATTGAGTTGGCTAGTCGAGTTCTAAGCTTAGCACTGCTGTTAAGATGCTTCGGGCAGGCTCCCACTAAATTTTCATTGAATTCTGATAAATTGCTATTTTTAGTAAGTACCAGTTTGAGGCCTATTTTTCTTAGGATTTTCAAATTCTGACAACCACACTGCACTTAGAACATTGTGAGCTATCTGCTTGAAAAATTTGAGCTAAATCAGACAACTTACTATTTTTAGCAGTTTTTCCTTCAAGGGCCACTTTTGGGGTTTGCATGTGGGACTTTCAGATGCATGTCTAAAGATTCTTTGTGGATTTTTTGAGACCTTCGCAGTGATATAACATGCAAAATGAGATTATGACTTTCAATGAATCAGGCTTCAGAGGCTATTTTTAGGGTTTGCATGCAAGATTTTTCAACGCATGTCAGCATAATCTTTCTGGGTTTTCCAAGAGCTTCACAACAAGGTAACATGCAAGTGGGTTGGTCACTTTTTTGGAATTTTCTATTTTTAGCTAGTTCTTGCATGTTGATCTTTTTTCTGGGTTTTTTTGGGTTTTTCAAGATCTCATAGGAAGTGTGACATGTAGACTCATCCGGTAGCTAGTTGGTCACTTTTTCACCCACTTACTATTTTTAGTAGGTTCACTTCAGTAGTTTCCCAACACTTCAAAATCACAAACCCAGTGACATGCAATAGAAACAGAGTCAAACGAAGGTTGTTTGAGGCACATGCAAGAAAAATTAGGGTTTCGAGCTTCAGGACCCAAAATGAGGGGTCAAACACCAAAATTTTCAAAAACTGGTGTATCCCATATTGATCAACATTTTTCAAGGAGCCCGCTGGCAAAATTTGAAGGCAATCAAAACACTTACTATTTATAGTAATCCACTTCTAAAAGAGGCTATAAATAGTAAGTCAGCATCAGCCGCTAGTGTGAATGGGAAAGTCTACCAATGAGGGTCACGACATTCAAACTTCAAGTCAAACAGAGTTGTGGAAGTCTTGAAATCAGGTAGTTGCTATAAATAGTAAACCACCTCCAGAAACATGCTATAAATAGCAAGTCAGCATGAGGCATCAATATGAACAAGTCAAGCAAGTGATGAGGAACCCATGTCACGAATTTTAGATCAAACGAAGTTGTATAGGTTTGAAAATCAAGCGCTTACTATTTTTAGCAGGCCTGTGCAGAGGAATTAGGGTTTCCTAAAATTTAGGGTGAAACATGACAGTCACATAGAAGTAGTATCCAGTCACGTTTGACATCCTTCAAGCAGTCAACACACAAAATTTGAGCTCATTCTAAATAGTTACTATTTTTCATAAGTTGCTAAGAAATAGTAAAGGTCAGTATCAAGCACCAACAACTCAATCATGTCACGAAGTTCGAAAGCAAGGTGAAAATCCAACCTTTCGGAGCTAGAAATTAGCTTGAAATGAAAAAATTCAAGAAATTTCTAAAAATAGAAAGCTAGAGCAAGCTAAGGGCAATGTGAACCAACCACTTCAAATCAAATGAAAGCTTTGAAATTCATCCAAGTTTGAGAAAATGAAAGCTCCAGCATCAACATCTACCCTTGAAGCTAGAGATGGCATGGAAATCTTACTAAGTACTTCAAACTTGAAGCTAACCCCCTCATATGTGCCCTAAGAAAGGATAGGAGTTGAATTTTTTCTAAGTATGCAACATTTGGAGTAGCCCCCCTTGAATGTGCCCTTGACTTGAGAGGAGTTGGAAAAATATTCTAAGTGCTTCAAATTTGAAGCTCAAGGCCTCATATGTGCCCTAGCAAGGAAAGAGGGTAAGGATTTCACTAAGTCTTTTAAATTTGAAGAACACCCTCCCATATGTGCCTGAAGATGAAGAGGATGCCTTGAGAAATTCCTAAGGCAATGAAACTTGGAGTAGATACCCTCATTTGCACCTTGAAATTGAAAGAGGAAACTTAAAATTTTCTAAGGCAAGTGTTGTAAATTGAAAGCTCCAGGGGTCATATGTGCCCAACTAGGAGAGAAGGTCTTCAAAATTTTCTAAGGTGTTTAAATTGGAACCTTGACACTCCATATGCGCCTTTGAAGAGGAAAGAGGAAGCCTTGAAATTTTTCTAAGGCATCAAGATTTGAAGCCACACATGTGAAATGCGCCTCACCTTGCATGGATACTTGGAATTTTTTCCAAGTGTTTTGAACTTAAAGCTACTACCCCCAAAAGTGCCTAGCCAAAGAGAGGCATGTGAAAATATTTTCGAGAATTAAAAAGTGAAATCTTGAGGGATGAAATGCGCCCAACTTTGGAGAAGAGTTGAAATTTTTCCTAAGGCGTATAAATTAAAAGTGAGACCCCCTATGTGCACCTAAGGTAAAGAGGGTGAATTAAATACTCTAAGGGGTTGCAAATTGAAAGCTCACCCATAGAAATGTGCCTTGGTTGGAGAAGCTGAGTTAAAAAGTTGACTAAGTGTTGACAATTGAAAGTAAAAGCTCACAAATTCATCCAGCCTTGAAGACATGAATATTGAAATTTTTTTAAGGCAAATAAATTCTAGGCTTGAGGGGTCATCTGCGCCTAAAAAGCTAGGTGAAAGATAAAATATTTCTAAGTGTGAAACTTGAAGCTTGACCTCCTATATGCGCCCTTGAAGAGGAAGTCAATGATTTTTTTAAGGTAAGAAAATTGAAAGCTCATGGGTGGATATGTGCCTTGGTTAAAAGGGAGGATGAGGAAATATTTAAAGTGTTGAAACTGAAAGTTACACCCATGATATGCGCCCAGCTGGCAGAGAAGTTTCAAAGAATTTTCTAAGTGTTCAAATTTGAAACTCAAGGTGTCAAATGTGCCTTAATTTGATGAAGAAGAGTTGAAAATTTCCTGAGGCGTGGAAACTCAAAGTTGGAGAAGTCAATTGCGCCTAGATTTGGGAACGAAGTGGAAAACATTCTAAGTGTGGGGAATTAAATGATAAGTGCACCTAAGTTTGAGTGTGGCTTGATAGATTTTTCTAAGGCATTGGAAATAAAATGAAGTTTTTTCTAGTAAGAAAAGAATGCCCCATGTTGGATAAATTAAATAAACTTCAATTAAAATTATTTTCCAAAGCTTAAAAAAATAAAATGTCCCCCTTCGGTTAGACACATGGAATTTTGAAGTTGAGAAATATTTATCAAGGGGGAAATATTTTTAAAAAAGTTATGGTAGGAAAATAATTTCGCTTGGTGATTTTTTTTAATGTTGGAGCTTGTGATTGATAAAAAAAATTCTTTTGGCACTAATGAAAGAAATAAATAAAATTCCCTCATGTGAAATAAAAAGGCGTTGAGATTAAATTTTAATAATAAATATGCCATTGTTCAAAGATGGATTTTTTTTATATACGGAGTAATTTTAATAAGTTTCTCAAAAATGCTTCAGTCAACTGAAAGTGACTTCTAGTCAAGGAGGGAAATTTTAATTTTTGAACAAAGAAAGAATCTCCAACAATAGCAAATTCCTATGACGACTCTATGACGACTAAGAATATTCTCTCCCGAATTGGAAATTTTCAAAGTAGTGTGGGAGTGAATTAATGACAACAGCTAAACTGGGCGCCTTCTTTCAATTATATAAACTCTAAAGCTATTCATTTCTTCTTCACAAATTGCAGAGTTGGGATTGTGATAGGGCTGAAAGTGATTGTTGAGTGAGTAAGAAATTTCTGAGTTGAGGGAATTATTTTTCTAAGTGTTGAAGTTGAGAGTGTTGAAGTTGAAGTGAGTGAGTGCTGAGAAGAAGAAAATTCTAGAGTTGAGCTTGATTTTTTGAAGTAGTGAAAATGGTATTACTGAAAGTTGTTGAAGCTTGAATTTTGAATTTTGGTGTTATTATACTCGAGGTTTGGAGTTGGTGGTTTAATGCTGAAGATTTTTATTTTTGAAGCTACCTCCACTTGCCAGCCATATCGTAGTAATTTTATTTTCTAAGTTGAAATTGTAATCCTTGATTTTTTATTTTGCAGATGGATGAAATTCGAAGAGGAGATGCTAGAAAAACTAACAAGGTTGTAGGAAAAACTACAAATGTTGAAGTGGCCAAAGAAAATGCCTCCATGCAAGCCATCATCAAGTAGTTGAAGAAGTCATTTATTGCTGAATCGAAGTTCGTGTCAAAGTTAGGAGGTTTGATTGATACCAACCTTGGTTCATTCAACCTCGGAGCATTCAAAAGGAGAATATATGGGAAAGGTGGTTATCCTCCATCAGTGACTTTGCACAATATTGTGAGGAGTGGATTGTATACAGCTATTGGTTTTCCACTAGCAATCTGATGTTCTGAGTTGATAATGGAATATGCAAACTACAACATGCCAGACCACTGAACAATTGTTTCTCCAGATGGCATGTTGCTGGCCAAATTCACACCTAAGGCCATTAGAGAAGCGTTTAGGATTCAAGCAATGGAAAAAATCTTGTACAAGTCTAAGCAGAGGGTTGATAAAATGTATGCCTCATCTTTCGATACATGTGCAAAGAGAATCAACACAACATAGATGAGGAAGCCAAAGCCTCCTAGTGCCAAGTTACCAAAGGAAATTATCTCAGAGTAGCTAAAACAAGAATACTGTGATTTGATCATGATGCTCAGTTGGGTGAATTGCAGCCTACAGGTATATGGTTTTGAGCTCTGGATGTTCTTCTACATCAGCATGGTGTTGGAAGGAAAAGAATATGTGGATTAGGTGAAGATGATCAGCAACAACATTGATGAGAAATTTAGAAGCCTAAGGAGAACAAAAACATTTTACATGAGCTCGTATGTGATTTATATGCTAGCTCGAATGACAAATTATAAGGGGATGACATACCAGGAGCTAATTGGATGTGGTTCTGGTCAATTCAAAATCCATGAAGCCTGGAGACAGTTACGTTTGACAAGTACCTCCAGCTTCAAAAGAGTGAATGATGCTTTCACTATGTATATCGCAAGGACTCTTCAACAGAGAATGCAACAAAGAATATCCAAAGAGGCACAAAATTTGATTGAAGAGTATGGGTTTTTGGTTTTTCCAATTCATGAAGTTCTTGTATATAAGGTTGTTTGGGTTCCATTCATATACCTACTAACTGCCAAGATACCCCATGGATAGGTGGTGATGCTTGAAGTGTCTAGGAAACTCATGGCCTACAACAAAATTGTAAGGAAGAAGAAGAAAGGAGGATTGTACTTTCCTGTTGTTATGGGAAATTCGCTTGAGGAGTTCCATTCTTTGTAGGTAGCCAAGGAAGCGAAGGATGAGTTACAATTTTATCACCTCACTCTACACACCAGCTGATAGGATTTTGATCCTCAAAGGAAGATAGGAATTGTACAAGGTGAAGAATATAGGCACAAGGCTCATTTAGAATTTTTTGGGAAAATGTGGGAGATGAAGCTGAAATCAGAAAGAGGCTGTTCTCCAGATTGCCTCTGAAATTGATCAAATAGTGTGAGGTTGTCCAGGTTCCAGATCAAGTAGATGAAGATGCTAGCATTACTCACCTAGATTATGAATCAATAAAGGACATGCCAATCCCGCCACTTGATTGAGCAGAGCTAGAAATCATAGACTTGGACACTTTATATATGCTTGTCTTAACTTTCATGAGGTGCTAGGTGGATGGGAATGTTCACAGGCTTAAGAGGAAAACAATTTCCCTCACATACAATCTCATGGGTGATCGAAGGCCACCGATGTCAGTAAAGAAGAGGAAAAAAATCACCCTAGCTACAGATCCACAATAGGAGGAAGAACCAATTTAGCCTGAGCCTCAGAGGATGGAGGAAGCATCGCCTACATAGTTGTTGGCTCAATCTTCCAACATACAAGAAGTTTCAATGTTTGTAAATCAGAGGGTTAGAGTGAATGAAGAGAAAGAAATGGGAGAAGTCAACCAGCCATTGTCTAGGGAGCCTGATAGTCAGAGTGCCAATGCTCTTGGGAGTGCCAACTAGCCAGATGAAGATGAAGAAATAGAAACAGAATCCCACTTGGATCATGCACTCGAGGCAGCCTTCAAGGATGAAGGAATTATGGAGCTTGAAGTTCAAGGTCTTAAGAAGGATAGTCAGCATATGGAGACAGATGAACCTCAACCAAATGTTGTTGAGGAAGAAATTCAAAAAGTAGAAGAAACAGAGGAGCATCCACTTATTATCTATAACACTCAAATAGACATCTAAAATTGGCTCACTAGTGCAATAAGAAGAGATCAAGAGGACGACACTGAACCAACAATAGAGATGGAAGAGCTCCTTAACAGATTAAGCAAGTCACCTAAGATGAAGAGAACCAAGAATTACTCCAGGATGGAAATAGATGAGGCCAGTTCTTGCACTCTCCATGTTGCAGTTCTAAGGGAAGAATGTGATCTGGGTGATGTAATGCTTGAAAAATACACGGTCACTACAATTGAATTGGGGCACCCTACTAGAGCACAAGTGATCGAGGAGGCTGAAAACTCCTACCAGGTGCTAAAAGATCAGCTACTTTGAAAAGGAGAGAAATAAAAAAGGCTAAAAAGGGAACATATGGCATCGGTTGGGTATGTGCGGCATCTAGCACATCCATGTGCTTAGGAGAACCCAACGGTGGAACTTCCAACTAAAGAAGGCCATTCAAGAGGGAGCTAAGTGGATCGGCAGTGTTTGTGCTGAGGCTGAGAGATTCATTGTAGATCTTGTCTCCTCTTTCCAACATGCTTCCAGTATTCTCTCTCATTTCGAGAAAATTGAGCAGGAATGGAATGATACCCACATATTTTAGGATAAGACTATTCCTCACTTGGCTGCTCTAATGCGCATGCCAATGCAGACTTTGGTTGAAGAAGGGGTGATTCAGGCAGGAGATAGATATGATTTTCTAGGCTGGTATTTTTCTGCATTCACTAGAAGAGGCTTCTTTGAAATGAAAAAGACGGAGTCAGACAAGATCAGGAAGGATATAGGAAATATTCAAGAAGGCATCCTCAATACGTTGGAGGCATTATTCATGAAATGACTAACTCTCGAGGAGGTGGCAATAGATGGATTGAAGGGAAAATTGCAGCCATTCTTCTCTGAGATGAGAGTATTCACTCAATTGGACTTTGAAAATATCTCCACATTCTTAGCCATTATTCAGAGCACATAAAAATCCATTGAGGCCTGGAGAAAATATTGCATCTGGTAGGAGTAGATGATTGCTATCCTTGAGTACCAGCTTAATCTTACTTTGGCTATTTCTAAGCAATAAGTTGATGGAGTGCTAGCCCGATTCATTTCCTTCACAGTCAGGGAGAAGAAAAATGGGAACAGGATCCTAGACAAGAATCTTTTGGAAGGATAGTGGGCATTAATTTCCCATAGTTGTCAATGAGGAATCTTCTATTTTTGTGCTCATTAATTACACCACTCCTCCACCTTTTGGTAGTTTTTAGGGAAAAATCTAGTCTAGGGCTGATGTGGCTTAATCTGAGCCATCCATTATAATTTGATCTAGACCGTCCATTGAGACTGGCCAACTATATAAAGGGGACTCCCCTCATTTGTACATTATTAGACTAGAGAATAGACATTCTGATAGAGTATAGAGAGACAATTTAGAGTTAGCATAGTTTCATTGCATAGCATATTTTGAAGAAGGAAAGTTTTCCTTTGAGAACTTTGTAAGGAATTGTTGCGAAGACTATCATAATAAAAAGAGTTTCATTGATGGTGAATTTTTCTTTTGTTATGAATAGTTAGCGAGATTTTTTCGCCCTTCAACTTCAAATAGGATTAAAACTTAAGTGAATTTTCATTTTCATGCAAGTAGTTAGTTGTGGGTGGTTGCATTTTATTTAAGTGAGCTTCATTTAATCCATACCACTAGCAAGCTTACTGATGGTAAGTTTTCCCTGTGTGGTCAATTAGAATACTTTTCAGACTTAACTTTGATTGTGATTCACATGTTTGTATATATCGTCTTGATGTTATTTGCATTGTTGAGTCATAATATGAATTCCTTTCGTTGCTCCTTTGAAGATTGCACCAACCTTGTTGAAATTGTCCAACGCAAGGCAAGACAATGTTTGGTTGAAGTTCATTGAAGTCAAGCTCAATGCCTCTTGCACTTGGACTAGGAAAATTATTTTCTAATCCCTGCAGCCATTCAATTCAGTACAATCCTGATTAGTTTTAGGAAAATTCATACCTCATTGACAAATCATTTGCAACACACAAAAATTCCCTTCCAATCATTAACCTACCGTCAGCTGCAAACCTGAGCAATTGTGTAAGTCACCTCATGTAAAAAACAAATCACGACAAATTGACTGAGGGTATTCCATAGCATTTTCGGAACCTTGGAGTTGAACATACAAAATTTCTAGAAATCTTATCATATAGAATTCTATGATCAAGAGAGAATGGAGTAGCCTTCAGATACTTTGTTCTACTGATTGGTGCAGTCAAAAAAATCACATCAATAGGAACTGGCACTAGAAGAAGGGCCTTTCCAAGGATCTTTGCAGATAACAACCACATTGAAGTAAAGAAGGGATTTTCTTCAAAAAGAAATTCATTCTAGAAGAATTATCATGAATCAAGATGGTGCAACTGCATAAAGAAATAGTTCCAGTGTTGCAGCCAAATTTTGGATTCAACGACGATCAAGAAGACATCCTCTCAAGTTTGAACAATCTCATGTGGAGGACAAAGATGAGCTACAATGAGTATATGTGAACTTGCTTTGTGTTGGAGGAAGGAGAAGAGAAGGCCATTAAGATTCAAGTTGCTATTGAAAGAGATTTTTTGAATCAAAGGAAACCACTTGCTCCTGCTCCCACACCTCGTCGATAATCAACTACATCTTGGATCATATCAGTTCATTCTTGCCTAATAAGTTGAAATGAATTTTGAGGTCCACTCCTAGTTCATCCAAAGAGTTCATAGAGTTAGAGCTACCTATGAGATTGAGGAAAAAGAAAGAAAGTCATTCAAGTAAAGAGGCTAAGTCAAGTGAAGAAGTATTGTCAAACGAAGAGGTTCAGTCGAGTGAAGAAAGTGAATAAGAAATTTCAATCTTGTTCAGAACTCCACCAAGTTCTTTGAGGTTTGCTCAACCAAGACAAGTACAAGTTCCAGTGTTTGTTTAGCAACAGCCACAACAACAACCGATTCAGGCTACTATACCTCAACAACAACTAGCCCAAGTTATCATTTATCAGAGGCGATAGCTAGTTCAAGCAATGGCTCAACCAGGAGGTCAACCAACTCCAAATGGTGCTACTTGGTTGGTTATTAATCCATCTCTGCTAGAATTTTCTGATTACCATGACATGCCAAAGAATTTAGAGCACTTTTGCACTAAGTTCCAGGTCAACGATGTTAACCGTACTACTAAGGACCACACCAAATATGTTTGAAGATCACCTACACAATAGGAAGATTGCATAGGTGGATGTGGCTTGCAAAATCTTTCCATATTCTTTGTGAGAGGAAGCTCATCACTGGTTCATTCACTTGCCAATTGGATCAATAAGGTCATGGGAACAGATGAGGGAGGCCTTCATTGGAAATTTTTGTATTCCCATTACTCTTGTAGAGCTTTTTCTCCAATTTACAGATGTGAGAAGGCAAGACAAAGAAACCATCCATGACTTTAACAATAGATTTCAGAAGCCTCTCACAAGGCTACACACTCCCTATGTTATTGTTGATGCCAGGGAAAACTACTACTCATCCCTAGATCCCCTGACTACAATGTTTGTGAAATCTCACCCCACTTCAGCTAATATGAATCAAGCTTATGATAAGGTTGTCGAAGTGAGTCAAGGTTTAGGGCAGAACATAACTGGGCCCTCACTATACACTGGCTTGGCTACGACAAAGAATCAGATGCAGATGCTCAACTCAACATGAAACCAATAGGTTCCAGTATTGAATCCAATTCCTCAACCCACTGGCCAGATACAAACACCATCAAATCAGTTAGTTCTCCATCCTGGGACTCCTTTGTCCCAAGCTCAAGTAACATAGCCTATCTATCTCCATAACACAATTCCACCAATGAGGACTCAAGAGGAGAAAGAATAAATGAAGGAATTAGTAGAAAAGATGAAAATACTGTCAACTGAGGTGACCTACCTTAGAAACCAAAATAATGATATGCAATCCATGTTAAAGAATTATCAGGCACATCAAGGTGCCAACTGAGGATACCAGAATAATCTTCCACATCATCAAGATGCCCATCAAGGACATGGTCATGATAATGGTCTTGGGTATCACAACAATAATCAAGGATATCAGAAGAGGTCCTGGAATATAGGGCCCAACAACAGAGGTGTTCCATCACCATTGGATAACTCACCATCTCCTGAAAACTATCCTGCTGATAAAGTATTCTTGGCTGAGGCTGCGATGTCGGGATGGTGCATACTTCACAATATGAATCAGCATTCAGAACTTCAATGTCATGAATTTTAGGTTGTTGCTAACATTTTCAAAAGAGAAGTGAAGAATACAAAGGGTACTAAGAATCCTCCCACTACTGGGTACGAGATAGTTCCAGTGCAACGATATGACCAAGTGCTCATTCTAGAAGATGTTAATGTCTTGCCTAAGTACCAAAGCTACACACCACCACAAGTTAATCACATATTTCCACCTACTTCAGCAAATGGTCCTGTGGGGGCACCCAGATACCAAGTGCCAAATGCTCAAACTTATTCAGAAGCTCAGGTATATTCAAAAGTTCAAGACAACTATGTTTTTCCACCTCTCAACAATAGTGTTTTGGTAGAAGGGAGAAGAGAGGTGCATGCATATAAATCATCTGAAGGAGCTCCTAAAGTGTATCAGAGGAATCCAAATCAGCAACGTGATCCTTTGACATCATCAATACCTCCTAATAATTTTCAAACTCCCCTGAATCCCAATGCAAGCAACAACCCAAATTTACCTAGGGATTCTCTAGAATACAAGCAACATAATGCGATGCAAAATAGAAATGGACAACAGACCAGCTAACAACCTATTCACCTAATGCAACACCCAAAAAAGGATAATCATCCAAGAGAAGATGTGAAGAGGATAAGTTCTTATGTGTTGGAAGAAGTTAAGAAAATGAAAGTCAGTCTTCCCTTGTATGAATTAATGAAGATTTTAGAGGTTAGAGATACAATTCTAGGAAGCTTATATGAGATGCCTTTTGCAAGGAACACTTCTTATGAAGCATCTAATTCATCAAGGAACCATCCCATCAACACTCAGTCTCATCCTATGTAGAACACGAATGTAGTAGAAGAGGCACCTCACGCACCATTTAACACTTGGGAGACTTCACAAAAATCACAAGGATTCATAGGAATGGTACAAGGATCTTCAAGCGTGCCTGAGGAGTCAAAGACTAGAGATAAAAAGAGAGTTTGGTTCAATCTTCCTATAGAACAAAAGCAAAAGCAAGAGCAAATGCAAAAGGCTGCCCAAGACAATCAGGTTCCATTGGATAGAAAGGATGAAAGGAAGGATATTGTAGCAGAGGAAAGAAGAAAACCAGTAGTATTTTATTAGGGGAAAGGTGAACTAGACCCATTCCTTGTATTAGTTAGGATTTTTGGGAAGTTATTACACAATCACTTGATCGATTCTGGTGCTTCCAACAATGTCATGCCACTAAAGGTGTGCAAAAGGTTGGGTATAGTTCCACTTCAAACCACCAAGATGGTAACCCAGCTGGACAAGATAGAGGTTCCAGTTGTTGAAGAGTTGAACAACATTCAAATGCCATTGGTAGTTGATCCTCGAGTTTAAAGTTGTATTGATATATCAATAGTTGACATACCTAATGGATATGGCATGTTGATGAGCAGAGATTGGGCAAGGAAGTTGAATGGATATATTGCAACAGATTTCTCCCACATGTGGATTCTATGGAGAGGAGTTCTAAATCAGATTAAAGTTGAGAGCACACCTAGGCTTAGATTGATGATCACTAAATATGGTGAAGGTAATGAGATTATGTTTGTACAAACTGATTTGGGCTCATACAAGCCCATCAAACAAGAAGTGTTGATGTTGCAGAGCTCAAATGAAGTTAAGATTTTAGAAGATGTCACCGCTTCCACTGAAGTTTTAATCAAGAGTGATTCAAGTGATAGTGAAGGTGGAGGAACATTTGAAAATTTTAGGGATTTTTTCCTAAAAAGTGTGAAGCAATAAGCGGAGCTGGGTAAAAACGCCTCTGTCAAGAATTTGCTACTCCCAAATTGGTGCAAAATCCATGAGGCATTTCACTTTGAGATCACTTGTGCTATGTGAAAATTGTCCTTAGAGCAAGTCACAAAGCTCGTTCCACAATCCTCATTAGAGAAGAAAATTTAGAAGACAAACGAAGAAGAGGATGTTTTTTATGGAGAATTTTATTGAAGATAATAAAGTCCAGCTAGTGATTGAAGAAAAAGTTCCAAAAGTGTGCAACCAAGAAGACGCACATGTCCAACCTCCCCACACTCTCATAGAAGATCAAGTATGGACCTTGAGGTTCAATGGATCAAAGTCAAAGAAAGGAAATGGAGCGGGATTTGAACTGATTAGCCCAACTAGAGAGCCATATTTGGGTGCCTACCGACTCCAATTTTCATGCACTAACAATGTTACTGAGTATGAGTCTTTGATTCATGGCTTGATCCTTGCAATTCAAAAGGGAGACAAAATTGTGCATGCTTATGGGGACTTAGACATTGTGGTCCACCAAGGAAGTAGTTTGCTTTCCATGATAAGAGGTTAAGTCATTACCGTAATAGAGTTTGGGACCTAATCGAGAGCTTCAACACATTCAATATCAAGCAAGTTTATAGGTCCAAGAACCCAGTTGCTAACTCTCTTGCACAAGATTCTAGTTCATTGGAACCTTTGGATGTGGAAGGATTGAAGAAGTTCATAGTGGAATTAGTCTCAATACCTTCAATTCCAGATAATATAAAAAATTTCCAAGTGTTCGATGATGATAAAGAAATTCTAGATTTTCTCACATGCTCAAGTGTGTTTGAAACACGGGCCATTGATGAAGAAGAAACTAAGGAAGTAGAATTTGATGTAGAAGGATCCATAATTTGAAAACAAATGTTATTCCAAGAGGTATGGTTGAATTGGAAAGATTGTTTGACCCTGACAGATTGAGTAGAAACCAAAGTACCCAAGGAAATGACTATGAAGCCGTCAATATGGGGACAAAAGAACAAGTAAAGAATGTTTTTATTGGGAAAGTTTGCACACCTAAAGAAAGAGGGAATCTTACAGGTCATGAGAGAATTTCTAGACGTAATAGACTAGGGATATGAAGACTTGAAAACATATGATACCTCATTGATTACACACATGATTCCATTGAAACTAGGCAGTAAGCCATTTAGATAGAGGCAGAGGCTGGTGAACCCATTACTAGAACCATTGATTTACCAAGAGGTCAAGAAGCTTCTTTCAGCAAGGATCATCTTTCTAGTGAGGCACTCCACACAGGTCACCAATCTAGTTCTAGTCAGAAAGAAGAATGGGGAGATAAGGCTATGTGTGGATTTTCAAAATTTGACTAAAGCCTCTATAAAGGATAAATATCCATTGCCTTCGTTAGACAAAGTGTTGTAGATTGTGAATGGTTCACAAATGATGTCCTTCTTGGACAACTATTTAGGCTATAAGCAAGTAATGGTGGAGAAATCAAACAAATTGAAGACAACATTCACCACAAAATAGGGAACTTTTGCATACAGGAGAATGCCATTTGGATTGATCAATGCAGGAGCCACTTTCCAATGAGCTATGGACATCGCCTTTTGGCATTTGGTAGGGAAATGCATAATTATATACATTGATGACCTGACCGTGTTTTCAAAAAGAAGAGGAGATCATGTTGAAGATTTGAGAAAGATATTTTAGAGATGCAGAAGATTTGGTGTGTCCCTCAATCCTAAGAAATGTATATTTGGGGTTACCGAAGGAAAATTGTTAGGTCACGTCATCTCGGAGAAGGGTATTTCAATTGACCCAAAGCGTATTGAAGCTATTTCAAATATTGGTTTGCTAGGTAGTCAAAAGGAATTAAGATCATTCTTCAAAAAAATCAACTTTGTTAGAAAGTTTATCATTGGGTTTGCTAAGATCGTGAGGCCATTGAATGAGATGTTAAAGAAAAATGTGAAGGTTGAATGGACTCTACAGACTAGGAAGGATTTTGATGAGATCAAGCAAGCAATAGTGGATGCTCTAGTATTGGTCAGCCCAAATTACACCAAGCCTTTCTATTTGTATTCATTTGGCTCAGAACACACAAGTGTAGCTATTTTTGTTAGAAATATGCCTCAATCATCACAGGCTGAAACCTCTACTGGAGCCAAGTCGGTGTGACATTTTTTATGTCTAGCCGATGAGCAGTTTGGAACATCAGGTTTTGTACATGTCATGGTGACCTAGCTTTTGTCTCATTGAAGGATCATTTCACTGTGAAAAGAAGAATTCGGGGTGACCTCTTACTGACCGTGGAGATTTTTGCCCAACAGGCCATTCTATCACTTATCCTTGAGACCCTTGGCTGAAAGGCTTAGTTCGGGAAGAAGTCTAGGTGATGTGTTAAAGTCTCACTAACAGTATGTTTTGCATTGAAGTCTTTGGGATAACTAAAGGGTTCTCGCTAGGATGTCCCAGTGAATAGTTAAAGTCTCCCCGATGGGAATGCACTTGGGTTCATCAGAGTAACAATGATTGTTTCGTTATGATGTCTCGGTGATGTGTTTATGTCTCGCCGATGTTGAAGTCTATTCTCGGTAAGACTCATGGTGACTAATGGTCTCGGTGTAACATGATGGTTTTGATAAGAAGTCCCAGTGACTTTGGTGAGTCTCACTGATGATGAAGGGTCTTTGGTATAACTCTTGGGGAACGGTGGTCATCGGTGTAACATATATGTGTTCGATAAGAACTCTCGGTGAAGGTGTTAAGTCTTTCCGAATATAACATGTGAATTTGGTATAATCCTTAATGACTCGACGTGAGGTCCTGGCGAGACCAATACTCTTTTTGAATGGTAAACTCACATATATGAGACTTTTGGACCTCGCTATGATCTCCTAGTGAAAGCAACAGGTCTTGCTGACTACTTGGTGCTTTGATGTAACACATGAAAGCTCGATAGAACATCTTGGCGATAATGATAACTCTTGGTGACATCGATACAAAGCTTTTAGGGCATCGGGGAGACACTTCTTGTGTCTCACCAACATGCCAATAAACTGTAAACACTTTTTACCATTTGACCATCCTATGTGGATTCTTGTGGATCAATAGGAGAAGCCGAATCTAAACAATTAAAAGATTGTTCATTGTGACAGTTCTCTAAGGAAGCTCGATGGACATGGAACAACATGGTTATACTCTGTGATTGTAGATGGTGATCAGTTGGTTGGATTGACAAATTTTTGTGTGGTTGTATGATCAGTAGATGTATTCTATTCTATAAAGACTATAACTCAAAGGTTTATGTACAAGTTTGTTCATGGTGAAATGCTGCTATAAAATGACACCAGAAAGATAAGTCTGACATTTTATATGTAATCTCCATTACTGTAATACAAAGTGATTTCTCTTGGTGTGGTGGGTTTTTCTCCCGTAAGGGTTTTCCCACATATATCTGGTGTTCATGTGTGATTATCAAATACTTTGTTTCTACTATTTACTTCATAGTGCATCTTAATTGAATTGTAATTGAAAAATTAAAAGTATATATGCATTCTTCCCTAAGGTATTGATGTTAGGAGAGTTTTTTTCCACATCTAACTTTCCTTACAAGTGGTATTAGATCATGGCTAGTTGTGTTATCCTTGTGGGTACATTGGGTTTTTTGAGTCAATTCTATTTAGTGGGAGTCTTTTAGAAGTTTTTCAATTTCTAATTATAGATTGAGATGGCTAGCACATTAGGAAAGATTGAAATAGAGAAGTTCAACACTAGTAACTTTGAGTTGTGGAAACTCAAAATGGAAGATCTTCTTCTTGATTGTGATCTTTGGATTGTTGTGGTTGGAGTGAAACCTACATTTATGAAGCAAGAAGATTGGGACCTTGCAGATAGGAAGTCTAAGGGGCTAATAAGGCTCTGTTTGGCAGAATCTGTGCTTTTGAATGTGCATGAAGAGAAGACTGCATCTTCCTTGTGGAAGAGACTAGCATCTATTTATCAAGGGAAGTCCTTAGTGAATAAAATGTTCCTGAGGAAGAAGTTGTATTCTTTAAGAATGTAGGAAGGAGGGTCTGTTGCTGATCATTTAAACACATTTATTATGTTGATTGTTCAATTGACATTTGTTGGTGTGAAGACTGAAGAAGAGGATTGTTGTATGCTATTGTTGTGTTCTTTCCTAGACTCATGGGATCATCTAGTGATGGCTATTGGGAGTACAACATCGAGTTTCAAGATGGAAGATGTTGCATCTTTGCTGTCAAAAGAGATGAGAATGAAATCTTCTGAGATGGCGAAGGAAGCTCTTGCTGTCAGAGGAAGACCGAAAGAGAAAGGTGAGAAGAAGGACAAGAAATCAAAATTGAAATCAGAGGGGAGATCAAAGTCCCTGGCAAGAAGTCCAAGGTGAAGTGCTGGAACTGTGGGCAACCTGGTCATGTTTGAAAGGATTGAAAAGAGGAGAAAAAGAAGAAGAAGAAGAAGAAGGGCTCTTCTGATAATGATTCTTCTCAGGCTGATTCAAATGCCTTCATTGTTGCCTTGGCTACATAGGCATCAGATGATGTCTGACTGATTAATTCTGGAGCATCTTTTCACATGAAATCTCATAGAGAATGGTTCATGAAGTATGAAGACTATGATGGTGGAAAGGTTTACTTGGCAAATGATTCAACTTTGGAGATTGTTGGCCATGGAAGAGTTAGAATACAATTCCCTGATGGAAGAGTGAAGGGGATCAATGATGTTATGCACATGCCAGGTCTGGCTCAAAATCTACTATTTTTCAGTAAGTTGAATGATATTGGACTACAAGTCATGTTCTCTAGAAATGGCTGCAAGATGACTAGAGGCTCTATGGTGCTGGCTAGAGGTCCTCAAATTGGTACCCTATACAAGATGGATGCATAGGTTGTTCAATGTAACAGTGTCTCTGGAAAGTCACTAAAAGCTACTCATGGAGGTAAAGAGGGAAATATCCCTAATTATGTAAACTCTATGGAAGTAAAACTTCTAGCAGAGAAGACTATGCTCTGGCATCATAGGTTAGGCCACATAGGAGAAAAAGGTCTAAAAACCTTGAAGAACAAAAAATTGGTTGAGGGGCTTGAAGACTATAATCTCGAATTTGAATTCTGTGAGCATTGTATATATGGAAAGCAACACTGTGTTTCTTTTTATTCCAATCCTCATAAATTTTCTAGTTTGCTAGATTATATTCATTTGGATGTGTTTGGTTCAGTGGATGTTCCTTCTTTGTCTAAGTCAAGATACTATGTGTCGTTCATTGATGATTATTCAAGAAGAACATTTGTTAATTTTTTGAAAAGTAAATCAGAAGTGTTCAATCGATTTAAGGAATTTAAGAACCTTGTAGAAAATCAGACTAGAAGAAAAATTAAATTCTTAAGGATTGATAATGGCAATGAATTCTATTCTGATGAATTCAAGAGGTATTGCAAAGACCATGGGATTAAAATAAATAAGACTACACCTTATACTCCACAGCAAAATGGATTTGCAGAAAGGTTCAATAGGACAGTGATGGAGAGAGCAGTCACCTAGAATGTGGTACCATAAATTTGATACTTTTGTATTATCTTTGGGATTTGTGAGATCAAAATCTGATCACTGTGTATATTATAAAGCTGAAAGTGATCAAGTGCTTATTATTTCTCTTTATGTTGATGATATGTTGTTCATAGGCAATAGTAAGCTATTGATTTATGATATTAAGTCTCAGTTGTCTGCTAAGTTTGAAATAAAGGATCTTGGTGCACCAAGGTATATTATGGGGATGGAGATAACAAGGGACATGAAGAATAGAAAACTATGGCTCAATCAAAGTAAGCATATCAGGATACTTTTGAAGTTAAAGTATTTATATAACTTACCATAGCTGATTACAGAGGTCAAGATGGTTCAGAGACAAAATGAATGTGCCAAGGCTTTGGATGAAGGTGTTTTGATCCAATAGTGAATTCTTCTCCCCTTTTGAGTAAGTTTTCCTTTTTTGTATGATGGTTTGAGAAAGATTGGCCAAGGTTATATTCTTAAAAGTGTTTTTCAACACTTTCCCATGGAGTCACCAGATGTTGTGACCTTTTCACACATCACCCCATTCAAAATGGGGACCCCCTAATTTTTGCTCCATTCTGGTCTTTTGGCTTGGGTCTTTCAGTCTATCTCTATCTATTCTTTTCGTCTGGTGGTGTACTTATCATTTGACCTAGATTTGAATTTTGGCTAAGTCTAGAGGGCTTTTTGATGAATTAGGGTTTACATTCTTTAGAAAAATTTGAGGTCAAATTGAGTTGGCTAGTCGAGTTCTAAGCTTAGCACTGCTGTTAAGATGCTTCGGGTAGGCTCCCACTAAATTTTCACTGAATTCTGATAACTTGCTATTTTTAGTAAGTACCAGTTTGAGGCCTATTTTTCTTAGGATTTTCAAATTCTGACAATCGCACTGTACTTAGAACATTGTGAGCTACCTGCTTGCAAAATTTGAGCTGAATCAAACAACTTACTATTTTTAGCAGTCTTACCTTCGAGGACCACTTTTGGGGTTTGCATGTGGGCCTTTCATATGCATGTCTGAAGATTCTTTGTGGGTTTTTTGAGACCTTCACAATGATATAGCATGAAAAATGAGATGACGACTTTCAATGACTCAGGCTTCAGAGGCTATTTTTAGGGTTTGCATGCAATACTTTTTAGTGCATGCCAGTATAATCTTTCTGGGTTTTTTGAGAGCTTCACGACAAGGTAACATGCAAGTGGGGTTGGTCACTTTTCCTGAACTTGCTATTTTTAGCCAGTGCTTGCATGTTGATCTTTTTTCTAGGTTTTTCTGGGTTTTTTAAAATCTCTAAGGAAGTGTGACATGCAGACTCATCCGATAGCTAGTTGGTCACTTTTTCAACCACTTACTATTTTTGTTGGTTCACTTCGATAGCTGCCCAACACTTCAGAATCATGAACTTGATGACATGCAATAGAAACGAAGTCAAATAGAGGTCATTTCAGGCACATGTAAGAGGAATTAGGGTGTCAAGTTATAGGACCCAAAATGAAGGGTCAAACACCAAAATTTTCAAAAACCAGTGTATCCTATCTCGATCAACATCTTTCTAGGAGCTCGCTAGTAAAATTTGAAGGCAATCAGAACACTTACTATTTATAGTAAGCCACTTTTGAAACATGCTATAAATAGTAGGTCAGCATCAACCGCTAGTGTGAATGGGAAAGTCTACCGATGAGGGTCACGACATTCAAATTTCAAGTCAAACAGAGTTGTGGAAGTCTCAAAATCAGGTAGTTGCTATAAATAGAAAACCACTTCCAAAAACATGCTATAAATAGCAGGTTGGTACAAGGCATCAGTATGAACAAGTAAAGCAAGTGACGAGGGACCCATGGCATGAATTTCAGATCAAACAGAATTGTAGAGGTTTGAAAATCAAGCACTTACTATTTTTAGCAAGCTTGTGTAGAGGAATTAGGGTTTCCTAAAATGTAGGGCGAAACACAATAGTCACATAGAAGCAGTATCCAGTCACATTTGACATCCTTCAGGTAGTCAACACACAAAATTTGAGCTCATTCTGAACAGTTACTATTTTTACTAAGTTACTAAAAAATAGTAAAGGTATGTTAGCATCAGGCACAAACAACTCAATCGTGTCATGAAGTTCGAAGCAAGGAGAAAATCCAACCTTTCGGAGCTAGAAATCAGCTTGAAATTCAAAAATTTAGGAACTTTCTAAAAATAGAAAGCTAGGGCAAGCTGAGGGCAACGTGAACCGACCACTTCAAATCAGATGAAAACTTTCAAATTTATCCAAGTTTGAGAAAATGAAAGCTCCAGCATCAAAATCTGCCCTTGAAGCTGAAGATGGATGAACATTTTTCTAAGTCATCAAAATTTGAAGCAGGGACCTCTATATGGGCCCTTGAAGCTGGAGATGGCATGGAAATCTTACTAAGTACTTCAAACTTGAAGCTGACCCCCTCATATGCACCCTAAGTAAGGATGGGAGTTGAATTTTTTCTAAGTATGCAAAATTTGGAGTAGCCCCCCTTGAATGTGCCTTTGACTTGAGAGGAGTTGGAAAAATATTCGAAGTACTTCAAATTTGAAGCTCAAGGCCTCATATGCATCCTAGCAAGGAAAAAGGGTAAGGATTTCACTAAGTGTTCTAAATTTGAAGCACACCCTCCTATATGCACCTTAAGATGAAGAGGATTCCTTGAGAAATTCCTATGGCAATGAAACTTGGAGTAGACACCCTCATTTTCTCCTTGAACTTTAAAGAGGAGAACTTAAAATTTTCTAAGGCAAGTGTTGTAAACTAAAAGCTCTAGGGATCATATGCACCCAACTAGGAGAGAAGGTCTTCAAAATTTTCTAAGGCATTTAAATTAGAACCTTGACACTCCATATGCACCTTTAAAGAGGAAAGGGGAAGCCTTGAAATTTTTCTAAGGCATCAAGATTTCAAGCCACACATGTGAAATGCGCCTCACCTTGCATGGATACTTGGAATTTTTTCTAAGTGTTTCTAACTTAAAGCTACCACCCCCAAATGCGCCTAGCCAAAGAGAGGCATGTGAAAATATTTTCAAGAATTAAAAAGCAAAAACTTGAGGGGTGAAATGCGCCCAACTTTGGAGAAGAGTTGAAAATGTTTCTAACATGTATAAATTAAAAGTGAGACCCCCTATGTGCACCTAAGGTAAAGAGGGTGAATTAAATATTCTAAGGGGTTGCAAGTTGAAAGCTCACCCATAGAAATGCACCTTCGCCGGAGAAGCTAAGTTAAAAAGTTGAATAAGTGTTGACAATTGAAAGTAAAAGCTCCCAAATGTGCCCAGCCTTGAAGACATGAATATTGAAATTTTCTTAAGGAAAATAAACTCCAAGCTTGAGGGGTCATATGTGCCTAAAAAGCTAGGTGAAAGATAAAATATTTCTAAGTGTGAAACTTGAAGCTTGACCTCCTATATGTGCCCTTGAAGAGGAAGTCAATGATTTTTTTAAGGGAAGCAAATTGAAAGCTTCTACCAAGGATGACACTGACCCAACAATAGAGATGGAAAAGCTCCTTAATAGAATAAGTAGGTCACCTAAGATGAAGAGAGCCAGAAATTACTCCAGGATGGAAACAGATGAGGCCGGTTCTCGCACTCTCCATGTTGTGGTTCAGAGGGAAGAATGTGATCTTGGTGATGTAATGCCAGAAAATTACATGGTCACTAAAATTGAATTGGAGCACCCTACTAAAGCACAAGTGATCGAGGAGGCTGAAAACTCCTACTAAGCATTGAAAGATAGGCTGTTTTGAAAAGGAGAGAAATTTAAGAGGCTGAAAAGGGAACATAAGGTGTTGGTTGGGTATGTGTGGCATCTAGCACATCCATGTGCTTAGGAGAACCCAACGGTGGAACTTCTAGCTGAGCTTCCACGAGAGTCAATTGGCAAGCTCGAAGAGATGAAGAAGGCCATTCAAGAGGGAGATAAGTGGATTGAAGGTGTTCATGTTGAGGCTGAGAGATTCATTGTAGATCTTGCCTCCTCTTTCCAACATGCTTCCAGTATCCTCTCTCGTTTGGAGAAAATAGAGTAGGCATGGAATGATACCCATATATTTCAGGATAAGACTATTCCTCACTTGGCTACTCTGATGCGCATGCCAATGCAGACTTTGGTTGAAGAAGGGGTGATTCAAGCAAGAGATAGATATGATTTTCCAGGCTGGTATTTTTTTGCATTCACTGGCCGAGGCTTCTTTGACACAACAAAGACGGAGTCTGACAAGATTAGGAATGCTATAGGAAATATTCAAGAAGGCATCCTCAATATGTTGGAGGCATTATTCATGAAATGACTAACTCTCGAGGAGGTGGTAGTAGATGGATTGAAGGGAAAATCGTAGCCATTCTTCTCTAAGATGAGAGTATTCACTCAGGTGGACTTTGAAAATGTCTCCACATTCTTAGCCATTATTCAGAGCACGTAGGAATCCATTGAGGCCTGGAGAAAATATTGCATCTGGTAGGAGCAAACGATTGCTATCCTCGAGTACTAGCTTAATCTTACTCTGGCTATTTCTGAGGAATAAGTTGATGGAGTGCTAGCCCGGTTCATTGCCTTCACAGTCAGGGAGAAGAAAAATGGGAACAAGATCCTAGACGAGAATCTTTTGGAAGGATAGTGGGCATAATTGCCCATAGTTGTCAAAGGAGGAATCTGCTATTTTTGTGCTCATTAATTATGCCACTCCACCTTCTGGTTGTTTTTATAGTAGAATCTAGTCTAGGGCTGATGTGGCTTAATTTGAGCTGTCCATTGTAATTTGATCTGGACTGTCCATTGAGATTGGCCAACTATATAAAGGGGACTCCCCTCATTTGTACATTATTAGTTTAGAGAATGGACATTCTGATAGAGCATAGAGAGACAATTTATAGTTAGCATAGTTTCATTGCATAGCATAGTTTGAAGGAGAAGGAAATTTTTCCTTTGAGAGATTTGTAAGGAATTGTTGCAAAGACTATCATAATAAAAAGAGTTTCATTGATGGTCAATTTTTCTTTTTTTATGAGTAGTTAACAAGATTTATTTTCCCTTCAACTTCAAATAGGATTAAAACTTAAGTGAATTTTCATTTTCATGCAGGTAGTTAGTTGTGGGTGGTTTTTTTTATTTAAGTGAGCTTTGTTTAATCCATACCACTAGCAAGCTTACTGATGGTATGTTTTCCCTGCTTGGTCAACTGGAATACTTTTCAGACTTAACTTTGATTGTGATTCACATGTTTGTATGCATCATCTTTATGGTATTTGCATTGTTGATTCATAATCTAAATGACTTTCATTGCTCCTTTGAAGATTGCACCAACTTTGTTGAAGTTATCCAAGTCGAGGCAAGACAAAGTTCGATTAAAGTTTACTGAATTCAAGCTCAATGCCTCTTACACTTAGACTAGGACATTATTTTCTAAGCCCCGTAGCCATTCAATTCAATACAATCCCGGTTAGTTTTAGGAAAATTCATACCTCATCGACAAATCATTTGCAACACACAAAAAGTCCCTTCCAATCATTAACCTTCTATCATCTGCAAACCTGAACAATTGTGTAAGTCCCCTCGTGTAAACAACAAATCACAACAAATTGACTAATGGTATTCCATAGCATTTTTGGAACCTTGGATTTGAACATATGATCTTTCTAGAAATCTTAGCGTATGGAATTCTTTGATCAAGAAAGAATGGAGTAGCCTTCAGATACTTTGTTCTGCTAATTGGTGCGGTCACAAAAATCACATCAACATGACCCTTTGTCTTGATTTTCAGATTTTATTGTGAAGTGTTGGATTTTTCCCAAGCAAATTTCCCCTCCTTGGGTTGTACCACTTAAATCAACTTTGGAATTTATGCAAGAAAAAAAAATAGCTATGAGTGTGGCGTTTCTTCATTGGGAATAAGGTTCCATCATCTCTAGAGTCTAGTGCATTCTGTTTCATGCATTTTGGGTAAGTGTAGAGTTATTTGTGAGAATTTTATTGAATTGCAAGTTTGCTGGTTTGTGCATTTATAGTCCTTGTTTAGTCATATCAAATTGTAGGAGTTAATTAATTGAGTGGGAAATTGATTCTAAGGGGTCTTGTGAGCATTGGAGAGTTGTTAAACATTATTGCAGCATTAATAGCCTCCTAATCTTTTGTTCTTATTCGATACTCCATTTCATTGTAAGTTGAACAGTAGTACTATCAGCATTCTTACTTTCATTCTTATTTTACTTTCTTGTACTACCCGTTGAATAAGTGGAATAGGCTAGCTTGCTACCTATTTACTTTCTATAATGCACTATACATCATGTTGCTGATCACTTGAGTTGTCGCCAAATTCATGGATCCTCTAACCATATGCTCTCCCCTCCTCCCACATCGATTCTTAGGGCACATTCTTGGTTAGAGGTACTTTCTGTTCAACTAGCTCATAGGGATCCTTTGACCATATGCTCACCCCTCCTCCCACATCGAGTCTTAGGGAACATTCTTGGTTAGAGTTAGTTTTAGTTCAGGATCCTCTAACCATATGCTAGTACCTTGCCAAACATTGGGGATCCCGGTACACATTCTTGGTTAGAGTTACTTTCCACATCATTTTGGTTTTAGAGCTAACCTTAACAGGTGCATGTTGCATTGTAACCACTATCAATTTTTTTAGAAAAAATTGGTTGGCTTATGATAATGGTATCAAATCCATGATCCTGCCAACATGTGCCCTACAGTGATTCAGTTGATAGATGAGTGATAGAGATTGCATATACTACACCAGAAGTTAGGCTAGAAATCAGCACTCATAGTTTCTACCAGTGCCAGAAGCAGATACTTTCTTAGAGGTTTTGAGAGAAACAAGGAAGGAAGTAGATACCGGTAGAGTAGTTGAGAACATGTCAGACAGTCATAAACAGACCATGGATGAGAGAGAGGATAGGATGGAGCAGAAGTTTTTGGGATGGTTTATATGATGTCTAGATTGCTTGCAAGAATGGATCAGCAAGCTGCTTGGAATCAGACTCCTACTCAAAACCATGCTATTGGAGAAACTAGCAAAGTCAATGGGAACAATGGCAATGGGAGAGATAGAACTGTCGGCCAATAGGAGGCCACCTCAAGAGGATCAGCTTCAAGGCTACTTTTCCCCACATTCACTCTGAGGGAAGAACCACAAGTTGAGGCTACCCCTAACCTTGCAGATGATGCAAGGTAGGCCTACATGGAGTACACCACATTACCTCCCAACCTTATAGACCAATGGACCCTTGATCAATTCATGAACCATAGGAGCAGAAGGAATGGAGGAAGATTTGACAATCGAGTTCATGTGGCTCCTAGAACCGGCTATCAATAAGCTCTTGGGAAGGTGTCCTTGGTTCACTTTGATGGAAGTGATAAATGCTCATCAAGTTCATGGGTTCAAAAGATGGAAAACTACCTCTCATTACGTCCCATGCCAGAAGAAGATGCCTTCAAGTTTGCAATACTGCATTCAATGGAGTTGCCCATGAATATTGGTATCATGGTTTGGTCACTCTTGGCCACAACCTTATTCGAACCTATGATGAATTCACCAATAAGCTGATTGAAAGGCTTGACACTAATGATCCTGAGGTGAAGTTTCACGAGCTTGCACAATTGAAGCATCATGGCTCTTTGGATGCGTACATAGCTGATTTTCAAAGGATTTCTGTGCTGGTTCCCAACATCATTGAAAGGAGGTTGGTAGTGTTGTTTTCTAAAGGATTGGTTGAACCTTTGAAAGGGTGGGTTAAGGCTTTTGATCCACCAAGTATTGAAGAAGTAATCAAAAAAGCCTGAAGTATGGAGTTGTTAGCCCCTAGGCCAAATTTTTTGCCCAAGCCCTTTGGTCACAAGAAAGATAAGAAGCATTCTTCAAATCAGCACAAGAAGTATCCTCCAAGGCTATTAGAAGAGCTCTGTGAACAATTGAGAAAAGATGGTGTGTGCTACAGTTGTCGTGAGCCTTGGTTCAAGGGTCACTGATGCTATGGAAAGGGAAAATCACATCACATGGAGGCCTATTCTGATTTGGATCATAATCTGATATGTTTGATCAGTAGTCTTATTTTTGAGACAATGATGAAGAAAAGGGTCCAGAAGAGTCTGAACATGAGCAAGAAGTTGGGGCCCCAATTTATCAACTCTCCAGTTTCCAAAAGAATGAGTCTTTCAAGGTTCAAGGTGTGATTGGAGGACATCGAATTTTTTCTTTGATAGACACTGGAGTAACACACAACTTCATTGATGAAAAGGTGGTTGCAAAGAGAGGGTTGAAAACTGAAGAATTTGAAGGCTTCAAGGTCATGGTGGCATATGGGTTCCAAATCTCTTGCAATCAGAAAGTTGCCAACATGTCTTTGTAATTGGGAAACCATGAGGTCAAAGATGATTTCTATGTTGTAAGTGTTGGAGATACGGATGTTGTTCTTGGCATTCAATGGTTGCGTTCTCTTGGAGAGATCTCCCTAAATTTGCAAACAATGGATCTCAAGTTCCTATTAGTTAGGAAGAAGGTGGTGCTAAGAGGGATGTCAAATGGAGGTCCCTGAATTGTGTCATTCAAAAGAATGGAGAGGCTGATCCAGAATGATCAAGCTACATGGGTTGCTGAATGTATGGTTCTTCTAGCTGGCCCAATTGAAACAAAGAGAGAATATCCTCCATATATTCAGTCCTTGCTCACCAAGAAGATTAAGGTGTTTGTTGATCTACCTCTTGGGACGCCTCCTAATAGTGGAACCAAACATGTCATTGAGCTCAAACAAGGGGCCAAACCAGTCATCACAATGCCCTATAGATACCCAAAGAAGTAGAAAGATGAGATTGAGAAGAACATAAGAGAACTCTTGGAGTTGGGGTTCATTCCTCCAAGCAAGAGCCCTTTTGCTTCAACTATTGTTCTTGTGAAGAAAAAAGATGGCACCATCCGCATGTGTGTGGATTATCATGCTTTGAATCAAAGCACCATCAAGAATAGATACCCCATTCCCAAAATTGATGAGCTCATTGATGAGCTACATGGAGCTAACTTCTTTTCAAAAATTGATTTGAGGTCGGGGTAATACCAAATTCGTATGAGAGGAGCCGATGTTGAGAAAATGGCATTCTAGTGCCACTATGGTCATTTCAAGTTTTTAGTCATGCCTTTTGGGTTGACTAACGCTCCCGCTACCTTCTAGTCTTGTATGAACCAAATATTTTAGAAGCAGATGAGAAAGTTTGTGTTAGTCTTTTTTGATGATATTCTCATTTTCAGCAAGACGTGGGAAGAACATCTCAAGCACTTGGAGGAGGTGCTTAGCATCCTTGAGTCAGAAATCTTGTATGCCAAAGATTCCAAATGTGAATTTAGAATGAAATAGTTTCTCTACCTTGGCCACATAATCAATGCTGAAGGGGTAAAGGTTGATCTAGAAAAGATTAAGGCCATAGTTGATTGGCCAACTCTAGAAAACTTGACTCAATTGAAGGGGTTTTTAGGCCTTTATGATTTTTATAGAGGTTTTGTGAAGGGCTACTATCAAATTGCTGCCCCCCTCACGGATCTCACTAAGAAAGGAGCCTTCGAATGGTCAAAAAAAGCACAAGGTGTCTTTGAGAAGTTCAAGAAGATTATGAGTTATTGTCCAGTTTCATCCCTTCCTGACTTCTCCAAACCTTTTGAGCTACAATGTGATGCTTTAGGGGAAGGTGTTGGTGCCATTTTGATGTAAGAAAAACATCCAATTGTGTTTGAGAGAAAAAAGCTAAGAGGTGTTGAAAGGTCATACTCCATCTATGACAAGGAAATGCTTGCAATCATACATGCATTAGCTAAGTTTCGATAGTACTTGGTGGGGAGCAAGTTTGTTGTCAAGACCAATCATAATAGCCTCAAGAACTTCATGCATCAAAAGGACTTGAACGAAAAGGAAACAAAAGTGGGTGAGTAAGCTTCAAGCTTACGACTTTGACATTGAGTATGTCAAGGGAAAGAATAACATTGTGGCCAATGCTTTCTCTCGAAGACCTCATTTGAGCTCATTGTGTGAGCTTACTATTGATTGGAAGAAGATGTTGTTTTTTGACTATTCCAAAAATTAGTTTGTAACTAGCATTATAGAAGGTACTTTTCATGATGAAAGGTACAAGGTAGTTGATGGGTTGATACACTACAAAGGGAGGATCTTCTTGGTGGCCGATTCTAAGCTTAAAAAAGAATATTTTGTAGAATTTCCATGGCATCCCACATACCGGTCATCAAGGTTATTTCAAGACCTATAGGAAGATTAGAGAAAGGTTTTCTTGGAAGGGGATGAAAGAAGAAGTCCAACACTACATCAAGGAGTGTCTCATTTTCCAAAAGAATAAGAATGAGAATTATCTTCTAGCTAGTTTGAGGCAACCTCTTCCTATTCCCGATCAAAAGTGGGAAAGCATATCGATGGACCTCATCACAAGGTTTCCAAAAACTCAAGGCAAAGATTGTATCTATGTTGTGGTGGATAGGTTAACAAAATTTTCTCATTTATTTTCCATTGCTAGTACATTTTCAGCAGCTCAAGTGGTAGATTTGTTTTTCCATGAGGGGTTTAGACTGCATGGGTTGCCGAAGAGCATTGTGAGCAATAGGGACAACAATTTCCTAAGCATATTTTGGCAAGAGGTCTTCAAGTTGAGTGGTACAATTCTCACTCCAAGCACTAGCTATCACCCTCAAACTAATGGACAAATGAAGATTGTTAACAAGTGGTTGGAGGGCTATATTAGAACCCATGTTTCGGAGTAGAAAAAATCTTGGGTGTGTTGGCTTCACTTAGGAGAATATTGCTACAATTCATCTTTTCACATGTCCATCAAGATGTCTCCTTTCACGACTTTATATGGTTACGAAGCTCCTAGCTTTGCTGATTTGGTGTTTGGTGATAGCAAAGCCCCTCAAGCCAAGGATTTGTTGTAGAAAAGTCAAGATATCTTGAAGTCCTTGAAGAACAATCTTTAAATGGCACAAAATCAGTAGAAGATTTATGTTGATCAACAGCGTATTGAGCATTCATTTGAGGTTGGATACATGGTTTACCTTTGACTTCAGCCTTACAGATAGTCTACTCTCAAGAAGAGTGGAACTGAGAAGCTCAAACCTCACTTCTATGGGACATTCAAAGTCATTAGAAAGATTGGAGTAGTGGCTTATGAGTTGAAGCTACCAGCAAGTATCAAGGTTCACAATGTCTTCCATGTGTCTCGCCTCAAGAAGGCGCTTGGACACAATGTTCTTGCTTCATCATATTTTCCTCCCTTGGACAAAGGACAGTTGGTTGTAGTTCTAGAGGAGATCATTGATTCTAGAAAGCGTTCTTTGAGGAGAACAATCAAAGAATACTTGGTGAAGTGGAAGAACTTTCCTTTGGAGGATGCAACTTGGGAGAATGAGGAGATTATGTAGCATCCAGACTTGCGATTGCTTGAGGACAAGAAATCTTGGGGAGGGCGGACTGTAATGTCCCCTTCTCAACAATTATCAGTTCAATTGATCATTGGCCTATTCCAGAGACCCGTAGGCTACTTAGAGGGAAAAAATTAGGGTTTCTTATTTTCTAGGGGTTGTTGCTTGAAGTTTGGAGATTGGTTTGCAGATTCTTTCTAGGTTTCCAGAGAGCTTCACAGTGGTATGACATGCATAGTGATCCACGAAACTTCATGAATTTGATATTTTTAGTAAATTCTATTTCTAGCAATGGTCCTATTGGCTTCAGTGCAGTTGGCTCTCTTCTCCAGCCAGTTCAGTTAGTATTGTGGCTTTTTTCCTTTTGATGCATTTTTTGGAGAAATAAGATAATTCAATTATAATAATGTTATATTTTAATGTTATATCACCTTGGCCTAGCTTCATGATTTGAAGTTGTTCTGAAAAGGGGACTTCAAGGGTGGATGCCTCATCAGGAGGTGATTAAATATTTTCTAAGGTCAAGAAATATGCTTGGAGAAGTGGGACACCTACTTGAAGAGAAGGTTATTTTTAAATTGAATTCAAATGTTTCCTTGAAAAAGGGGATGCCATCTTTGGAGGGAAAAGAAGCAAATTCAAATTTGAAAATAAGTTCCCTTCTTGAAGCTTCTAGAAAATTCTTCTCAAGTTTATAAAAGGAGGCCTCTGCTCTTCATTTCATCATCTCTTGTCTACCATATTGTTATTCTCTTGGATTGTTTTCAGGAAAAGCTTCGAGGAAAGCATACCTCCTAACACTTGGCTCAACTTCTTGCCTAAAAGATAGCAACTAGTTGAGAGTTAGATTGTAGTTGGGTTTTCTAGCATTGTAATTGAGTTTCTTGCATTGTGTAGTGTTGGTGTAACAACTAACACCTCCGGAGTGCAAATTGGTACAGACAGCTATGCACACTATGCAATGAGTACTCTTCAAATTAGGAGGGGAAGCTCCCTCATTGGTGATGACAAAAATTATGAAAAGTAAACTAAACTATATCCTATCTTTTTGTCTCAACTGTAATAGGCACAAGGTTTTTGAGAAAATTCGAACATTGCAGCTAAGTATTTTATGGTTTCACAAACTTAACTACAACTACAAAACTAAGTCTTATACTATCTAATTCCACCAAGAAAGTAGAGAATGAGGAAATAGAGCAGGGATGATTATTTAGATGATAATTTGGGCATAGGTTCACAACGTGAAGGCAAGGTGGCACAACTATCTGCTTGTCTGAATAGGCTTATTACTCACACACATCACATGATAAACCAAGTATAGATTCTCAACTTGAAGGAAAGGTGGCACAGCTATCAGCGCAATCTGAATAGGTTTATTAAACATAAAACATAAAGGATAGCCAATTAAGACAGTAAATTGCATAGTCGAGACACATATATAATTTATGATTGAACTAGCCACTATATCTAACTAAGGCAAGCATTCACCATAATAATTTCATGAAACCCAAATGGCGTAACAATTCATTATCACAATAAACACTCATGAATAGATACAAAATGAGCATTATTAAAGGGAAGGTAGGCACAACATATATTTCTCTCTTGTGTAAAAGTTATGTACAAATGAGCATAACCTCTTATTTATAGACATCCAAGGTACAGGGAACCCTAAAATCACCTTGATTCAACTACAGTCTTGCAATGCATGCAAGATTTATTGCTAAACCCTAATAAAGAAAACTATACAGTTAAATGGAAAGCTACCATCAGTTAACCAATACAACTAATCTAATTGGACAATGTGCAAGCATGCACATCCTTATTGAAAGAAAAGTTAACTAGAATACTATCATCAGTTAATGTAAACCCTAACCCTAAGTCCATGTGAAGGGTGATAATCCCAAGAAAGACATGAGTGAGCTATGGAACAACAAGTTAACTAAGAAAGAAGTGTCGAGTTAACTACTACGTCTGATGTCTATATTGAGAGGTAGGAACTAAAGTCTACTAGTTGTGATCTCAAATGACTAACCCCTCCATGAGGTTAGTGACAGCATCACTATCTGGACCACTAATACTTTGCTGAAGTATGCTATGTTTGTGCAACATGTCCTCATTTGTTGTATTTTGACACTGAAGCTTGCCTCTGCTCTTGCTTCATCGAATAATACTGACATGACTATAAGCTGATTAATCTTACATCCATCAGCCTCCCCACTGAAAAATGCTATGAATAAGTGCACAAAGCTCTAATTGTACATTAGTGAGCTCAACATATGCACCACCCTCAATCTGATGATGGCACAATATGCGAGAAATAAAGGTTCTCATAGACTGGAGTGTGCTAGTAATGTGCATTCTACACTCAACCAACTCAAATGCCATTGTTTCTTCTATCTTTGCCTTGAAAACTAACTGTGTTTTCCAAGAGTAAATAGCCTCTTTATCCTGTACATCTATGACTGTCTCACATGCCACACTCATGTGAGAAATCATAATCTCATCCCGAGGTCATCAATCACCATGTCTCACTCCTCATCTTGGAGACGTAGATGGAGCTCACATGCATTGTACTACAACTAGTATAGCTCTATAAGCACTGAGTGGCCTCTAGTAATGAACTCCTCCCAATCCTCCAAATGCTTATCATATGCAACTAAGTGATCAAGCTGAACTTGTTCTATTGGTGGCTCTAGCATTAGTGGGAGTGTGGTAGTGACATCTGACCTGTGTACAAGGTTAGAAATATACTAACGTAGTTGCTTGATTTCAGTCTTGAGGGTTGCCTTATCTTCTCCATCCTTCAACATCCTATCCCTGGCATTGTCTGTAGCAACCTATAGGAGATCAACTTGCGTCTAGCAAGTGCTACAACCAAGGTTGACTATGATCACCTCAAAATCTTGAACCTCAACTGCATTAAGACTCTTCCCCTCTAGAGGTATTGAGGTCTCTATGACGATCTCCATATCAGCATTCCTCTCTATGTGGACTTGTTTCTTGACCCTATTGTCAGGTGCATCCTGGTAAACATGGTCAAAATTAGAATGATTAGGGATGTAGGATGGCTTCCTCCTCTTCCTCCCAAGCTAAGTCTCAATCCAAGACTGGTCTCGACTAATTTCGTTGGAAGGATTTGTACTAGCAATGAGAGGCTCTGATGTGAGTGAATATGTAGAGGAGTTGTTGCATGGTGGAGAATCCAAGTCCAAATCAGTGTGAATTGGAACTGGAGATTGCTCAGATATCGGTGATGAAATACGTGGTGGAACTTTAGGTTCTAGAAAACACTGAACTGGCCTCTAAACTAGCTATGTGCATGTTTCAATGGCAAGTGCCTTCCCCATTGAGTTATTGGGCACTTGACTTTTCTTTTTAGGAGGATCACTCCTCTTCTTCTACTTGGGTTTTGACAAGGAAGGTAATGAAGGATCCACCAATGGCGGCTCTACTTTGGGCATGTATCCCCCTGGTCTTCTTGTTTTCGAGGTAAAGCATATTGTTCTGGATAACTTTGCTTGACCTCTCCTTTACTAATGAATAATCTTTGGCATACCAATCAACTATAGGAAACGGTTGGGTGTCAACCTGCTCTCTGAAAAATTGAGGAAGTGTATCTCCCTCATCATCTGATAAACCTCTCACATCCTTTACTAAGAAGATAGATACTGGGTGTCAACCTACTCTCTAAAAAATTGAGGAAGTGTATCTCCCTCATCATCTGATAAACCTCTCACATCCTCTACTAAGAAGACAAATATCTACAAGAGAGAAAACCTATCATAGCTTTGTCTGCATACCTCAAAATCATCCTCACAATTCACCCAAAAGTCTTCCATAGTAGGTTTGTGATATGAATGACCACCAAGGCAAGCTATGTAATAACCCAAAGGGTTATAGGTGTGAGTTTCGATGGAATATTTTAGTTTTCAATTTTCTAACTCCTAACTTGTAGCTTTAGCATCAACCGCTATCCTACACCAATAGATTATGATCTGCATGGGAAAGTTGGCAACTTCCTTATTCTTGTGACAAAAATGATGATGAAAATCATGTAACTGCCTCAAGAACTCCATGAAAACTATCCTATCTGAAGGATAGTGTGGAAGCATGGTTGGATTTCTTGTAAATCCATATACTCAAAAGTAGGTGTATGTTGGGAACTGAATAAACCAGTCTGCCCAATATGTCGTTGCTACTCTAGCAACTGCCGAGATATGTGTTGTGACCTTTTCACACATTGCCCCATTGCAAATGGGGACCCCCTAATTTTTGCTTCGTTTAGGTCTTTTGGCATGATTTTGGTTGGTTTTCCTGTTGTATCTCTCTTGTTCTCTCTATCTTTCAGGGGATGTGCTGGTCTGAATTGAAATTTTGGCTAAGTCTGGAAATTAGGGTTTACTTTCTTCATGCCAATTCAAAGTCAAATTGAGAAAGTGAATTGAAATCTTAGCTTGACACTGCGTTCAGAACACCTTAAGTTGTTTCCCTGCAAATTTTAAGCTGAATCTGACAACTTGCTATTTTTTGCAGTCTTGACTTCAAAGGTCAATTTTAGGGTTCGCATGTGTTCTTTTTCAACGCATGTCTAGATATTCTTTGTGGGTTTTTTGGGAGCTTTGCAATGATGCAACATGCAAGCTCTGATAAGGACTTTCAACAATACTTCCTTCAAGAGAAAATTTTAGGGTTTGCATGCGGGATTTTTTAGTGCATGTCAAGATATTCTTTATGGGTTTTTTGAGAGCTACGCAATGAGGTAACATGCAAGTAGAGTTGATCATTTTTCAGAAACTTACTATTTTTAGCTAGTGCTCGCATGCAAACCAATTTATTGGGTTTTTCTAGGTTTTTTGAGATCTCTCAGGTAGTGTGACATGCAAACTCATTTGGTGAGTGGCTGGTTACTTTTTTAGACACTTACTATTTTTAGCAGGATCACTCCAACAGCTCCCCAAAATGAGCTCAAATGGAGGTCATTTGAGCCACATGCAAGTTAGAATAGGGTTTCCAACTTCAAGACTCAAAATGAGGGGAAAAACTCTAGAATCTCTGAAAACTGATCTATCCCATCACGATCAACATCCTTCAAGCAATCCATTGATGAAATTTGAACATAATCTGATTACTTACTATTTATAGTAAGTTGCTCTAGGAATGGGCTATAAATAGTAGGTCAGCATGAGGCACAAGTGTGAGTAGGTCAGTTAACCCATGAGGACCCCATGGAGAAAATTTCATGTCAAACAAAGTTGCAAAAGTTCTAAAATCAAGCAATTACTATAAATAGTAGGTCAACACAGATGATACATGTGAACACGACAATTACATCATGAGCATTAGGGTCAGCCAAAATTAGGTCTTGAAAATGTTTAAAATCCATGGAGATCATAAGAGCATTGGAACTTACTAATAATAGAAAGCTAGGTAGGAGGCATAAAAAAATGTTGTCTAAATATGAAACTAGCAAAGCATACCTCCAAATGTCCCCAACTTGGAAAGGCATGAAAAGTTCCTCCTCCACCCCTAGAATGTGCCTATCTTGAAGAAAGCTAGAGAAAAGCGCCTAAAGGCATGAGAAATTCCTGTTGACCCCGTCAAATGCACCCTGCCTTGAGATGGTGGTGAGAAAATATTCTAAGTGTGACAAATTCTTTCACCACCCATGAAATGTGCCCAAGGAAAGGAAAGAGGGTTGAAAATTTTCTAAGTGTTTCAAAATGGAAGCTAGGCACCTAAAATGTGCCCAAGGTGGTATGGGAGCCTGAAAATTTTCTAAGTAGCAAAAAATGGAAGCACATGGCCTCAAATGTGCCCTTGGTAAAGATGGTGGTGAATGAAAATTTTCCAAGTATTAGAAATTCCTTCTCCAGCCTCCAAATGTGCCCACCACACAAAGGAAAGTTGAAAATTTTCTAAGGCAAGGTTTGAGAAAGTCTCTAGACAGCCCGCCTATGTGGCCACAAACATATGTTTTAATATATCAAGGGGCTCGTATACACTCACTTGGGCTGCTAAACCAGCTAGGCTATCACTTCAGCAGAAGGAGATGACTACCGAAGCTAGGGAGGCTCCACCCATGAAACAATAGTGCACAGAGAATATTATTGGAGAGGGTTCACAAGAACCCACTAGAGGATGAGGACCCATTGATGGCCAGGTACCTAAGGCTAAAGAGGAGTCACTGACGATTTTGGAAACACCATTGACCAGTCAACAGGTATATTTCACTCCTTCTCTTGCATCTCATTCCTTGGTATCTGCCCCTGCCTCACTGGTGACTCCTGCCATAGGTCCTAGCCCTCTACCTTCTACTTTTGGTCCTACTCATTCAGTTGGATTCACCTAGTTTTCACAGGCCCACCCACTCATAATTACTCCTCTGAGTATGCTCACACCTGCTGTTGCCGCTTAGACCTTCCTCGCCTTGCTTTTTGAAGGAATTCCCCCTGTGAGTGCACATTTATTTTCCACTATACTTACAGATCCTCTTCCATTGCAACAAGCTAACACCCCATTAACAACTCCCATTTCCTGACCAATGAGTCTTACGGCTGATTCCCCGATTCAGCCGCTACAAATGACTAGCTCTGTTGTTAGCTCTCAAACCAAACTATGGAATGTGTTGCACTTCTCTCCACAAACTATCACTCTCTAGAAGAAACAAATTCCTGCGCCTATCAAGGTTACCTATCCCTATGCCCTGCCTTTTGGTGCTCCTTTAGCGGGTGGACTAGTTTCATCGCCAGCTGAATTCATAGCACAGATAGATTACAGAAAGGAGGCAAGTACGAATAGAATGAGGAAAAGCAAGGCAAAGAATGAAAATGTTTCTACTGAACCAAGAGTACAAGATCTGTACAATGAGGCCTGAAAATAATTTAAGTTCGCAACCATGTACCCGAGGGTAAGCAAGCATTAGGGAGAAATGCAACCAAAAGACTATGAGATATATGCGGTCAGACTCAACATTAAGGTAGCCTGACCGTAGGATAAAGTTCAAATAATGGAGGAAACACAACGGGTAGTCACTTCCAACTTCCTCAAAATTGGTTGCCAGCTGAAGAAGAAAGATGAGAAGCTCAAGGAAGCCAGGGAAAGGGTTAGTTTTCTGGAAAGGAAGGAAAAATCCTTAGAGGCAAATATTGCCCACATGACTGAAAGGGTGTTGATATCAAAGGATGAGAGGAACAAGCTTCAAGGAAAATTTAGGAAAGAGCCAGGTTACTGACCCTTGCATAATTAAGGAGCTACATAGGAAGAACTAGGAGGTGGAGCAAAATCTACAATAGAAAGATGAAGAGATGGAGAGCCTCCACTTTGAGCATAGTTAGGGGATGGCACAAAAAGGGGAAGAGTTGGAACACCAATAGGCTCAATATGAGCAAAGAATACAAGATAAAGAGGCTGAATTTAAAGGTCTAAAGGCTCAAGTAGAGGAAGAGCTCCGAGAGACAAAGGCTTCTCTAGAAGAGCACTTTGCAAATCACTCCTGAGCCGGGCAGACTTAGAATAAAGAGATGAGCAACTATGTGGAGCAGTTGGCGTTTGAAAGAAGGAAAAAGGTAGAATTTTCCAATGCCATTATTTCAAGAGACGTGGAGATTACCTTGCTTAAAGTCTCTCTCTTGCCTTCCCCTACACAACTTGATATCATTTTGCTGGTTAGGCAATTATACATTTCTCATTGGGAGAAAATTAAAACCTTTTTCCTAACACTCCATCCTACCCTTTGATTTATCAACAAGGCATCAAGGCTCAGTTAGGAGGCCCATGATACGATTGAGCGGTTCTCACAGTTTATCTTGGAGAAGGTTCCTAAGGCAAAAGACCTGCTCAGCAAGCTATACTCCATCTTTGATGAGAACCTTGCTAGGGCAGGTATTGAAGATTGGGATGCTGCTGCTCAAATGACAAAAAAATTCATTTATTTCCACGCCGCTTTCCAGTGCACTAGATGGCATTGGGGAAGTTTCTCTAAGTTAGGAAAGATGGGACTGCCGTCCCCGTTCCTTGAGGATGGCTCTATTGCCATGACTGCACAGATTGCAGAAATTATTGAGGAGAAGCAAAACAACCGAGAGGCTTTTAGGGAGTTCAGCCATCCTCCCATGGTAGCTGACATTGAGGCAATCATTCATCCCCTCTCATAGCTTCTATTTCATATACAAGTAGGGGGCGGTTTACCTGATGTGCTGCCTCACAAGGAAACTATTGATCTACATGGAGCACAAAAGAATTTTCACAACATAATGAAGTCATCCAAGGATGAATGGTCACCTTTGCAGGTGGCTCTTTCCAATCTCTAACTCTATTAGCCCTATGGATAAGGCTCTGGTCTATAGAACCAAAGAAATTTTGGGTCCTCTGTTCCTTTGTCAAAATGCCCCTGTTAGTCACCAAAAGCTATTAAATAAATATTTGAGCAGTTCCCTTCAGTTTTATCTTTTGTATTGAGTGTGCGCCCGCTTGTGCATCATCGAGTTTGCTTGGCTTTTTATCAAAGTTTTGACCTATTGCTATGTGCATCTAATCTTCATAGCTTTGAGTATCGGCATTCCTTTCAGATCTTAGGAAGCTCTGCTATGCTTCCATGTGTTGTAGTTACAGGATGCTTTCATTTCTTATTTCCTTAGGGCCTTGTCAGGTGGTGAAATGCTTCCAAAAAGCCTTCATCCTTAAAAGGTGTTGGTGGGCCCCACATCTTGCTATGTGGCAACTATTCACAAATTTTCAATGTGGGGATGAAATAGCAACCACGGGCAGTGAAATGTTGCCATGCATCTTTTACGCCCGACTGATGGAGCATTCACTCTGTTGTGATAAGGATCTCAGCCCATTCGACTCATGTTGCATTTTCGCAAATCCTCGACAGCGATGGGAGAAAGGTTCATGCGGGTAACGAAAGGCTGCCACATGCCTAACAGCTGATCTGTTATGTGGGTGATAGGTCAGATGAACTAAATAATGCTATTGGTTACTGCTTGTCATAATCATTTGCAACGATGGATGACACTTGTCTAATCAAGCCTGGCTAGGACCACCACCATCATTATAGAAGATGCACCTGTGCCCGAGATGATTGGATGTTGTGTTCCGGCTCGATGTTGTTGTAATGGCCTTGGGAATATTCTACTGGAGGCATCATTGCAGAGGATGGCATGAATCTTTTATGTTACGGCTCTCTAAAGCGGTGGGAGGTTTTCCTACTATTTATACTTTCTCTGTAGAGGAGAAAGGGGTCGACCGAAACTAGAAAAAGTATGTTGGTTTTAGCAAAAGGACACCAGGCCTCTCTTACTATTTTATTTAATTGCAAAACTCTCAGACTGTGCCAATTGTTTGGCCTTTCTATTTTTCATGCTTTTGATCAAACTGTGAACTGTGATTTATATTGTCTTGACAATTCATTTGAAGAACTTCTATATACATTGAATGTAAGTTTTCTTACCTAGACCATGTCTAATGACGCTTCTTGGCAGTAAAAATGTATGCAACACTATTTTATATTAATAAATGAGTTATCTATGCTATAACCTTAAGTATATGATGTTTTGGAACACCACAACACCATTTAGGCCCTTAAATCTATGATTTATCTTGTCTATCATCAAATCTTGGCGAATCGACTTAGGTTAGACTTTGTTTTATTATATTTTTTTTGTTTTCCCTTTCCAAACCCCATTAAATAAGAAGCCAACTTCTCTAAAATTTGGAGGTTACTCAGTTTAGCACAAAAGGTCCCCCTTAAACTGAGTTTCCCGTAAGACTCTGTTACCTCGTCAAATTTTGGCATCAACAGAACCCATCATGGAATGCAAGAGCACAAGAGAGAAAATAGGAACAATCACCAAGAGACACCCCCCCAAATTCACTCAATCAAAGTACCCCCCCCAAATAGATGATTTTGGGAGTTTATAATGTAATGCGTGTACAATAGGCCACTTGCAACTTGGCTAAGTGGACTTATGATTTATAATTTACAACTTGCCACAAATAGGCTGAGAACAAATGAGAACAATGAAGCAAAGACATGAAATCAGATCTATGCAATACAAGTGCCAAATAAGAAAAAACACCATATGCTAAAAGTATTAAATCCACTCAAGATCACTTCAAACTAATTGTAGATTCAAGAAGTAGACAAAAAATCATGCACTTTCAAAAAAAATGGCACCTGAAAAGGAGTTTGTATGTACCTAAACGGAGCCCCAAAATTTGTAGAAATGAGGATTGGACATGTACAATGATGAAAAACTAAAAATTCTGAAAAATCTATCCACCAAAATCAGAAACTAAGCACACAACTATGAAGTACAAAAAAAATGGTCCCAAATAAAAAAAAGTTGCTCAGAAAAAGGAGTTAAAATGAACAAGATATGAGCCTTCAAAGTTGGACTGCAAAATCAAAAACTCCATTGGTGAGGGGGGAAAAATTCTTTTTGCAGGATGAGGTCATTGCTGACACGATGATGATGTTAGAAAAATAGTTGCTTAAATTTGACGGTCACCTGAGCATCAAAAAAACATATTCTCCTTGGGTGGGATATTCTCCTATGACTAAGCTTAAAATTGACAGGTATTTGACCATCACCAGTACTTCAGGTTGAATTTGATGGCCTTGGGGTCATCGCCATCGCTCGTTGCCAATAGCTGGAATATTCGTTCTATGGAAAAAATATTCTCACTAGGTTCTCTGGACAATTGCTTGAATATTCTTTTTATGTCGTCGATGGATATTCTTCCCTTACCACCCAAAAATTTTTTGCCATATTTTTTTGCCAATATGAACAAAGATTGATCGGCCATTTTTTTAAACCTTCACCGGTAAGTTGTAGCGCCGGTTGAATTTTTGTGGAGACCTGCCAAAATTTTAAAATTCCATCAGTAAGTTGTGACACCGGATTTCAATTTTGACCGACCACCGATTGTTGTACAGATTGTTGGATTATTGAAAGGATGTCAGTTTTTATAGCCGTCGGCAATGGAAAGACTATCTCTGGAATTTTAGAGTTGTCGGTTATTGAAAAAGGTTTGCTAGATCTAATAAACTCTATTGGTGAAGACAAACGCCGGCTATTTGAATTTCCCGGTTGGTTCTTAGAGGGACCACGGGGGCCATGGCTAGTAGGCCACGTGGCCCTTGTCGGTTCTTTCATACCTATAGGTACCTACAGAGAGTACTCTATGAAAATTGACCAGCAAAAAATACTTTGTCCCTTTTTATTTTGATTTTTGAATGATGATTTATAAAAACATATTTTTAATTTTACTTTACAAAAAAATACCCCAAATACAATTTTAATGGGGTTTAATTAAAAAAAATTGGCGATATTTTTTCCGAAATATTGAAAAAAAATTACAATGGACAAATTGAAAAAAAAAACAAAAAATTTCAACTGAATTTTTGTAGAACTATAGAAAAATTGAAAACATACCCAAATTAGAAAAAAAAATCAATCTGGGGCTCCCCGTGTCGGATTTCAACAAAATGAAAGGCTATCCTAACTAAAAACAACCTTCTAAATCTGAAATTGAGGTTAGATCTGGTCTACGATGCACCAAAAAAATTTTGCTCCTCAGATTTGTCTCTTGACCACCTTCACATGAACTAAGATCTCCCACCAATGGCTATGCAAAGAACCTCCAACTTCTCTAATACCATGTAATAACTTATGAAAAGAAACAATAGGATACTGAGATCAAAGATAGCACAAAGGAGAGAGAGAAGATGAGAGACTATGATGATTGTATTCTCAATATGCATGAAGATGTACCTTTACAAGTATGTACAAGGCTTGCTTATAAAGGAAAGCTAGGACACAATGAAGGGCCACGAATGAGACAAGTGTCCCAATCATGTGTAGGGTAGGTAGAAAAAAATAATAGATAATTTGATGAAAGGTGGATCACCCACCTAAAGTGGAATTATCATGCCAGGAAAAGTGGAGATAAAAAGGTGATAACTAGATCACACCACAAAGAATGAAATTTCTCCTACACACACTTCCCTAAGTGTCCAACTCATATCTCTCAATGTATACACAAACCTAGATGCAAGATGCAAATAACTAGGTGTCACAAGTGCAACCTATAATGATATGCATTCCCTAAGTAAGCTTAAGTAAAGTGTAATAAGTAAAATACTTATTTACACCAACACAGGGGACCAAATAAGAGAATTGGATCTAGCTGATATCCCAAAGGATATGGAGGATGAAGATACTATTTTGGATCCTAATTATGAAAGAAATAATATTATAGTTTCTCCTCTTCCTTCAATCTAGTGGTCTCAGAAAGAAGTAATATCAATCTAAGAAAGGTTCCAACCAATCCTAGCTAATACAAATGTGTGGTTAGATGGAAGAGATATTCAATTGAAGCCTCTCTTCACTAGATCATAAAATGATTATCAAGTGTAAAAAGTAAGAAATCATAGCTAAGGACCAACATCACAAATGATGCTCCAAGCTCTAGTAGAGCCTGAAAATTCTAAGATCAAATTTATAGTCAAAGGTGGCAAGAAGAAAACTGAGAAATATGCAGAGGAACATGTGCAAGAAGAGGAGCATGTGCAAGAAGAGGAACATGTGCAAGAAGAGGTACATGTGCAAGAAAAGGGGTAGATTAATGAGGAGGATTATGAGTAAACAAAGATGTCCCCTCATGAGAATATTCTTGAGGGACCACCTATCACCTCATCCCCGATTTCCAATGTTGTGTCTATTCCTATTCCTCCTCCTATTATCTCATCTATATCTAATGTCCTTGTTAATGCTCCTCCCTTAGTAACAAGTGTTGTTGCACCTATTGTTTTGAATAATTTTGTGCATTATTCTCCCATCTCAGGTTTATGATTTGAAAGCCCAAGACAAAGTTTAAATAATGTGACTAGTTCTCCTATGTCTTTTCCAAATCTTCCCTCACCATCTTTTGACCTCACGTCACACTATAATTTGATGCATTTCTTGAATGATTTTGTGCAAGTGTTTAGAGATGAAATTCCTAAAGTTATTATAACTAATACCTCTCCCATCATGACTACCACCTTTGTGGATGCAGCTACTACATCCCATTTGATGGCTACACAAACTAAAAAAATCTCACTATTAGAACCATGGTTATCATTGCAACCACCCAAGAGGAGGAAAGAGGCAATTTCTTCAGATGAGCTTGACTTTACATAGATCTCGTCTACCAAGAAAAGAACCAAAAAGAAATAAAAGACTCTTTCCAAGATGATTTTTTTAAAGAAGGTAGTAAGTATGTAGAGATAGCTTAGCCTCCCTCTAACAAAACTTATGAAGAGGTGGATCTTGTATAATACTTTGTTACAAGGGTATAATTGAGTAAGGTGATTCATGATAGTGTGAAGGTGGATGTTTAATAATTTTGGACTCCATCATTGAATAAGTCAAAGTAGTGAGACTTTTTCCTATATCAGCTCTTGGATATCACCTATAAATATGAGAGAGCTCATTTTTAATTTCCACCTTTAATCTTTTTCAATGAAGTGTTGTTAAAATTGTTTCTCAACCTTCAGACTTTGAGTTCAAATTGAAAATATAGATCCATTGATGAAATGAAGGAAAATTTTGATAGTAGACTTTGTGTTGAATCAAAATTGTGAGAATGAGTGATCTTATGTCATTTTTTCTTGATCTTTCTTATTGTTAATGGAATAAGGGATGTTTCTCTATTATGATTGGAAGGGATTTCAAGATCAACTTCATAAACTTTGTGATATATTAATCTCTTGGAATTGTGTGTGTTGAAAGCAATTTTTGGTGAAGAATTATTAATACATTGAGCTTAGAATTGTTCAAAGTTTATGCATGGATCATTGATATTGGTAGTTGAAAGACTTTGTGCTATAACTAGTGATATAGTTACTTTTGAAATTATCTTGGAATCATCGTGGGAAATTAGTTGAATACTTTGTGTTTCAACAAATTTTTCTAAGTTAATTTTGTTCGTCGGTGCTTCGAAGTATCAACTATTATTGCTCTAACTAGTTGTATTTGAGAATATCATAGTTATTTTTTTCTCTTATCTTGAAACAAGAGGATATGTTATTGTAGACACCCCCCATGGATAATCACAATGTATATATTTTAGTTTAGATTCTAGTTTATTGTAGTGAGCAATAAGAAGGGAGCCTCCCCTTTCTAAGAAGAGAGATTTATCTCATAATAATTGTGGTTGAAATCACTATTTTGTAATCTATAAAGGGATTACAAAATATTCACCCAATAATTTTTTGGCAACTCCACTAGGGATACGAGCATGCAACCAAAGCCTCATGCTTTCAGTTGAAGTAGACAAGTATTCCAGTGTCTTATTGCAATTTTTTGAATATCTTTTTTTGCTGATTTTTGTTTTGTTTCAAGGACTACATTTTGGCATATAGAAGATATACTCACAGTCAAAGGGTGCAAGGTCAAGTTGATCCATTTTTTGAGTTGTTGCAATGCAATAATATTATACCTTCTCCTCCATGATCAAGGTCACCATTATAGCGTACAAGAATTTATCCTCCTCAAAGAATTAGATCACTTCTTCTAAGTGAATCTTCTAATTTTGTGGGAATTTTACCAATCGCACTAGTTCAAGTAACTACTGTTCAAGGCACTATGGATCAACCTCCACCTAATAGACCTTGGGGTAATGATTTTGGCCCTTTAAATTTGGCATCCCCTTTGCATGAACTTCCTCATGCTTCTTGCAAGAATATCCCCAAGTTCTATCATGATACTAAGCAACATCCTAATGAACATATTGCTACCTTTTACATTGTATGTGGTGTTCTTGGCATTGAACATGGGGATGTTTCCATAAGATTGTTTGTTTAAACCTTACAAGGAGTAGCTATGGAATGGTTTTATACTCTTTCTCCTAGTCTTGTTACCAATTGGGATACTCTTCATACTAAATTTGAAGAATGCTTCAAGCCTATAGAAGATGCACATTCCTTATTAGAAAAAATTACAACTATTAGGAAAGAAGCATATGAACCCATGTGTTATTTTGTGTCCAAATTTGATAAGTTGGTAACAAGGATCAATGTTGAATCTAATTCAATGACTCATAATCTAAAGTGTTTTTTAATCAACACACAACTTCTAAAGATAAGCTTCTTGTTGTGTAGGGCAGTCATACCTAATCTTTAAGTTGCTCAATAGCAAGCTATTAGCTTTGAAGATGATTTGATACTTGTCAATAACATAAAGACAAATAGAAATAAATGGAAAGTGTCTACAACTACATCTTATCATACCAACTCCAACACTATGGATCTCATAGTGAAAAGGCTAGAAAATGAGTTGTTAGCATTAAAGAAACAAGTCTCCCAAAGATCATCTAATACTTCCTACAAGGATGTTATAGGAGAACTTTTCTAAATTCTTCCAACTATTCCAACAACAAAAATCAAAACCATCTTCTTGCACCACAAAGAAGGCTTGCTCTAGAGGCTCCACCTACTAACATAGCCATGGGGTATTTTGAATCAGAGCAAGATGACTATACACAACCAGAATATCCTATGGAGGAAAATGTTGATCTATTCTAGGAATAGGAAGTAGATCTAGCTAGTGACTTAAACATTGATTATTTGCATGTTGAGAATGAATCCGATGATGAGAACCTTGTAATTGATGCATATTTTGTTTTCAAATGGTAACAATAGAATCAACTTGACCGAGCTCAAGCTAATACTCCAAAAGGAAAGGATAAATCACCAGTGACTATTGCCAAACGGGGGTCTCCTTTTCCTTGGCAACCCAAGATACAACAACTAAGCAAGTAAGTGTTCATCATCCTTTTGTAATTCCTTCAACATAAAAAGCCAATGTAGTAGTGGAAAAATTATCCCTTTTTCCTTAATTTGGGAATGCATAATTAATACTAAAATGAACCTAATGTTGCCTTAATTTAGCGTTGTATTGTGTTTTACACATTCACATTAAGTTTAGGGCCCTTTCAAACTAAACAAACTTAATTGTGCCTTATTTATGGTGTTTTAAAGTGTATCTTTACACTTTCACACTAATCTAGGGCTTTACTAATTGATTGATGTTAATTTTCCTTAATTGACCCCTTTAATTCAAATCCAAGCCTAATTAATTGCATATTCCCAAGGATAAATCCCAACATTCATAAACGCTATTATGCAACACTTAATTTTAGAAGGTGTGTGTCCTAGGTTAGTGACCTAGGACCCATTAGCCACATGGTGAATGGATCCTCACTAGGTCCTAGGAGCCTTTTTTCACATGACATTTCACATTGTTTGAAGTGTGTCCTAGGTAAGTTTCCTAGGATGGGGCTTAGGATATATTTTTGGCAATATTTTAATGATTTCAAATCCATGATTTGATGTCAGCTTTTGATATTTGAATTTTGAGATTTAATGATAAGATATGCAGAAATACAAGGCTATTTTACTTAGTTTCACCTAGAAATTTCAAGTGTTCAAGTCCTAATAGAAATTTTATTAGATCAAGAGCATTCAAAAGAATTTGTAAGGAATCCAAGGGAAGATTTGAAGAAGATTATTGTCGCAATCAAGAGATATATTTTCATATTTTCACTCGAAACTTAGTTCATGACATGGACTTTCACTTGTAAATTCAAGGTAGTATTGCATTTGGAGAGGTCATTAAAATGGTTATTAATATTAAAAATTCCCTCATTGCTAAGGGTCTTATGAATTTTCTAAAAGACAACAAAGATAACCCATCAACATCTAATGATAGACCTAGGATTTAGACCAAAAACATGAACATTGTCAATGATGGTTTGGTAGATTCAAAAGAAGGACAAAAAAATTGAACACAACTTACCCTACAATTGGCAACAAACAATCAAAAAAACACTCAAGGTGTTAATATTCCTCGAAGATCACTTAGAAAAAGTAATGATCCTAAAATAAAATACACTCCTTTAGGGGAACCTGTTGAATAATCCTTGCAAAAAAAGATACAAGATAAACTTATTACATTACTAGAATTCAAAATAATTGAACCTCAATTCAAACCTCCATGGTATAGAGAGAATGAATATTGTGAGTAGCATAAAACCAGGGGACGTAAGACTTTTGATTGATTCAAATTGAAAAGTATTCTTCAAGACCATAGAGAGAAAAGTGACATTAGTATAGAACATATACCTTCAACCAATAATGATCTCAAGATATTCCAAGATCCAATCCAAAAACATGGAAAAGGGGAACCCTCAAATAAAAATACTAGTCCTAAACCAACTAATTATGCTTCTATTCCATATAATTATACCATCTCATGTAGGGGAATCCATTCCTCATTTCTCAACCATAACTACCCTAGATAAAAAGCATAAATGTACAATAACCACATTTAGAAGTAAAGTAACCTTCCAAGGGGACCAATATACACCACCTTATAAATATGATTACAACCTATTACATCATCTAAAGAAAATTCCAACATAAATATCTATTATAGAGCTCCTAAAAATATCCCTCCCACATAAGGAAATATTCAAAAAAAGTCCTTCAAGAGTCTATTGTATGAGTAATAACATAGATATTGCTCAATGTTAAGCCATGGTAGGACACATTTCAGCTCCCCACAATTTGGTGTTCATTAAAAAATACATTCATTTCATTAATCCATCTCATACTGAGGCTTTATACCTATAATTCTTCATCCACAAACATAGATTCAAGAGATTCATGATTTATGGTGGAGCAATCCTCAACATTTTTAACCTTCAAATAGTAAAATTCTTAGGATACATTGATGTTGTCATTGATTTTTGTGTCATAGAAAAATGGCCCCTTGTCATTTTCATGGCCTTGTAGGTCTTGTTTCATGGTGTTGGAACTATGTTGCTCTGATTTTATGTTGTAAAATGGCTTGAACATGCTTATTTAGGTACTAAAATTCAAAGAATGATGTCTTGTGAAGGTGTTGTAAGACATTTCTACATTCTTCTAGACTCTATTTAATACAATTCACCTTAAAACCACCTTTTTACTCATCAACAAGTCCTATTTTGAAATTTTGTAAAGTCTTGTAACAAGATTTCACACTTTTCTAGGCACATCTTCACTATATACACCTTTCTCATGCTTTATTTTGTCCCTTTATGCCCTCATATGACTTAATTAAGTGTATTTTTTAATGTTATCTTGACAAATAACATTAAATACAACATTTTTTCATACACTTGTTTTTAGGTCCTAGGTGGGACCCATTCGCCATGGGTGGCGAATCAGTCCCCCTTGGCCCCAAATTGAAAATATTTCAAATTTCCTTTTGGTATTTTATTCAAAATCACTTGATGTTGGCCTGTGATGAGGTATGAATGAATACTAAGGCACAAGAAATGTTTAAATAAGTGATTTTCACCTCATTTTAACCCCCATTCATCAAGTTCACTTATCCACCTATTCACTTAAGCATTCAAGCATTCTACATTATCAAATCAAGCACTTTGAAGTAGCCATTGACATTACTTCAAATTTGAAACATCAAGGGTTAGGTAAGTTGATAGCATTTGCATGTTATTACTTTGTCTTCCTCTTGAATTTCTTTATCTTTTCAAGGGTTTAATTACCAAAAGTGGGGTTTGACCAAGGCAAACCCCTATTCACTAACCCCTAATCATTTTTCCCCTATTGCTTGTTTGTTTCCAACCCTTTGTTTGTAGATTTGATAGGTTATTAGGTGTAAAAGAGTTATTTTCAAGTAAACTAGGTGCTTCAATTCAACTTAAGTTAATTTCAAGCTTGGAGAGAGTTATTTGTCTATTTTATGTAGATTTGACTTTGGCAACCTGACAAGCAAACATTCCCAGATCTAGTGTTGTAGAGTTTTCTCCTAGTTTTTCAAAAATTTGGGAGAGGACTGATTCACCACCTAAGTCCCACCTTAGGACTGGAAACTTGAGTTTTGTCAGATTTCATATCCCGACAGATAGAAACCAGCTCTCGATAGTTTTTCACCAATAAGGAGACTGATTCGCCACCCTGGGCGAATGAGTCCCACAGTGAAAAATTAGTAAATTTCATCAACATCTAGAACACTCTAGAAAGCTCACATTTCATCCAGGTGCACTTAGATTCATCTTTATACCTTCTATTTTGCATAATTTCTTCATTTATATAGTTGTTTCCATATCACAATGTGTTTTCAAACATAGTTTTAATTGCACTTTTGCATTCATTTTCAGTCATTTAGATCAATAAATTGCATTTACTTAAGTTCATTTACATCATATCACATTACACACATCCTAATTTGAGTGTTACATAAGCATTTTTGGATCCAATCTCTCTACTTTTAGGTGAAAAACCCTAAGAGTGTAAGAGTAGCATTAGGGTCCCAAAAATCTATGTTTCAATTTCCAAAAGTGAAAACAATAAAAGCTTATGATGATGTTGAGCATGAATATGAAGGAAAAATAAAATTACAAATTCAAGTTGGTCTTGCTATAGTGGACACTGTAATGCCAAGAAAGTGCACAAGACAAACATTAGAGCAAACATGTAATACAAATCTAAAATTTCTAAATGCAATCTAATGTTAAGAAACAAAGAACAAAGAAAAGTAAAAACGTAATTAAAACTGAAACAATCTCACCAATTTCAAATGTATTTTTCGTGATTCATCTCAATTTCCCTTCTCCATTTTGCTATTGTAGTATAATTTCCCTCAGATTTTTAGTAAATTCGTGCAAGTATGGCCTATGATAAAGATTAGCAAAACATCGAAGATTCAAAATTAAGTGCTCTCAAAAGTCATAAGATTTCACAAGAGAGATTGGAATGAAGAATGATAGATCAATTTATAGAAAATTGATTATTCGAACGACAAGCCAAGAACGAAAGATCAACGGATGGTTGAGATCAACAGATTAGACATGCATTCTGATAATTGTCAGTGATGACTTGAGTGATACAATTTAGAAATAGAATTAAAGATTAAATAAATGATTTAATCTTCCAGTTTGGTATTCAAAAATAGAAGAATTATCTTTGCATGACAAAGATAAAGATGGATTTAAATTAACTCATGTTTGAATGCACACACAAGATTTAATCAATTAAATAAGAATATTTAATTAATCTACATGTACACGCAATTGAGTTAGCACTAGATGACTGAATGATTTGACGAAGAGATTACTTGAGAACGCCACTCAAACATTACACCAAGAGTTAACTGAGCAATTAAAATAGATCTCTTGATCTCTTGAGTTGAGTAAAAGTGAATATTTAGATAACTCACACAATTATCTAAATATAGAGGAATGCATTAAAATAGAATTAATGAATTAAATAATTCATTTAATTCAAGATTTGATATTTGAAGAATAATTAAATAAATAAGATTTATTTAATTAAGTGATGAAGGGATTTAAATTGTAAGAATTGGCTATGAAGGTAGCCACCCAAGATCTAGAGGCCTAATAGAAAGCACAAAAGAGAGAAAATAATATGACAAGAATAAACTGTATTCAATGTCAATAATATGAAATAATAGAATGGTACAATGATTACATAGGAGAACCCTTGGTTATATAGCCAAGGTGAGAACATATGAGGGCATAATATTATGACAAGTGTCATAATCTTATGACATGAGACAACAATGAAAAGTTATCACTCCATCTAAAGTGGAAAAGGATAATGTGATAATCTCCACAAAAGGTGGATCACCCACAAAAGGTGGAGAGATAATCACATGATATGTCCACAAAAGGTGGAAGTGATGTGGTAATGAGATGTCAAGTCCAACAAAAGTGGAAAATCTCCAACAACCTCCTATGTGGTCCCTAAGTAAACTTAACTAAGGTGTAATCATGACCTAGGACAAGGTACAACACATTTAATTACACCAACACCCCCCCTTAAGTGCAACTTAGGGAGAATGTACACATACGCAAATAATGCAAGATGGGTCCTAGCTACTAGGCCATGTTAGGTACCCATGTACAAATGCAATGAAATCTCTCACAAGTGGAGTAAAGATAGAAAAACCCAGTGGGAAAAAACTACCCCCCAAAAGAGAGATGAAATACAAAAGCCTATGAACATAGCATGAGAAGGAAAAAACCCCATGTGAGGAGAAATTCCCCCCATACAAGAGAAGAAGAGAGACAAGGTAGCCCCCCCTCAATGTACAATGATCACCCATGGAAGATGCTCGAGAAGGAACGAAGAAGCTGCTCCAAAACTGTCGAACAATGTTCCTCCCCTTGGGAAGAAACAATACCAAAGGTGCATGAATGAAGTCTCCCCAATCCACAAGTGAAGAAGGAAGAACCTTCAAAATGTAAGAAGTCTCTGAAATCTGCTCAAGTGTCCCTGTGTTGATGCCGAAAGATCTTCCCCAAACCATGTGAAGCTGCAATAGTGTAGTCACTTCCTGGAACTTGTGAGAAATCCTTTGCAACAACACTTTGATCCGCTGAAAAAGACAACTCAAGATCTACCAAGGATGTAGGTAGAACATACTCCAAAGACAATGTCTCCTCAAAAGAGAAAGTGGCCTCCTCCAACTGTTGTAAAGATGCATCCACAATCACATCAACCTCAAAAGAATGATCATGTAGAGGAGGGTCAAAGCGTTCCCTCACAACAACTGAAGAAGAATCACCTTCATCAAAGAGAAGATGTAGATAATCAAATGTGTCTCCCAAATCTGCAATGTAGGATTCCACAAACAAACTGCCAATGTCTATCAATTAGTCATCCCATGAAGCTGCTGTTGGAAGACAAGGTATACACTATTGCACTGAATCACAAGGCACTGAAACTATCAGAACACAAGTATCATCAGGTACATCAGTGAATGTAGGAGATGGAGTATCAACAATAGATTCAAGAACCTCAGGACTAGTGAGCACTCCAAGATTCAAGTAACCATACTCAATCTCATCAAGTGTGTCCACACTAGGGTGAACTGAATCATCAATAGGAGAAAAATATGAGAAGGTGTAGAATCGAGAACGATCATCAACCTCCCCAACTGTAACAAGAGCCTTGCTATGCAAATCCCGAACAATGACAGAATTTGGTGTGAACTTTACACTCTTGCCTGTACCACTATGTGTAACTGATAGATGGAAAGAATGTTCCTTGAAAAAGTAGGCACACATAGAACATCATTAAATGCTCCACCTTCAACGTCAACAGAACCCTTCCCACAAACTGCCAAAGAAGTGTTGTTGGCCATCAAAATGGGTGGTGATGAACAAGAATCAAATGAAGAGAACATATCCTTGGACGAAGTCATATGATGCAAAGCTCTTGAATCAAGGATTCATTGATCTGTATTGGAATCTGCAACTGCAAGAAATGCTTGCCCCTTATGTTTCTCATATTGAGATGATGAAGAAGGAGATGAGCTTGATGTTGTTGCCATGAGAGTTGTTCCTTTTCCCTTAGAAGTGGAAGGATGATTCCTTCTCTTGATATGTAGCTGGCAAGTTGATATTGTTCTTCTTAAGGATGTGTTTCAACTCATCAATTTGCTTAACATGACAACGATGCTCATCATGACCAATCCTTTTGCAATATGCACATGTTGGTTGCTCCCTCTTACTTGAATTATTGTACTTCTTTGAAGAAGATGAAGTTGAACTTTGTTGTGGAGGAATGGATTGTTTGTTCTCTCCTTGTGGCTTTGGCGAAGATTGCTTTTGGTCCTTTCCTTTTCCTTGCTTATTGTTTCCATGATTGACCACTAATGCTCTTGAAGTTGAAGACTTGAGAATACCCATTTTCATCAACTTATTTTGCTCAAGAATCAAAAGATCTGTGAGAGCCTCAAAAGATGGTGTTTTGAAGTTACTTATTGTCAATCTTTGGGTTTGAAAACTTGAAACAAAGGCTGCATACTCAAGTGGAAGATTATCCAACAAGTTGAAGACCAATTGATCATCCTCTTTTTCAATACCACAATCTTTTAGTTGTGCTCTTAGTTCATTTGCCTTAGTGACATAATCCTGAATTGTATCAAAATATTTGGGATCAAGGCTTAAGAGATCATGTTCAAGTTTGTATCCCTTAACTTTATCAACCTTGCCATACAAAGCAGCAAGCTTATCCCAAGCTTCCTTAGCTGTAGTACATTTATCAACATGGAAAATGAGATCAACTAAAATGAACTTTCTTAGTGTACCCAATGCCATAGAAGTTTTAGTGAGCCAATCCATATATACAATTGGATTTTCCTTAGGATCTGAAGGTGCAGTTATGGTTCCATCAATGTAGTGAATTAAACCTTTTTCCATTAGTTTACTCCATGCATGTACTTTCCATGTACCATAGTTATGTGCAGTTAAGAGTGGAACTTTAGATGAACCCATGATGGAATGAAAGAGCACAAGAGAGAAAATATGAACAATCACATAAGATACACCCCCCCAAATTCACTCAATCAAGGTACCCCCCCACAAAAGATGATTTTGGCACTTTATAATGTAGTGCATGTACAATAGGCCACTTGCAACTTGGCTAAGTGGGCTTATGATTTCTGATTTACAACTTGCCAATAAAGAGGCTGATAATAGACTAGAACAAATAAGCAAAGACCTAAATTTAGATCTATGCAATACAAGTGCCAAATAGGCCAAAAAGGACCATATGCTGAAAGTACAAAATCCACTCAAGATCGCTTCAAACTGATTGCAGATTCAAGAAGTAGACAAAAAATCATGCACTTTCAATAAAAATGGCACCTGAAAAGGAGTTTGTATGAGCCTGAATGAAGCCTCTGAAGTTGCAGAAATGGTGACAAGATAGGTACAGTCATGAGAAACTAAAAATTCTGGAAAATATGTTCACCAAAATCAGAAACTGAGTACACCACTGTGAAGTACATGAAAAATTAGCTAAAATAAAAAAAAATTGCTTGGAAAAAGGAGCAAAAATGAGCTAGATATGGCCTTCCAAAGTTGAACTACAAATTCAAAAAGCCCATTGGTGAGGGGGGCAATTTTTTTTTAAATGATGACGTCATCCTGGTGCAATGTTGATATCATCAATCTACAAGCTTAAATTTGACGTTTGTATGACCATCACACTCATCGTCGCTCATCGCCGCGGAATCTAATGGAATACTCTTCATACAGTTGTCAGAATCTTCGAGGACGATGGTCAGAATATTCTCTGACTGGATTTTTTCAGACCTGTCGGTATTTGATTGTGGCCGAATGTATTTTCTGGCCATCGGTGGTGAAAAGGGCCACTGGTGAAAGGAGAGGGGCCCACCTGGGGCCGCGGTGGCCAATGGCTATGAGCCACGTGGGGCTGCGGTAGTACCCTGTGGGTACGTGGTACAGTCCGCAGACTGTACAGTCTGCGGCTGTACAAACAGACCCTTTTTTTTTTTTGTTTTTTTTTTTTTTTTTATAAATATTTCAATACAATTTTTTTATTTTCAAAAATAATTTTTTTTTAAACTATTGAAAAATTCAGAAAATTGAAAAAATACCCAAATTGGAGAATTTTTTAGATCTGGAGCTCCCAATATCCGATTTGGATGAAACGAAAGGAAATCTTAACTGAAAACAGCCTCCCAAACGCAATGGTGGACTTAGATTTGGCATAGGATGCTCCAAAATGCTGCTGCAACATAGATCTGAAAATACACCATTCTTCAAATGCACCAAGATCTCTCCAAAATGGCAATCTAAAGACACTCCAATGGCTCTGATACCATGTAAGAATTGGCTATGAAGGTAGCCACCCAAGATCTAGAGGCCTAATAGAAAGCACAAAAGAGAGAGAAAATAATATGACAAGAATAAACTGTATTCAATGTCAATAATATGAGATAATAGAATGGTACAATGATTACATAGGAGACCCCTTGGTTATATAGCCAAGGTGAGAACATAGGAGGGCATAAGATTATGACAAGTGTCATAATCTTATGACATGAGACAACAATGAAAATTTATCACTCCATCTAAAGTGGAAAAGGATAATGTGATAATCTCCACAAAAGGTGGAGAGATAATCACATGATATGTCCACAAAAGGTGGAAGTGATGTGGTAATGAGATGTCAAGTCCACCAAAAGTGGAAAATCTCCAACAACCTCCTATGTGGTCCCTAAGTAAACTTAACTAAGGTGTAATCATGACCTAGGACAAGGTACACACACATTACACCAACATAAATGAATAATTAAAATAAATAAAAGAATTTATTTAATTATAGTTGAAAATATGATAAAGAGTAAATTAAATAATAATTTATTTAATTTGACAAGAAGGATAAGGTTAATTAACATAATTAAATAAAAGCATTTATTTTTTGGATGGAATAAAGAAAAGTGTGAATTAATTAAATAATTAAGATTATTTAATTAATAGAAGAATTAACAAAAGATGAATTAATTAAATAATTAAGATTATTTAATCAATAGAAGAATTAATGTTAAGATGAATTAATTAAATAATTAAGATTATTTAATTATGAGCATGAAGAATAGGAATTATGAAGAATATGGAAGTCGGAGGCTTAAACCAAATTTCGGTGTCTACAAACACCATTTTTCAAGTCTTAGATCTTGGTTTTCAATATAACATCCTTCTTGTTCATCCATGGATGCATTCTTTGTAATCCATTCCCTTTATATATCATCAATGACTAAAATTTTCCTATGAGGTTGTCGAATTCACTATTTCTGGATATCATCACACTTTTGAATATTGAAAAATTTTGGAATATTTTTTTTGTAAAGTTATCCAATTACAAAACAATCATGCAGATTCACCTTTATCATCTTGCATTGATCCATCCACCTTATCATCATCTTTTTCTTTACATGCCACCATTCTCAATATCAAGGTCCAAGTTAATGACAATTGGTTGGGAGAGTATAACATGAATGAATCTCTTTATGTGGGAAAAATTCCACTTTCACCAAAGTAATATGGGAAACCAAAACCTAATAAATATCTAGCAATAATTATTATCAAGAATAAATCAACAAAATTTTCACAATTAGGTCAATTAGGCAAGGAAACTGTAGAAGATGCCATTTATAAATGACTATGTAAAGAGGGAAAATACAATCTATCGATAGTATCAACTAATAAACATCCTAACAGCCTATGTATAATCATGGATGGGTTATAAAGGATAGGTGTCTTAGGATATAAATAATAAGGAATCATAGATCCAATACATATGGAAACGAGAAATAATAATGAAGGATTTGGGTTTGGGTCCTTGAAGATGTATTTTGAACCTAAGATAGTTGAATCGTTTCCCATTGTTGAGACTTTGAAAGGGGACCCATTTCAAGATTCCATGCATATCACCAATCTATTCTTAGATCATTCCATTTGTATATTATCATCCATATCGTTTACCTCCATACCACAAGCTAAAGTTATTTCCCTTATTTATCCTCAACTTATAGATTGGGATAAACAAGGATCACTACTTCTAGATATATTCCAAAATGAAGAGGAAAATGTGGAATTTATGGGTCTAAGAGAAACTATACCTTCAGGAGATCATAAAGGTCATTTTTCATAGAACTGGATGAGAAAGCATATTTTGGTGAAATTTCAAAACCCCTCAATCATAATAAATAATTAAACATAGTGAGACAACCCTATAAATTAAAACATGGTTTATCATTATCTAAGGAATAAAATGGGAATCTTGATCTTTCCATGATGTCTACATATCAAGAAAATTCCTCGATATTGATAGAAGCATCACAAGAGGTAAACCTAGGTACAACTGAAAATCTTAAGATCACAAATTTTGTAGGATCTTTATTGAAACATGATAAAATGAAGAAATTAAGGAATTATTTTAAAAAAAAACTATAAATTTTGTATTGTCTTATGTGGGCATGCTAGGTCTTGACCCTTTATTATTGGTTCATAATTTGATAGTTTTTCTAGAAGTAAAAACAATAAAATAAAAAAATTGTAAGATGTATCCTCAAGTAGCCTCATTGGTCAAAGTGGAACTTCAAAAGTTGTTGAATGTTGAATTCATTAGACCAATTGACTATCTAGAGTGGGTTTCCAACTTGGTTCCAATTAACTTACCCACTAGGAACATTTGTATATGTACAAATTTTAGGGACATAAATAAGACTTGTTCTAAAGATGATTTTCCCATACCCAACATAGACATGATTGTTGATTAAATAGTTGTACATAAAATACTATTCAATTAATGGATTTATTTTCAAGCTACTATAAAAAATTTAAAATCTCTAAAGATCAACAAAAAACAACTTCCACTTGTCCTTGGGATACATTTTGTTGGAATGTTATTCCTTTCGGCCTAAAGAATGTTGGAGCTACATATCAAAGAGAAATAAAAATAATATTTCATTACCTTTTTCATAGTACCATGGAAGATTGTGTGGATGATTTATTGGCAAAATATATCATAATAAAAGAAACTTCTAGTCTTCCTTGACATTATGTTTGATAGATTGAAATAATATCAAGTGGGATTTCACCCAAAAAAGTGTATTTTTAAAAAAACTTTTGGTCCAAATTTCTTAGATTTATTATTTCCTATAGAGGCATTAAAGGGGGTCAGGACAAAGTAAAAGTGATAGTTGATATTCCTCAAACAAATTCAAAATAATTGTGTAATATTCAAGGTAAACTTCAAGCAATTAGAAGAGTTATAACCCAACTAGTAGAAAAATGTCAACCTTTCACACATATATTAAACAAAAATATCACATTCAAATGTGATAAGAAGTATCAATAAACCTTCAATAAATTGAAAGATTATATATCTTCACCACTAGTTTTGATGCCACCCATTCAAGGAAAACCTTTTATTCTATATATCTTTGCCACTTCGATTTCTTTAGGGGATTTCCTTACACAACATGATGATAATGGAAAGGAAATAGATATCTATTATATCAGTTGTAAATTGGAAGGATATGATATTAATTATACTCCAATAGAAATGGAATGTTTAGTTGTTTTTGCATCACAAAAATTGACACTATGTGCTTAATCATCAAACAAATATCATCTCTAAGATTGGCCCCTTAATTACTTTTTATCTAAGGTTGCTATCAATAATCATCAACTTATTTTATCAAATTATCTAGAAATATATACTTCTACAACTCAAAATGATCTGATAGTATAGTTACATTTAATTTTCACTGATATGTTGACCAAACTCATCTCATATTAGTGAGCACCTTTGACATCAATGACAACATATGTTCAACATTGGAGATATAGAGAGGACCATCTAGTGCATGTATAGATGCACCAATATGTGTGAAATCAATATTAGGTAAGAAAGTGGTTCAACCCTTACAAGGTTGGACATCTATTATGTTAACAACATTAGATAGACCATCATCATCATTCACATCCTCACAAGCTTGCATGATTTGGCATTGCATTTGAGAATATTTTCAAATTTTGATTGGGTGGAGCTATGAACTTGTTTCCTTTATCATCAAAAACAAACAACTATATGTAATTATAGTCAATGAGGTCTTGCACTTGATGTTTAAGATGCATAGATTGCTCTATATCATTTCTAGGTGTACGATAATATTGACAAAAAGCTTTGGTGTTAAAGTTTGAAGGAAAAGGTTTGGTTTTTTCCATAGGTCTAATTGGAGGTAATTGGATTAATTTCTTGCTTAGCAATTGTAACATGATCACATGAAGAGAGTTATGAAATATGGTAGATTATCTATCTATTAGACTAAATTGATAAGGAGTTAAACTTATGGAAGTGACATGTGTTTCAATGTTATTAGCGACTAGAGGAGTGTTTATCTTAATTAAATTCTTATTTTTCTTCTTGAATGGTTGATAATTATTTTGAGGAAGGATTTAGATAGATCAGTAGGATTTGATGAAGGTGTAACCTCATATTGACTAACTAATATTTCATAATCATGAAGATTCATGCACACGTGTGTAAAAGATGGATACTTCATCAACAATACCTTGTCTTGAATGTTAGGTTGTAAATTTCCTATAAACACCCTTTGGACATCAACATTAGGAAGACTATATAAGATTTTTGAATAAAGTAATTGATGGGTAAAAGTACAAAGTTGTGTCACACTTTCGGCCAACTTATTAGCATAGTTGAATTTAAGTATTTCTAACTAAAAATCAATTTTGGTCAAACATATGGTCTAGTAAGATTCATTCTAGATAAGTTAGATACTTCCACAACTTTTTCAACTAAAAGTGTTGGCTAAAAATATATGGAGCACCACTTTGAGGCCAATTTATCAAAAAAATAAAAATATTTGAAAAACTTGATGTTTCAATAACTCCTACTGATGTAAATAACATTTTTTTAAAATATAAAAATACCCTTTTCTAGATCCATAAGTGTAGTTTTCAAAAATATATTTATTTTAGTAGTTTAATTATTATCTATATTTTATTTTTTATTTTTACTAAAGTAGGTTATCAGCACAAAATATTAGGTTATCAACACAAAATATTAGGTAACTTGATTACCATGCCAAGGCAAAATACTAAAGCTTATTAAAAAGATTGAAAAAAAATATGATTCACTAGATAAGAGAATCTATATCAAGATGGTATTTTTTTTTTTCATTTTAGATAAGTATTTGATTTAAAAGTTAATGTCAAACGGAAATAACTATATTTTATACACACACATTTTTATATTTATTTAAAATATATATATATTTATTAAAATTGGAAAAAAAAAATCCATGCACTAAAGTTTCAAGTTACAAATACACAAAAAAATTAAAGAAAAAAAATAAAAATTTACTATTAAAATTTTGACGTCTCATGTAACTTCATTTTTCAGCATTTTATCAACAACTAAATTATAGTGTTAATTTATTAAAAACTAGTTTAAAATAACTTTTTAATTTTTTTAAAAAAACACGAACATAAAATATATTTAAAAAATACACATTTTACTAGTTTACATCATTTCAAAATTCAAAATATATATGCCAATTTTAGTGTTTCAAGTTTAAAAGTTAAATTTGTGTTAGTTGTTTCCTTTATAAAGTGTGGCATAGCTTTGCGCTTTTACCCTAATATCATCCTATAAAGAAATTGATATTGTCCTATAAAGTCTATTATCATTTCTTTAGGTCCTTTTTTGCAATGCACTAAATTAGTTAATGTTGATTGAGGACCAATGTTTTCTTGAAAATGTTTGAGAAATGCACTAAAAGGTTTGGTGAATAAATATATGGAGTTATTCGGCAATGAGAAAAACCATTCCAGGGCCATATTTTTTAATGATCTAGGAAAGTGGTTAGCTAGGAGCTTATCTTCAAAAATGAAGTCACTACACAATCCAATAAAAGCTCATAAATGATAGCTAGGATCTTTCTTACCATTGTATTTCTCAAATTGCAGTATTTTCATATTTTGAGGCATGGGTGTTTTCAAGATTGTAATTGAAAATGGGTTCTTTGTGAGATATTATGGTGGTTTACCATTTTGGCTTTGATTATATGTGCAAGTTATGTCACATTTTATAAAAAATTAATAATTATAGGATCAATTTTTGACATGTTTTGAGAGTTTGGTAAATATGGTGGGATTGTGTAAGTGTTTATTGGACTAATATGTTGTATGTTTACGAGTGGTGATGAATATTGAGGTATTATGGGTAATGTGATAAAATTATAAGTATTTCCACTATGAATCCCTCAACTTGGAGCTAGGTCATTGGTGTGTTGTATCATTGAATTTATAGATGATGGTGTAAATATAGGAATAAAAGGTATGTCGTGGGAAGGGAAACTTGTTTTCATCCTTGGTTTTGAGAATTTATGAGTGTTTGAGTGAAACTAGATACTATAGGGATATTATCCTCTACTATATGATCTAGACTATGCAACACCTCTATTCATTGAGTATTGTTGATCAAATTCCTAATGTTATTCATGATAGGCATGATTTTTCCTTGATGTAGACTCGGGAGGCTCAACCCAATAAATATGACAATATGCCTTTAAGAGACATCTAACAAGATTATAATGACCTATTTGAACAATCCAAACAACCCTTAAAACTTGGAAATTATTAGAAGCATGATTTCACCCCTTCACTCCTTGAACCCTAGTAGTAGTGGAAACTCGGTTTTTGACCACTAACTCAAATGTCCTCCAAAACAAAAAATAAAATATTGATGTTTTTAGAAACCCATTTTAGATTTATTACACATATTTCAAGGTCAAGAACAAGTCCTTTGGCCTAAATCCCCAAAAATACCCTTTCTAGGCTGACCTAATTAGGCTGATTAGGCTATTTTACAAAGAAACATGCCTTTAAACCTATCACAGGCCCATGAAACCTTGGGGAACAATTTTTCATGTTTCTAAACCTCCAAAACCACAACTAGATTCCTTTGGTATAGACAACTTCAAGCCAAACCTGAAAACCCTTGTTTCATGCACTATTCAAGAGGGTTTATTGAATATGATGCTTCCACAACCTCCCAGACCTTAAAAAAAACTTTAACACCATACATTAGCCTTGTATATGCCTAAAAGTCCAAAAAATCATGACCTTCCATGTAGATTCTTCCAAACCCTAGGCCTAAGCCCTCATTCACATGCATTTTTGTTCACAAAACTCACTGTAGCAATAGGTTTATTAGTCCTATTTATTTCCTAGCACTCAATTCATGCATCCTAAACTTTAAATTAGACATCATAGGGTCCCTTACATGAGTTACAGTTTCCACAAAAGATGTAAGGGCCCTTTAAATCATATTTTGTTCACAAAACCCTCAAAATAGGGGTTCTCGAGCTATGCACAAGAAAACCCTTAAAGAGAGCTTCAAAGTCTTTATTAGGCCCTCAAACCAGGTGGAAATCATAGAAGACTCATGCCACTACACTATTCCAAAAGAAATTTTCATAGTACAAGTTTGTATGTTACCGTACAGGTTAGGAAAAACCAGAAAACACATAAATTGTTGCTAAACTTGGGATTTCAATGTATTTTCTTCTCAAAAACTCCAATTCAATCTTACATTTGGTGTCTGCATTCCATTTAAAGGATTCTTCTTCACATTCCACCAACCAACTACCTTGTAACTGAATTTCAAATCCTTAATGACCGTTGGGAAGCATAATTCCACCTTTTTACATGTTTTGTTAACATATACTACCATACATTGCAATATTTATACCTTTTTGACCCTCCAATCACTTAAATAAATTGAAAACACCTATGATGGTCTATTTAGACCTTATGAAATTATAACACATGACCTACTACACAAAAACACCCTGAACCTACTTAGACCCCTCATCTTCATTGACAATTACTTCTCATATGTGACCTTGTTTACAAAAGGAATCAATGAGACATCAAATGGTCTTTAAAGATCTTATTAAATCAAATAAACAATAAAACCACTTTGTAACCTTCCTAGACACATCAATTGCTCCATATGTAAGGGTAAGGTGTAGGTGCTTCTACACCATACACCTCCCCTAGAAAGAATTCATGCCTCATGAATGGTCCTTGCCTCCATCGTCTCCAAGTTTCCCCAATGTTGTAAGGGTCCACAAATATTCTTCCCTAGTATATGCATGTTGGATCTACAACCTTCTATGCATATTTAACATGTTGGACTATGGTTTCCATTGGAGTTGGACTCACTTTAGCACTCATACCTGAAAGTGGTCTTTCCTTTGTTCTTTGATGAAAACCAAATTGTATGTCTTGATAAACACCTGAAAACAAGCTAATATTAGTGTCCCTTGGATCTATTTTTCCTTTTGGCTTACCTCCATGTTCATATTAGTGTTCAAACCTCTAAATATTCTATCCTTTTTCCATTGCTATCAGACACTCTATTTTATCAGCACCTACCATCACTTTCTTATGATTACCATGTATGGTAATGACTGTACTGTCAGAGCTTTGTACCTTGGTATTTGCAGAATCTCCATATTGTTGATGGGTGTTTTTACACACTTTCTCAACACAGGTAATATGCATGTGCACTACCTCTCTTGAAAGGAAATCTTCCAATAGCAAGTTGCTGAAAATCTCCCCAAGGTCTCTCAGGTGTCAGATCATGACTTGCATGGAACTCCTCAGTTGATGTTGATGTGATTTTTCTGGTAATCACAAGGCAGACTTACGTAGCTAGATGTGAGATGGATCTTAAAATGTAAAGTTTCTAAGGTGGAAGTTGAAATGCACTTTGTTGTAGGTTTGAACAGCAATCCAAACTTCAGTGTTTTCCTTAAGTTTTTAGTTTACAATGTGCAATGAACCTTAGCAAAAGTTGTTTCTAAAAAAAAAGGAAAATGAGTAGGGAAGAGGGAAGGTTCCTGGATCTATAACTAACTATGAACAATGATCATGGAGGTTCTGCTATGGACAGATCCCTTCAAACAGAATTCCACTTAACCAAGAAATCTATAGTATCATGAAATATGTGCTATCTTCAAAGGTCTGCAGATATTTTACCATTCATCAACCATTTGCATGCATGAATAAAGATAAAGATTTAAAGAGTAGCTTCAAAATTCAGCCAAGGATAACTTTGCAAGGCCATTTACCAGTAGCAAACAACAAAAAGTATGGGCTGGAAAGCATCAACACAATAGAAATTTCTACAATCACTGGATAGCATGACTAAATTCTATCTAAGCACTTTGAATCTAGCTAAAACAACAACATGAATCTAACTAAAGCATCTAACAATGGAGATTGAACCATGCAACATGTGAAGAACCCAGAAAATGCACCAAGTCAATGTATTTTCATTAGAAATTTTTGCAGCATGTCTTTACAACAAATCAACTCCCTTTGAAATGAGAGGAGACCCCCTATTTATAGTGCTTAAAAAGAAAAATGAATGGCCAAGATTTATTTTCATTGTGTGGCCAAGATTCATTACAAAATAGGGTTTCACCTACCCCCAAATATATTACAATTTAAAATTACATTCTTGTATTTTCCCTATTTTGTCCTTTAGTGACAACACTGTAGCATTTTGTCTTTTTTTGACTGTTCTTTTTGTTGTAGCTATTCCTTCAAGAGCTCTTCACTAATAATAGGGCTGCCCTCCTACTTCTTCAAAGCTACATATTCCATGAATTTCAGAATTACTAGCTAGAGTTTGTCAACTTCTATTAACTCAGACCGCAGCATCTGATAACTCCATTCTTTCGAGTTCACCTCAAGCTTCTTCCAGTCTTCACCATACTTTGCGGCTTGATCTTGGAACAGTTCTGACTAGGTGAAGGCATGGGTAGCAAAACTCATGAGATCTATAGTTATTTCATTGGACATCCCATCCTCCATCCTCTTCTGGAAATAAGGCTTTATTTTCTCTGGATCCATCTACACCGCAGGCATGTCAAATTATGTCATCAGCTTCAGATATTAGGCGTAGTCTGCCCTAATTTCGTTGACCCATTCAATGTCCGGATCCACTTTATCCATTATTTTTTCTAACCTTTCCCTTTTGTTATCAAAATCCCACCTCCACACGTCCACCAACCAGTGGTCATCCCTCTTGAATGCAAGCTCCTTTTCCCATGTGGCCTTCAGTAACCAGAGGATGGTCTCAATCTTTGGAAAGGTGGAATCATATGTTGCAAGGAAGTTAGTGCAGAGCTTCTTCATGCTCTCCAGAGATTGTTGCAGATCCAAGAACTTGTTGGTTGTCCAAACAGCCCGACTAATACCCATGTTCCCAGTGTACAGGACTTGTCGGAACCAACTCTCTATAGTCTTGTCCAAGTTCTTTCTCTTCTCTAATTTGTCAATTTTTTCTTTAGACAGTAGTTGGGGTGGAGCCACAGATGTGGTAGGCATGTCATCCACTGAAGACCATTGTTGGATGTAATTTGTCAAGGTGGCCACATGTGCTTTAATTTCATCCTTTGAGACCTTGTCCTGTCGTATCAAGTCTACCACTGTAGCCACTGGCTCTTCAAGGTGTCCCACCTTCTACTCTCTGGTAGCAGTTCCCAAATTAATGGTGGAAACGTTATAGCTTACACCCTCCTGGCCTACCACAAGTGTTCCTATCTGTACAGTTCGAGACCCAGAAGCATCCATTGTTACCTTAGATCTAACTTTAGGATTCTTCTCCTTCTTGGTTGAAATTTGTGCTAGGGCTAGGATGGCCTCTAGCCTCGCTCTCAGATCCTTCAGAGCAGGAGTCTTCTTCTCAAGCTGCCTCTTTAGCCATGTGAGCATCACAGAATTTATTTTTGGTGACTCTTGACCACCTTCACCCTACCCTATTTGGACCTCCATTTGTTTGCCCATGGTAGTCCTTTCTTTCATTTTGGTGTTGTCTCCCTCTTCTTCGTCAGAGTCTTGGATGAATGTGAGGCGTTTGACGGGAGGCCTAATAATCGATCTCTCTCAGGGACTTTCCTCTATCTCAATTTCCTTCTCCTTTATTTCTCCAATTTGTTTTTCCTTGTGCATGTACTCCTCAAGCTTGTCTTCTTCTATATCTTCTTCTCCTCTAGGAGGAGGTGGCACAATCTCCAGTTGTTTTTCCCCTGTAGGGCTTTCTACATTTTCCACTATCCTGTCGCCCTCCTGCCCTTTCTGGGAGGTGACCTTTATGTTTCCTCCGATCATGTTTCAACTACCTGGCCATTTCTTCTTCAAGATCATCATCAAAATTTTCTACAATGACCTTACCACCAGCGTCCTCCTCATCGCCGCTCTCGAAAGAGCTCGTTCCCTCATCTTCGTAGGCCATCCTGTCAATTTTTCGATGTTTATACTCTGGGTGTTCATGGTACTCATCGACATCCTCTTCAATTGGCTTCGAGGTTTCTTGCTCCTACCTCTCCCACTCCTTAGAAATTAACATTGTGGCCTCCATTTTTGGTGGTCCCGTGGGAGGTTACGATGGCATGACAATGGCGAGGACCCATGCTAAGGCAGTCTGAATGGTGGGGTCCATGAAGATCTGGGAGAGCTCAAAGGGGATACTTTTCATATGCCATGAGAAAGCCTCTGGTAATGCCAGTGTGGGCATTGGCGCTGTCACTACTACCGGTGGGAGGGATGTAGTAGGTGACATGGTGGCGGAGGAAGGTGGAGTAGTTGTAGCAGAGGAAGAGTCATCCACTATTATGGGCCTAGCCAGGGGGGAAGGTGTGAGATGGACTAAGATATCCACCACAGGAGGGGATGCAGTGACCATTGCTTGGGAGACAGATGCCAAGGTGGTCGAGACAGGGGGAGCTAGAAGAAGTTCTGGTTGATCTGTTCTAGCTTCCTCACCTTCCTAAATTGCGGGTTGTTCTGCAGCGCTTCATATTTGTCTGGGTCTCTTGGAAGGTGAGCCTCCTGAATCCTTTCTGGTGTACACTTTGGGATCTGGAGATTGTTCCATTTCGGTCCCTTTCCTATTTTTTGACCTAGTGAGTGGAGGAGATTTGGATGTCCCGCCCATTGAAGTTGTGGCAGCAACATCTTTGATGGTACTGGGCTCACTCTTTAGCCCTGCATACGTTAAAACCACTCCTTATTGCTTTAGTTTGGCCACTCGTCTTTCAACCCATTCTTCAGTCTGGGCCATGATGGGTTTGGTTACTATTTCAAGGTCATCGACCTCTTGTTCATCCCAATCAATTGCGAGCAGCGGTAAGTTGGAGACTGCATTATACCTGGGATCCATAGGTGTGATTTCATCTTCCTCAACTTGATCTGATATAGGGAACAATTGCACCCTTCTTACAAAGTATGTAGTCATCCTCATGTAGTGCCTGGCACACACCTCTTTGTCGTCTTATCATTTTTCCCAAAAATATTCAACATGATGCAAATGGGTGTATTCTAGTCCTAGCACTTTCCTCGCGTGTCCATACGAGTCCATCTGTGTGCGAGTAGTGTGTAGTCAGAAGTGGTACTCCGCCAATTCCTTTTCTGAGTTCTCATCACACTAGGAAGTTTGCAATTTATACATGCCCTAACCAAAGGTCAAGGGATAAGAGATCCTTGCCAAATGTTTGTTGTTGAGGATGGTGTGCACATGCTACAGCAACCGAGAGAGTTCCAATAGTATAATTCGGTCATTGGGGCGCCTAGGCAGCTTGTTTGGCCTTTCAGTGAAACCTTGGGCGTGAATGTAGGTGAATTTGGAAAATTGCAAGAACAAGAAAGTGTACTACTTTAGGAATGTTTGCACACTGTGGGGGACCCTCCTCTCAAAATCCCCTCTGAGCAATCAGATGATGTGATCAATAAAGGAGTCATTCACCCTGTAGTACTCAAATTTTTTGAATTGGAGCTTGGGTTATTAGTCATAGGCTTTCAGTCTCTGGCCCAACTCCTCTTTAAGTGCCACAAATAGTTTGTTATACTACCTTTGCTCTACCAGTGAATACACCAGATAGGAGGTCATATAGAATTTGGAGCTCTTTTTTACATTCATAAACTACTCATGGAAGCAGCTGCTAATGATGCCTCCCTAATAGAATGAGGCTTTCGTGGTGACATCCTCATCCCCATAGAGGATTTTTTCAACAAAGTACACCATCCATTCCTAAAAAAACATAGCAGAAGGAAGGCCCATTACCTAGCTCAACATGGTGACTAGGTCATGGTAGTCTTCATGGAAATCGCTATGAAAGAGTTCCTAAGGGACCTTTACAACACTGCCCCTTTTCTTCTTGAGCTAGAATTGGTTTATCAATCTTCTGCAACCCATCGGATCTTCATTCCAAGTTCCCTTTCCCTCTTCAATCATGGGCACTTCCATTTCCTCAGAGGTAAGAATGTGGAAAGTTTTCATGATTCCCTCGGCTGACATGTTAGCTAGAATATTCCCATCTCTGTCAACGATGGTCCTTGTCTTGGGTTGGTAGGCCTACCGACAGGCCATGACTAGCTCAAGGGCAATGAGAGATGGGGGGAAGCTTGCAGCTTTTGCGATTCCACTATGCCTAATTAATTTGGCATTGTTAGTCTTTGGGTGAATTTTGACCCTTCGTTTAAATTCATCAATATCAACATGGCCGATATTGGTGTCTATGATTTCCTTCTAGTTCGTGGCAATTTTTGAATGTAGAGGTTCACCCTAGAACTGGAACTTCATCTGGTCTTTATCCTCCTTCCCATGAGGAGTCTTGCCTGATTTCTTTCCTTTTTCCCTTTCTGCAGTTGCCCCAGAGGGTCTTGCACCTGATTCCATATATCCTACAGACATGGACATAATGAATTCAATCATTTATAAAAGCATTAGTGTTAGTCAAAATCTGGTGGACTAAATCCAATTAAACATCATGTGGTTAATGAAGTTAAAACTTTTCCTTTTAGATGTTGTTGGTCATGTTTTGAAGGATTTCGGATAATTCAGGCTCAAGGGGGTGAAATTTCGTGGTAGGAAAGTTGTTTTGAAAGGGAAAATAGGTCGAGGCAATTTGAGTGGTTTCTCTTGTCTTCACCTTTTGATGGTTCGAGGGGCTCATGATGAAGAGGGCCAAATTTGAGCACATGGGTAGGCATTAGTTTTCAAATTTGAGGTCATTTAGGTCACTTTTGGGGCTTCCAGAGATTCAAGCCCAGAAAGTTGTCAAGGGTTCACTGTTTGAAATAGCCAACAAGAAACGGAGTTTCAAGGATGAAACTCCAGGGTCTGGGACCTGGGTGGGCCAAGGATGGCTGATATTTAGTTTCTATTTTGAGGAACTTGGGCCCGAAGGGGTAGGATGTTGTCATGTTTTTGTCATTCCGAATAGCGAGCAATAGACTGAAGTCCGGAGGGAGCATCCCGACGAATCAGACCTAGCCTCAAGCTTGGATGTTATATTTGCTTCGTTAAGTTTTCATTTGGAAAATAGGAGGGCGAAGCCCAGAGGTTGAAAAGGTGGGCATTTTTTTCCCTTTTGAATCGGCGAAGGCGGGACGGAATCCCAGATGGTAGAGCCCAGTGAGGGTAGGGATGTCAAAGTTCAACGTTGGTTGCTTCTCCTGACGGATGAGGACACGTGGCTAGGGAAGTGGAAGGTCACCAATGAATTTCCATTTGAAATAGCAAAGTGGCGACGGAAGTCCACAGACTGAGACCTAGCAAGATGACAAATTGGTTCATTTTAGAGTTTAACACTAGACGACGAAAGGCAAGGTAGGACTCGGATCCCACGAAGATGGGCTCATTCTGCCATCTAGGCACAGCAGGAGCTCGAAAAAGCTCCAGACATAGAAGTCTGTGGTTTTGGGCCCAGAAGGCAGAAATGGTGGTCAAGGTTCATCGTTTGAGGTTTGTACTCACAGCAATTGGATGATGGAGGTCTAGGTTGGCAGGCCCAAGAGAGGGTGTGGTCATTCACAAAAAGTGTTTTCTAAGGTTTTACCAGTAGCAGAAGGAAGACCTGGGCCCGGAAGACATAAACGCCCCTAGGAAACGAATAGTCGTGACAAGGTTGAGTTCCAAATCGAACTAAGAGGGCGTCTTGGAGGTTTTTTTAAGATTCTAAGATATGGGTTTTATGTGTTTTATCATGTTTTAGCTAATTAAAGCATTTTTAACCCATGTTATTCATCATTTTTGGTGTTAAAATTATAAAAAACCTCTCGGGAGAGTGAATGGTAAACACACCTTGGGAGTCTAATTAGAGAATACCTGAAATCCACTAAGGGTGGCCAAATGATGATCTCAAACGCGAGAGCGGCGGATGACAGGTGCACCGATCTCCTCTGGCAAGCACTCTGATTTCTTCTAGAAAACCTAGCAAATGAAAATGATAGGTTGGCTCTTTTATTTACACCCTCCATCACAATTAATGCCCTCATTTAATGCAGGTACATCTGGTAGGTTGGTTGGTGGATTTAAATTCTCGAATAGTGGCGAGAGATCCAGGGTCCAGGGGTTGGAAGGACATGAGGTGGTGGCTACTCAAAAAAAAGTTTGAAAACCACCAGCCGCAAAGGGGAACTCGGGGTCCAGATGGGGGAGAGTTGGCATCGGTTCACCATTTCAAATGGAAAAATCATCGCGAAGCTCCGGACACAAAAATCCGGAGGGTCGAACCCGATAGTAGGAAGGGCGGTCTGAATTTTGCGTAGGTTAAACTGACGGTGAAGAGGGTGTCAGGCTCTAAAGTCTAGGAAGGTAGAAACCTTCTGCGATTGGGAACAGCGAACACAAGGAGGAAACCCTACTAGGGAAACTCGGCGGGGTGAACCCGACCGGCCCCAAGGCCGCTAGTAGGAGCAAATTGCTAGAGAGACTCCTCAAGGCACTAGGACTTAGCCAAATTAGATGAGATGAAACATGGTCAGCTCAAGATGACACTTTGGAGTCGTGTTGACCATTTAGGACACTGAAAAATGGGGCACACAAAACAAGATGGAGACAAAATGACCCAGAAAGGCAAAATAAAAAGGGGGTTCCCGTTCCGAACGGGGCATGTGTGCTGAGGGCACAACACATATTTGACAATTTTACTTGGCACCAAAGGATAGATCACTATTCCTACTAACACATTCTTACTCTAATTCACCCCCAACTCTCTACTCATCACTGTATCAACCCTCTCCATGGGCTTCACATCATTTTTCTTTCCCAAGTGACCTTCATCCTTGTCAGACCTCTGACTCATCTTCTCAATAGGTTCATCACCATTGGGTTACACTATCTTAGTACCATTTGGAGGTGCCTTCCTTGCTACCTCAACACCATAACCCTACTCCAAAATATAAAACAAGTAATCCTTACCATCCTCAAGCATTATAGTTTCTTTTTTGCCAAAGATCACCACCTTAGATTTTCCTTTTTCCTTCTCTTTTCCATGCAAAGGAGTTAGCTTGAAACTTTGATTATCATTCCAAATGGTGTAGGTTTTTTCCCAACCATCATACATAGATTTCCTATCAAATTTCCATGGTCTTCCCAAGAGCAGATGACAACAATCCATTGGTAATATATCACATAGGACTCTATCCTTGTACTCCCCAATCTGAAAATCCACATAAGCTTGCTCATTCACCACTAAAGTTTGGATATCATTCACCCAAGAAACCTTGTAGGGTGCTACATGAGGAATATTTTCTAGACTCAACTTATCTACCATCTCCCTAGACACCATGTTATCTTGGGAACTAGAATCAATTACAATTTGACACACTTTACCTTTGCATTTGCATGAGGTTCTAAATAGGCTCCTTCTTTGGCTCTAATCTTCTTCTTTTTGTGCTTACAACAAGGTCCTTCTTATCATGAGTGCCTCTCCTTCTTCTGGATATGCAGGTCTTCTTGATGAACTAACACTCTCTTCTTCATCCCCTTGCACATATTGGACTCTTTTATCACCTTTTCTTTCACTTCCACTTGCTGAATTACTAAACTTGTCTAGAAACTTGAAGTTGGGGTGAGAAAACTCACCACATTTGTAGCATCTTCCAGAAAACTCATTTGAATCTCTTCCTCTATGTTTTTCTCTTCCACCTCTCTATCCACCTCTGAACTCAATCCATTGTTCTTTTCCTTTCCCAACATCTTCTTGACCTTCTTTGGATTTGCTTTGTGTTGGAAAGGTGCCTCTTCCCCTTGATGTACGACCTCTACCTCTTACCACCTTCTCTTGTCTCCTTTTTAGTTTCTCCCCTACCCTAATTTGCTAGTTGAAAACATTCTTCCACATATTTGGGTTTAGCAACCACAAGTTCATCTTGAATATTAAACCTTAAACCACCTAGATATCTACCCACCTTTTTAGCCTCATCTTCATCTTTTCTAGATCTTAAACTTAATTTGTAAAACTCATCAGTGTAGGCTTTAACATCTAATTTTTTCTATTTCAGACCTTGCAACTTTTTATACAATTGAACCTCATAGTCCTTTGGAAGGAACTTACCTTTTAACTTTTGCACCATCTTGTCCCATGAAACAATCCTGAATTTTGTGTGTCTCCTTCTCTCTGCTTCCTCATAATCCCACCAAAGAAGAGCATGTCCTTTTATCTTTGTTTTTGAAACCTTCACCATTTATTCTTCTAGAACATCCTCACTTTCAAAGTAGTTATCCATGGAACCTATCCAATCAAGTAATTCCTCTTCATTAATATTACCATGATAAATAGGAAGGTCAACTTTTACCTTATGAGTACCACCTTTTACTTCCTTGAGAATCTTCACCATCCTTTGATCTCCAAGATCTAGTTTTTCATCAGCATCTTCATAATCTTCTTCATCTTCTTCTATTTCACTCTCTTCCTCAACATCTCTCCTTTTCTTTGTCTCCAAGGCTGCAAGCTTTGCCAACATTGTATTGTGAGATTCTAGAAGCTTAGCATGATTCTCCTTTAGATCTTGCAACTCCATAGCAGCACCAACATTCTTATGAGGCATCTTGTTCAATAAACTTCCTTCAAACTGCAAAAACCAATCAAATTACCAACAAGGGATCCTTTCCCTAAAGCTCTGATACCATTTTGATGTAGACCTAGGAGGCTTAACCCAATAAATATGACAATCTTCCTTTAAGAATCATTTAAAAATATTAGAATGACCTATTTGAAAAATCCAAACAACCCTCAAAGCTTGACAATCATCACAAGCATGATTTCACCCCTTCACTCCTTGAACCCTACTAGTAGTGGAAACTCATTTTTTCCCAATAACTCAAATGTTCTACAAAACACTAGACAAACTATTGATGGTTTTAGACACCCATTTTAGAGTTATTACACATATGTCAAGGTTAGGTAAAATTCCTTTGGACCAAATCCCCAAAAATACCCTTTCTAGGCTAACCTAATTAGGCTAATTAGGCCTATTTTACAAAGAAACATGCCTTTAAACCTATCACGGGCTCATGAAACCTTGGGGAATAATTTCTCATGTTTCCAAACCTCCAAAACCACGACTAGATTCCTTTGGTATGGACAACTTCAAGCCAAACCTGAAAACACTTGTTTCATGCACTATTTAAGAGGGTTTATTGAATATGATGCTTCCACAACCTCCCAAACCTTAAAACCAAATTTAACACCATAAATTAGCCCTAAAAATTCCTAAAAGTTCAAAACATCATGACCTTTCATATAGATTCTTTCAAACCCTAGGTCTAAGCCCTCATTCACATGCATTTTTGTTCACAAAACTCACTATAGCAGTAGGTTTATTACTCCTAGTTCTTTCCTAGCACTCAATTCATGCATCCTAAACTTTAAATCAGACATCATAGGGTCCCTTACATGAGTTATAGTTGTCACAAAAGATGTAAGGGACCTTTAAATCATATTTTATTCACAAAACCCTCAAAATAGGGGTTCCTGGGTTGTGCACAAGAAAACCCTTAAAGAAAGCTTCAAGTTCTTTATTAAGCCCTAAAAACATATGGAAATCATAGAAGACTCATGTCCCTACACTATTCCAAAATAAATTTCCATAGTAGAATTATGTACGTTACCATACAAGTGAGGAAAAACCAGAAAACACAGAAATTGTTGATAAACTTGATATTTCAATATATTTTCTTCTCAAAAACTCTAAATCAATCTCACATTCAGTGTCTACATGCCATTTAAAGGCTTCTTCTTCACATCCCACTGACCAACTACCTTGCAACTGAATTTTAGATCCTTAATGACCTTTGGGAAGCATAATTCCACCTTTTTACATGCTTTGTTAACATATACTACCATACACTGCAATATTTATACCTTTTTGACCCTTCAATCACTTAAATACATTGAAAACACCTATGATGGCCTATTTATACCTTATTAAATTCTAACACATGACCTACTACACAAAAACACCCTAAACCTACTTAGACCCCTCCTTGTCTTCATTGACAATTACTTCTCATATGTGACCTTGTTTACAAAATGAATCGATGAGACATCAAATGGTCTTTAAAGACCTTATTAAAGAAAATAAACAATAAAACCACTTTGTAACCTTCCTAGACACATCAATTTCTCCAGTTGTAAGGGTAAGGTGTAGGTGCTCCCGCACCATTCCTACTAAAGATTCAATTCTTAAGTACTCTTCAAGGCCCTCTAAATCTTTTTCCAATTGTTTAAATTTCTCATCAGGAACATGGGCAGTGGTACTCTTAATTTCCATAAATATTTTTGATTGTGAAGTTGTCATAGGTATTTTAGGATTAGGAATGGAGTCCAAAATAGGTTGGGTATTGACAATGCCTTATGTGAAAGAGTTGTAGGAATACAGCTCCACAATGGATGTAATAACAGCTTGGGATGCCATCATTTTGCAAATTCATCTCATGGGGGTATTAGCAATAGGATACTCGGTTGTAAAGTTCATATGAGTTTCAAAACACTTCGTTATGCCCACTATGAACACTAAGGTAAAAAATAGTCATTGAAAACATGCAAGATCCAAAATTAGAGAATATAACCACACAAAAAACATAGTTTGATCAATGTTTGATGAAAATGTGAGCCAAACCTAGTTCAACTAGTTTGCGAGGATGCCCTAGTCTTGGGATTTTTTTTGATAAATTCAAAGTTTCAATGTCTATAATATTTTTTAAATTTTTTTCTTTGTGATAGTGTAGGTTTGACAATGAATAATTTTCTATAATTTGATTGATTTATGATTATGCAATACAAAATGAAGGTATGCAATAAATTTTCAAAATGTTCAAGAAATAAGATTTAATTGCAATTGTAATATTTAGATCCAAAGTGCAGAAATTCATTGATCCTAATTTGCAAAATATAAAAATGAATATTTTGATATCCTTTTACAATAAAACAATGTACTTTTTCACCTATTTGACTATATGCATGTTATCCTTGAATTTAGTTGTGCTTGATTCATGGGATAACCCCTACGAAACTTGTATGTTTCATAGTCCTGTGTACTCTAAGCATGCAAAACAAGGTGAATCTAAATTTTCTCTTATGTGTGGTCCTAAGTCTTTGAAACTTATTTTGAGTGATTACCTCTATTAGTTCATCAAAATCCACTTTTGCATGAATTGTTAAATTTAAGTTGTCAAGAGTTAGAAACAAATTTATACTTGCAAGGTCGAGGTTTTTCCCCAACCCTAAAAATCAAGTTTTAAAATGATTTTACTTGTATTTCCCCTCATTTTTGTTTTAAATTCTTCCTATTACCTTCATTGTGATTTTGTTTGAGATATTCAACTTTGAGTTTGAGCGGATTCGTGGTGAATTTCATTTGAGTTTCAACTTACAATTTCATTTCTCTCCATGAGTATATTTTTGTGTTTTACCATTTTTTGTTCTTGGATAATTAGGGGACTATTAAACCCTTATTTTCTAATGATATCTCATCCCATTTTTTGTTTATTTTTTATCCCTTATTTTTTCATGCTCTTGTAATGATTTTCATTTAATATCAAAATCATCTTTATGTTGGTCTTTTATATTTTCATGTTTATCATTCCTCAGTTCATGTTTTTGTGTGGGCGGGTGCATGGAGATGGGTAGCAAATTTGTGGACACTTTCAAAAAAAAAATGAAAACTCATAACGTGAACGTGCTATAACATGAGCGCATTATAAGGCGCTCACGTTATGGCTTAGTGTGTCGAGTCTGAGGCTTGGACACAACAAGCCAATAACATGAGTGTGTTATAACGCACTCACATTATGGCAAGTTAAAAGAAAAAAAAAAGTGAAACTCTCATTCATTTTCATTTCGACTGTGTTTTTGTTGAGCCAACGACCAAAACCCCCATTTTTCATGCTCGCATTCTAGGAGGAGGAATTTTGCCAAAATATTCACCAACAGTTGCTATTTCTTTGCAAGGATGGCGCCATGACAACGAAGAGGTGTGAGAGTTAAAGATTGTTTGCTTTTTTTTTTGAATTTGTTAGTTTTAGGTTGGTTTTGATATTTATTTTTTGAATTTGTAGGAGATTCAAATGAACCTACAAACCCTCAAAATCCTAAACAAAAGGAGCAACCAAATCCTAAAGAACAAAATCCTCAACAAGAAAATGAACCCCATCAAAAACCTCCTCCATCAATCACTCAACACCCTCCTAACACTCAACAAAATTTAATGAGTGAAATTGAGAACAACAAAAAACAAATAGAGGATTTAATCAGTAGGTTGAGTGATCAAAATGGTTCAACCGCAAAAAGAATGACCCTAGCAAGTTCATTAAAAGATATGCTAAAAAATGTAGATTCAATTAGCAAAAAAATAATTGGATTGCAAGATAGGAGTCAGGCAGCTAGGACTTATTATGCTGATAAACTATCATATAAAGATGTAAAGGATTTAAAAATTACAAAAGGTGATTTATGCTCATTATTCACCAACCCATGCACAAATCAAAATCTTACACTCAATGTGAAGAGGTTTCCTATTCATTGGTGCCACTGCCAACATATTAGGAACCATTTTTATGAGAGGTGGTACATGGTCTTTGATTACCCACCATGCAACAATTGTGAAGTCCCATAGTATTTTCTTAGGAAACTATATAGTGAGTTCATATTGAACAAAATTCCAAATTATTTTGATATGAGGGACTTTCAGGGGAGAGGTTGGGGGTCGGCTCAGGATAGACCTAGTGCAAAGCCAAATCCTATATGGCAAGGGAGATGACCTCTCGCTAGGCCACCTCGTGAGCACATTTTTATGCCTTCCATTATGAAGGAGAGTGTCAATGCAGTGACATTGTAGGCAATTAACAGTTTGACCCAGAGTGTCATCCATCATACTAGCCCTATTCTGCAACGCCATCCAAGGGATTCTTCGAGTGGTGGCCTTCGAACCCATGTGTGTTGATATTGCGGGTCAACTTGTTCATATGACCCTACCGACATGAGGCTACTATGCAGGATCCATCTGCAGCTATGGGGATGGAGAGGGCAACTGACATTTTGCATGAGGTGTGTGGAATTGATAGTTAGGTAAAAGTTACCATGTTCATTGAATTTAATTTATTAAATTTTGATTTTGAAATGCAAGATTAACTAATTTAGTTTTATGATTTTAAAAAAATTGCAGGGTAATAGTATTGAGACTGGATACATCGGCCCTCCACCTACTTATTTCTACAATACACCTATTGGTGGGGTCTGTAACTAGTAAGCAATTATAAATTTATTACATGTTAATAGAATTTTTTAATGAATGGTATTTTAATATGTGATTTTGGATTTTGAACAGGCTAATACTGGAGGTTTCCAGGGAACACCTCCTAGTGCTAATGGATTTACTGAAACCTTCACGCAAGTAATAGAATAAAGATTTTAACTAATGAATTGTACTTAATAGATTTGTGTAGCTTATATTCATATCATTGATTACGTTGCATTGCACATCATTCAAACTCAAAGCATTACTTCACATTCCATAACTAATAACTAGATGTTGATAGATGACAAAATTTTGACTACAATATAGTTGTTTAGAAATTCAACATAAGCAGTGATGCAATTACTTCACATATAATAAGTAATAAGTCTAGGAGCAGCTTCCAATTGTATTTTCTTATCACCTTTTTTGCATTTTTACAACATTGATTGACAACTTTTGTTAAGATTCTACAACTTTACAATTTATGCCTAAAATGACTACCAAAGACCATTAAAAACTCAAAAATGGCCATTTAAGCCTTATTACATCATGAAAATACCTATACAACCTCATACATTATAAGTCATGACGTGGATCGCTATTGTAGTTTTTGTGATTAAATAATTTGTTGTTTTATTTTCAGATGTTGATGGTGGAAAGACCACCACATGTTATGAGGGTAATGGATATTGGTGTTTCATCTGCTATACAATCCTTGATGGCTCTGACAGGGGAGGTATGAGGAAAATTACTAAATTTCAATTTACATTCATTGTTATAGATGTTAGTTCTAGTGAAAAATTATACCATTATTAATTTGTAGTTTAATTTATATTTGTATGGTTTATACAGGTTTTGAGCACGCCTCAGCATGGGTGTGCGAATATTTCCCTCATGGAGAGTGATCGTCAGATGGTGGTAAGTGATTATTTTGTTAAATATATCATTTTTTATAATGTAATTTCTATATATTAATGTCTTTACTTCTTATTTTAATAGTTAAAAATTCACCAAGAACTTAATCGTAGGAGCAGTAGTAGAAACATTCCTCGAGTACAGCACAAACAAGTGACAGACTTATCACCATTGGATCGACAAGAAAAGGCAAAGAATTTATTTCTAGAGCATGGAGAGAAATGAATTTTGATTCCATATCCCTTTTTTGTATGCCTACATGGCAGTTTTGTACATATTTTGTATTGGATATATTTGACATTGTATGCCTATATGGCATTCTCGTAAGAATATATGGCTATTTTGTACCTATATTTTATACTTATATCGACATATATTGATGTATGCATACATGGCTATTTGGTTAATACAAATATTTTTTATCGATGGTGTCCATATTTGCATTATAAATTCATGGTTCAATAGATATATGAGTTAAGTGTATTCAAGTGTATACTTTACATCTTACGTGTATACTTTGTGACTTATGTGTGTTCCAATGTATACTTTGCGACTTACATGTTTTCATGTGTATACCTTGTATTTGTGCATATACTTTGTATTAAGTTGTGTATACTTCAAGGCTTACATGTTTGTGACTACTTGTGCTTCCCTTATTCACACATGTACATTATTAACGTATTCACGTGTATACTTATTAATTGGTTAGCCCTAGCATTGATCATTGTTGTCATTCATGGTTTGTCTTGAATAAATTAATTGATTGATGCTAAAGAACTTTATCTAAAAGAAAAAAACACATTTTAAATTGGTATTCCATGAAATGATTCATAAAAATATTCCAATATATTTACTCCTTTGATTGGAACAACTCAATTAAGAAAAAGATACATAATCTTCACAACACTTGCAAAATATAATATTCAGACTAGATGAAGTAGTAAACTTCTTGACACATTATCTATGTTACCAGGTTCTTCTATTTTAGCCCTGGTTCACTCTTGGTGTGGGTCTTGGTTTAGTTTTCCTGTGGGTTCAACCAAGGTCCTTCATTTTTGGGTCTAGTTCACCTAGGAAGAACCTAGACAAAACCCACATGCCTAGGCTTCCAAAATGTGTTTTTTTGGACATTTTTTTAATGTTTTATGGAGTTTGACTTTGACCCATGCCAAAGGGAACCCTAAAAGTGACCTCTAAATCACTTCAAACACCTTAACCACCTCTTTCTTATTCATTTTTTTTGAAACAAGCATTTTCATTCTAAGAGGCTAAGCTTTCATTTTTGCTTGCTAGATTGAAAGCAGATTGTGACACAACTTTCTTTTTTCAAAAATTGTTTTGCATTATTGAATTGAGAATTTATCACAATTTGTAGAGAAATAGAGGAATAATACAAACTAAAACACATTACACTTATGTTCTCACTGACTTTATGTACTCTCGAACATCTCTCTTCTCTCATGTGAAGAGTTAGAATTGCTTGGCCTTGCATTTGCATCATTCAAGAAGTTTTTCTCTTTTTGACAATGTCAAAAGCATGGTTGCATACATATTAGGAAAAAGACTTTTCCTTTTATATTAGCAATGCATGGAAGTTTCAAAAAGTATCCTTGATATTACAAAAATATATTTGTTTATACACTTCAATTGTGCAATCACCCTTTGGTTCTTTGAAAGAAAAATCTGCCTATGCCACTCTTACACTACACAGGTAAACCAGATTTTATATTGTGGAGCTATATTAAGCTACCACTTTCAAGACCAATGTAACAATGATACAAAATAATGTTTGAGACTACAAGAAGACATCAAAATGGCTAGTGCACTAAACAAATTCTTATGATTTATTAAGAATGTTGATAACTCTACTTAGTTGGCTTCTTTTTTCAAAATCATACAAATTGAACCCTAGCATCAATAGACTCTATTTATCAAGCTACCACAATTCAAGTTTCAATGATGAATATTTATCATGCATGTTTTAAATGACATTCAATTTTATGGTGGTTTTTTTGTTTATATGATGTTATGTGATATTATAATCCCAATTCATGTTTCTAGGCTACATATATATATATATTATTTTTACATGTTTTTTGTACCAACGAACCCAAAATGAACTGAACCCCCAAACCTCATACAACCTCAAAACCTCTTCCAATACTCTTCATTCTTCCTGCACAAACTTAGTTGACCACCAAATTATGCTGCCCCTTGACTTTACATACTTTTACTCCCTCAAATCTCTTTTTTTCATTCAAAACCCTTGTTTTCCCAACTAGGGCATCATGCCATAACATACTTTTGACCTCCCCTATCCTTGAAAACCTTTTGAACACATCAAAATCCACAACCTCACCCTATTTCCAACCTATTCTAACTTATTTTCAAGCAATTTCTTCTTTTCACCTCTTTTAGCCCTTCTTTTAAGGGGCCTCAATTCTAAATTTTCAATAGGGGCAATGTTAGTAATATCTTCCAATGCCTTTACCAATGCTATTTTCTTATTCTTACTCCCTATCCTACTTACATTAGGCCCATATCACTAAGACATAGCCTGAACAATAGGTGGAATGGCCTATTTCAACATATTACAGTCAAACCCTTGTATGAGCAAGTTCAGACCTGTTTCTGAAATCTACTTCTAAGCTGCTTGGAACTTAATAGAATTCCACAAGAATGGATTCTAATCAAAACTAAAATCATTCAAAAAGAATGAATTCTAATCAACCATCGTGTGTATGTTTCTCTTTTCGATTGTTTTGCATGCTATCATAAGGGATCAAGCTGGTTGAACATAGCTCGAACTAATTTTGTGTGCTTGGACGTGAAAGAAGACCATGTCTAGCATAAACATACCTATCAGGGCACGTTTGAGCAATTTGTTTGGTTACATGAATTTCAAAATGAAAGTTGCACCACTTTGCAACTTTACACTACCTGTATTTGACACTTTTTCCATCAAGTAAAATATGGATACTAAAGGAAAATAACTTCAAGATAACAAAATGAGAGGTTATTGTAGAGGGGCCCAACGCGATCCCATAGGCTCAAATGAATAGTTTGTAAGGGTCACGGTTTCTGAGTAATAGCCCGTCAAAAATTGCTTCCCTTTTGCACTTTGGACCCTAAAGGGATCAATCTGGTTTAACATAGCTCAAAGCGATTCTGCTTGTTTGGGTGCAAAAGAGGATCATGTATAACATAAATGTACCCATTTGAATGCTTTGGAATATTCCATTTGGTCACACAAGTTAAAGAATGAAAGTTGCACCACTTTGCAACTTTCAACTACTTACATTTGACAACTTTTCCCCCAAGTGAAAATTTTCTACCATAGAAAAATGCCTCCGAGATAGCAAAAACTGATAGGTTATTGTAGAGGGGCCCAACGCATTCCCATGGGATCAAATGAGAATTTTCTAAGCATCATGGTATCCAAGTAACAACATGTTGAAGTTTGTAGTCATTTTGCACTTTGGACCCTTAAGGGATCGATCCGGTTGAACATAGCTTGGAGTGATTCCATGTGTTTGGGTGTGAAATAGGACCATTCCTAGCATAAACATACATATTCAGATGCATTGGAATAGTTTTTTTGGTCACACAAGTTGTAAAACAAAAGTTTCACCACTTTGAAACTTTCAACTACATGCATTTGACAACTTTTTCCCAAGTGAAAATTTTCCACCACAGGAAAATGCCTTTGAGATAGTGAAAACTGAGAGAGGTTATTATAGAGGGTCCCAATACAATCCCATAGGATTAGGTGAGAAGTTTTTAAGTATCACGGTATCTGAGTAACAACATGCTAAAGTTTGCAGCCATTTTTCACTTTGGACCCTTAAGGGATCGATCTAGTTGAATGTAGCTTGGAGCGATTCCACATATTTGGGTGCAAAGTAGGATCATGCCTAGTATAAGCATACCTATTTAGACATGTTGGAATATTCTGTTTGTTCACACAAGCTGCAGAATAAAAGTTACACCGCTTTGCAACTTTGCACTAATTGCATTTGACACTTTTTCTATCAAGTGAAAATTGGATACCACAGGAAAACCACTCCAAAATAAAAAAAATCTAAGAGATTATTGTAGAGGGGCCCAACGTGATCTCATAGGATTAGATAATAAGTTTCTAAGTGTCACGGTTTTCGAGTAACAACATGCTTAAGTTTGCAGTCATTTTGCACTTTGGACCCTTAAGGGATTGATCTGGTTGAATGTAGCTCATAGAAATTTTGTGTGTTTGGGTGCGAAAGATGACCATGTCTGGCATAAACATGCATATGCGGTTGGAATAGTTTGTTTGGTCGCACAAGTTACAGAACGAAAGTTACACCACTTTGCAACTTTGCATTGCTTGTATTTGACACTTTTTCTATCAACTAAAAATTGGACACCACGAGAAAACCACTTTGAGATAAATAAAAAATAAAAATTGAGAGAGCTTATTGTAAAGGGGCCCAATATAATCTCATAAGATCAAATGAGAAGTTTCTAAGCATCATGGTATCCGAGTAACAACATGTTGAATTTTGCAGCCATTTTGCACTTTCAACCCTTAAGGGATCTATCAGGTTGAACATAGCTCAAAGAAATTTTGTGTGTTTGGGTGTGAAAGAGGACCATGCCTAGCATAAAAATATCTATTCAGATGCATTGGAATAGTATGTTTGGTCACACGAGTTACAAAACGAAAGTTGTGCCACTTTGCAACTTTGCACTACTTGCATTTGACACTTTTTCCATCAAGTGAAAACTGGACACCACAAGAAAACCACTCTGAGATAACAAAAACTAAGAGAGGTTATTGTAGAGGGGACCAACATGATCTCATAGGATTAGATAAGAAGTTTCTAAGTGTCACGGTATCCGAGTAACAACATGCTGAATTTTGCAGCCATTTTGCACTTTGGACCCTTAAGGGATCGATCCAGTTGAATGTAGCTCGAAGCGATTCTGCATGTTTCAATGAAAAAGAGGACCATTCCTAGCATAAACATACATATTTGAGCATGTTGGAATAGTCTGTTTGGTCACGCGAGCTACAAAACAAAAGTTGTGCCACTTTGCACTGCTTGCATTTGACACTTTTTCCATCAAGTGAAAACTGGACACCACAGGAAAACCACTCTAAGATAACAAAAAATGAGAGAGGTTATTGTAGAGGGGACCAACATAATCTCATAGTATTAGACATGAATTTTCTAAGCATTGCGGTATTTGAGTAACAACATGCTGAAGTTTGTAGTCATTTTGCACTTTGGACCCTTAAGGGATTGATCCAGTTGAACATAGCTCGGATTGATTCTACATGTTTGGGTGTGAAAGAAGACCATTCTTAGCATAAACATACCTATTCAGGTGCATTGAAACAATCTGTTTGGTCACACGAGCTATAGAACAAAAGTTGCACCACTTTGCAACTTTGCACTGCTTGCATTTGACACTTTTTTCCATCAAGTGAAAACTGGACACCACAAGAAAACCACTCTGAGATAACAAAAACTGAGAGAGGTTATTTTATATGGCCCAACATGATCTCATAGGATTAGATAAGAATTTTCTAAATGCCATGGTATCTAAGTAACAACATGCTGAAGTTTGCAGCCATTTTGCACTTTGGACCCTTAGGGATCGATCCAGTTGAACATAGCTCGAATAAATTATGTGTGTTTGGGTATGAAAGTAGACCATATATAGCATAAAAATACCTATTCATACATGTTGGAATAGTTTGTTTGCTCACACAAGTTGCAGAACGAAAGTTGCACCACTTTGCAATTTTGCATTGCTTGCATTTGACACTTTTTCCATTAAGTGAAAATTGGACACAACAAGAAATCCACTCTGAGATAACAAAAATTGAGAGAGGTTATTATAGAAGGTCCTAGCATGATCTCGTAGGTTCAAATGAAGATTTCATAAGAACCATGGTTTTTGAGTAATACCCCATCAAATATTGCTACCCTTTTGCACTTTAGGATCTGATGTTTCCTTGAACTATACAGTTCCATACAAGGTAATTGTGCTCCTTTTTTATGGAATTCGGTGGGCAGTATACTTAACTTTGTTTTAGTTTTGGTTTGGTTGAATTTCAAGTGATTTTGTGCATTTTAGAAGCCAGTTACTGAGGGTCGGTCTATATACCCTATTTTAAGGGTTTTGAGTGCATTAAAATGTCATATTAAGCCTTTCACCGACTGTATGCTTCTATGACTCAATGGAAAGGCTTATTTAGGGTTATAAAACATGTGTGCAAAATTTTTTGCATAAGGGAGGCAAATATAGGGTTTTTAAGTGATGCTCTAGATGTTAAATGGTGCAATTTTTAGTGGAAAATGGTGGTTTAGTGCTAGGGTTTGAAGAAATCTTTGGGGGTAGCAATATCTCTTCAACTTTTAAGCTTTTGTAGACCTTTTTGAAGGTGTTTCAAGCTTTCGTTGGTTGTGGGAAGGTTTGGAGTATGGGTTTTCAATAAACCCTTACCTAACTTGTCAAAGAAGAGGGTTTTGGGGTTTGTTATGTTAGAGGGCTTATTGATGCAATTCAAGGTGGAGAAATTTTTTTCAATATCAACTAATCAATTCTCAAACAATGAACCTAATCTTTGATCACTAAAACACCCAGTTTCTCAATACACACTCAAAAGGCTTATAGCCTTCAATATTCAACAAATGAAGTTATCCTACTACTAAGGCTATACAAAGGCCAACAAATCATCACTAGAGACTTCCCATAGTCCTACTACAATATTCACAAAAGATCCCCATAAATTTCTTTGTGCCATCATGGAGAACCAACAAACTGACCTACTAAAAGGTTACTAGAATTAGCTCATTTTTTCCAAACCAAGTACCTTTTAAACTTCTTGTAATCGCACAATCCCTTAGATAGTCACTAATTGTGACTCAAAACATCAAATTCACTGATCAATACACCAACAGAAGGCTTCTAGGGTGTTGTCCCAGCAAAACCTCCCTTTTTATGCATAAAACTAGGGTTTTACTAGATCTACCATAAACCGGGCTTTCCAAACTTTGAAATTGTTTCCAACACACCTATTTAGGTCTGTATAGACATTCTTCACTTTTACCAAGCCAAATCCATCAACATTTCACTAAAACCATTCATAAAACCTCCATTTTCACATACGTTTTGCTCTGCCCATCCCTAGGGCATCACTCAAAACTGACCAAAATGACCTCTCATCCTTATTAATCCCATGTATAGTTAGATTACACTTTTCATGACCCATTTCACAAGAAATAGTGGAAACATAAAGTGGAATGGGTCAAATCCACATTTTAGAAGACCCTCAATAAGCAAACAGTGTTAAATCAAGGGAGCAGTAGAGTACTGAAGAGAACTCACTCAATATTTTGTCTTAGAAGCTCCAAAATGATGCAAACTAAAGCTAATTCACACTACCACATAATCCAAAAGGTTTCAAAGAAAGAAGGACCTGTATGGGTCCGTAAAAGGGAAAGAAAGTTCATAAAACTCAACAAAATACTAAGAAAACATTGTTTTTTAGTTTTGAATTTCTTCTATTAGCAAAATTACATTATGTTTGATCCTTCAAGAGGATTTAAATAGCTTTTACAAATGATTCTACACCTTTCCAATTGTGCCTAACTATTTTTTTTGTAACTAACATGACTTACTACATTATAAATCAATTGGTCTAATATGACCTTATTCGATTGACAAAACTCAAAAAACAAAACTAACTTAAGACTTCCATGAACCAAATTTGCTCAATAATCTTGGTGCCCCAGCACTAAATTTCAATATTTCAATAAATCTCATTACAATTCCTTAGGTACTCTTTTCTCACAAATATTTTACAATGTCGCTCATACATTCGAGATTCTCTTATAATGTCTACATCATAGGTTCTCATTATGAGGATAAATTCAAATGAGTAACTTGAGATTCACTCTGAAAGCTTCACACACTCTTTTATAATGGCTTAAAATCAAAATTGAGATTTGTCAAGATCATAAAAATAAGGATGTTCCATTGCTTTTTTGGTTGACATTCTCTTCGATGGCTCATATATCAGCATTTTCTGCAAGGAGAGACCAATCAATTTTTAGAGTTTAGTTACAGATACACAAAGTAAAGGAAGAAAAAGAAACAACATCCAAAATGGAAATGAAATGAAAATAGATGGAAGGCACTTACAGATAGGCACAACAGTCTCTCAACTTAGTCACTCCTAGTCATACATCTTCACTGCAAGATCCAAGATACCTATTGCACACAATACCTCTCATGAATAGAATATCTTGAAATTTGAGATGCTCTTATAATGTCTACATCATAGGTGCTCATGATAAGGTTACTTACAGATACACAAATAAATATGCATTGCTTTTATGGCTGAGATTCTCTTAGATGGCTCATAAATCTACATTTTCTACAATGGGACACCAATCAATGTTTATCAGGTTACTTACAGATATGCAAAGTAAAATAAGATGATAGCATTGGCATAAAAAAATAACATGCATAAAAGTATAAATTAATAAGAACCATAGTGCATATACTTACAAATTAATCTAATGAACCTTTCAGGTTTTCTCTACTCTTTATTGTATCAATTATTGCCTCATGGTCAGACTCACAGACCTTCCACAAGGTCTTTTTCAAAGGTCTACCCCCATATTTGGTCAAAAAAATATTGGATGCCATGACAAGGTTTGAGTAATGAATAATCTTACGATGCATTTCAAAGTCCTGAAATAGCCACTATTTAACACTCTTATGTGGATACCTTCTAATCCACGTTCCAGTAAAAACAACTGAGCATGTAGGGTATTCGATGTTTTCTCCATCTATAACTGGGGCTTCAAATTTCTTTTTGGACTCAACACAATGACATAAGTAATAGTATGTTCCCTCTTCGTTGTCTTCATCTGTAATAACTGCATAAACATGCCTTGCATTGATATGTGTAGCAAATCATTTGAAATTAGTCAACATTACAAATATAGTACAAATCTAGATAACAATATATGGAATTTCAAAAACTAAGCAAGTAGATATATTACCTAGTTGAACTAGATCTGATATGTGGTCAAATTTGACCGAGGATTCCATCTGTGTTAGTTCCAATGTTGTCGAAGGGTGATATGAAGTGGGCTAAGATAACTTCTCAACCATTTTTCAACCCACTCCCCTAACTCAAAATCATTCCAAGCTTCCATTGTACATGAAGAACAAAATCATGCCATCTTACGTGTATCAATACTCCATGAACCTGCATTTGAGCTAAGGAAAGAGTGTAGCTCACTCGATCCTGTTAGTGTTCAACAATCCTCATACGATGCAATGTTAGTATCATCCATAAACCAAAGAAATATACAAACTAAATACATACCTTCATTACCTGGACCCATCAAAGCATTACACTACTCAACAATTGATCTTGCATATGTCAACAAATGTCTTTATACTTTAACTCTTCTCGTGCTAATGCTATTTTCATGCATTCTCCTACACCATCATGCTCCCCCTTTCCATGCCTAGCCTCACAAAAGTTCCACATATGCTAGACACCTGTCGTGAGATGCATCCTACACAACTAGTAGAACATGCACATGTTCTTGAACTGTGTTGCATAATTACCCAACCATATTATATGTCAATTATATGCTATGCCCCTCTAAGCCAAATCACTGTAGAACATCTAGAAGAAACCTTGCATGAACTTTGGAGAATGTGTGTGATCATCACTAATATAGAAGTGATACTCCCTCAATACCTTCCTTTGGTCCTTTGTACTATCAACTACATGAATGAATGCAATGTGCACAAATATCAAAACCTCTGTGGAGTTGTAATACTATGACTACACCTCACATTGTGGCTATAGAATGTAGTTCTCTGCAAAGTCAACTGTTGATATTATCTACCAACTAGAAAGTTGTACTTGCATAACTTGAATTGTGTGTCCAACCATCGAGCTCTATAGGTATGCCTTACATACTCATACACTATATTGTTATGAAACATGGACATAAATTGATACATTGGAATCTTCTAAATAACCAAATCACACCTCTTTTCTTGAGACCCATCTTTTGCAACATTTGCCACTATTTTATACTTCCTGAACTCTACTAGTTTTTGTCCCACTTCATATCTGCTTTCCATATGTTGACATACTGGCATACGTTGTAAGCCACTACAACGCTCGCATGAACCATCCAAGTATGCAATCCTATAGAATATTTGGCCATCCTTTATTTCACATAATTTTTTTGATAAGAACTCTCTTGAAGATTTTGGTGGGGATTCTATGCCACAATCCTGTAAAACATCATTAGTATGCAAATCCAAACATATAGAATGATAAACATCATAATGGTTAGAAAATTCAATATGTAGTCTACAACAACAAGTAGTGTGTATGTGATTTATCTTGACATAAAAAGGTTTAAGCATTTCAAAAAATCTTTGAGAAATACTAATTTGAGGACAATCATTTTGAAATTTACGAAAAAATTGGGTTTGAGTCATATCCAAAAATGCTTTGGATGTGGCTCACGGTTCCAACTACCAATTCTCCTTCTTACGACATCCCTTTGATTTAGAGATGGCCTTGTATTATTCTTCCAATACTCTTCAATTAGTGTTCTCAATGCTTTGACTATTTTTTTATTTTTTTATGGCAATCTCCCCAAGAATGCCCATAATTCATTTGAATTGGTGCCCTCAATTCTTTTCTACCTTTGAACAACTTTTGATAATTTTTTTCTACTAATTCTCATTTGGTCATTTGTCTTTTTAATGAGACGAGTTTTCTTTGTTTGATTGCTTACCAAAGTCAATTTAATGACACGTCGGGTGGCATCACTATCCTTTGAGCATGAGGTCTTACCCACACTCTCATAATCATACATTAGATTCTTCACAATAGTGTTTTCACTTTATGCATTCGATGTTCTCAACCCAAGAGTCTTCATGATGTTTCTATACTTTAAACCCCACATCATTTCAACAAACAGTTGACATCTTGTGGTTTCATTTAGCCTTTCAAAGAAGAATTTCCAAATCTTATCAACATATCTTCTACAAGAGCATGTTGAAATCTTACCTTCCATGTGCTACAAAATATCCTCATCAATATTAATCAAGTACTTTGGATTTCTACGCAAAATTATAGGTGGTGTTCTCCTAGGTACATACATCTCAACATTAGCAATTTCATCAATATTTAATTGAGGTGGGCTTGATTTTGTACCTTCGATCAAGGGTGGAGTAGAAGACATACTTTGAGGTTCATGTGGGGATGATGGCATACCTTCTTCATCAAATCCAAGTGATGATGTACTCTCAACTTAAGATATGGTTGATGGTGTCAAACCATATTCACTTGCAGTAGATAGTGTCCCTCCATATTCACTTGTGCTTAATGGTGTCCCTTCATATTTACTTGCGGTAGAGGGTGTGTCTCCAACTGCAGTATCTGCATCTATCCTAGCACGACGCTTTCACATTCGTTCCCTTTGTGCTGCTAATTTTTGTTCTCTTTTTTATGGTTGAGGTTCCTCTTCAATTGGCTTGTTTTCATCAAGTTTATCCAATTTCTTATTTTCACGATATGTCGCCACCCGTTCTCTCTCCTTTTCTTTGAAGGTTTCATACTCTTCACTTGTTAGTTTCTTCCTTTTTTATTTCTTCGGCATGGTAGATAATTTTACCTACATAGCATGGTAAGGAGATGAATATTAGTTCCTAAAAAATGTATCCATTAAAATAAATGAAATATATGTCATTCAAGGCTTCATAAATAGACAACATAGGTGATGAGGTAGCTTTACTGATGAGGTAATTTAGAAATAGAGATGAAAACCAAAATAGTTTAAATCGGTGCTATCAATGTGGGAGGAGTTGGTGAAGGAGCACCATTTAAAGTTGTTAATCCATTTAAGGTTGAATAAGTTATAGATTATATTTCTGGAGCAATTTTTTCTTAATAAGGTCTATAAGACTATGTGCTGATGTAATTGGTCATTTTTTCAATAGTGTTTAGGGGTCTAGGTAGTAGAATTTTCAAAATGTGCAAAAAGTGCTAAGTTGTGAAATTAACAAATAGTGAAGGGTAGTAAAAGTGTATTAAAGAGGGAGAGCAATGCTCACCTCTTTCAAATGTTATTTTTGGAAGTTGAAGTGGTTTGTTTTAGGAGGGAAACCCTATGAGGAAATGTTGAGTTTTCCTTAAGAAAAATGAGGTTTTGGTGAGTGAAATTGAGTTTCTAAGTTGGGAAACATTATTTTATGTGATATTGAGCATGATTAGGGTATTTTAGGCTAGTTTGAATAGTTGTCAAGTTTTGGAGTGTTTGGTAAGTGCTACTTTCAATAAAACCTAGGGTTTTTAGGCCTAAGGATAGGGTTTTATGGTTTGGGTGGTAAATTATTGAATCTCTACAATCTAATGCTGGAATTTGAAGTTTTGACAGATATAAAGTGATTCCCCAAGGTTTCAAGAGATTTGGACAAGTTTTGAAGGTGGTCCCTTTGTAAAAGTTGGCTAATTTTAGCCCTTAAAAGCTAGAAAACCTGATTTGTGCAGTTTAGTACAAAATAAACATTGGTTATTGTTGGATATGTTGAAAGGATATATTATGGGTCCCTGATGTGTGTTTTGTTTTGAGTTGAAAGGTTCTATGAGTGGAATTATACCTGATTGAGTGACTTTGATATGCTGCAAGGAACAGTGTGCATTTGTTGAATGAAGAGGTCTTGATGAAATTGCAAATTGAAAAATATGTTTACAAATTGGATTTGTGTGTTTGTGTGTTGAAAATTGGAGTTGGGTGTTTGTGTGTCCATGCTTCCATTTTGAGCCATCTTTTCAAGATAGGCTACACCTTTCCCCATGTTGCTAGCTTAGCCTTCAATAAAGAGTCTTCTAATAGTGGAGAGAAGGGTTAGAATCCCTTGTAGGTAGACTAATCAAGGAAACATTTAAAATATATGACAAATAAAAGTGATGAGGTAGGTTTAGTGATGAGGTAAATTTAGAAATAGAGATGTATGGAAAATTTGGTAGCATACACAAGGCAATGAGCTTCTTGGTATAATTGTTTGACAAAAAAACTCAATGAAAGCTTCAGAGAGTGGTATGCACTCCATAATAAAGGAATGAGAAATGATGTTTTATTTTACTTCCTTAAAACGTATATGTCATATTTATGTGTATACAAAATGTGGAAGCATACAAAAGGTAAGTCAATTGTTAAATAACAAAATGCCTCAAAGAGATGTGGTTTAAAAATGTAATTGGCAAGTGTATAGAATTGTGTAATTTAAAATGTGCATTGAAAAACTAAGGTTATAATGGCAAATAAACAATGATCAACATGGAATAT